>JAJTUB010000026.1:152360-563493 GCA_036971345.1 Dactylellina drechsleri
CGTACATCCTGTTCCGATCGACGCCACGTTGGCGAGAGGAATCATCAAGCCGTGCAGAGTTGACCCTTGCATCCCGAAAAAACAGTACTTCTCAGAATCTGATTCGACAGAGATGGGGAATCTTAACCCTTGTTTCAAAATCTTGAATTTCCAATATTCTGGTAGATTGAAGGGCAAAAGCAAGGGTTCATGTCGGGAATCCAAGTTGGAACTCGCCTCGATTTGTGCGACTGCGCCGGGGTCAAGCTGATCGTGCAGCAATGGGGGCGCCACAGGTGGTACGAAATATCAGAGGCCGAAAACACCGCGGGTAAAAACACCACTCGAGTCGAGGAATCATGCAAGATACAATTGTACCGTTCAGTTACTTTGGAAATGCAACCCTCAAGTGTTGAACAATTGGACAAATCACACACGCATACTACTCCTTGCATTCGCGTTCTTATCGCATTTTGAAGGTGAGTGTGGCGTGCCCAGGCAGCAGTTGACCAAGTCCGCCCGGCAAATGATATCAATCGAGATGATTTCATGTTAAAACACCGTCTGACCCCTCTCAACCCAAACACGGCGAAAAACATTGATGCCGATTTTATTTGCCAAGTTGCCTTGTATTATATCTTTCCCGTGGGATCCCGTCCGAGGGTTATTATCGTATACCGTATTGGTGGAGTTACGACATCTTTTACAGAGCACAAGGTAAAAAAACAATAAATATTGGGGCGAGTTAGACGACGGCTCGACACCCTGTTGTTATCCACTTGTTGATATCACTTTATTCCTGTTACCCTCATAGCTACTTAAGTATTTACCGATAATTATCGTCGACGTCTTCAGTCATAACCATTGAATATATTTGGCATTTCAACTCGCTCAGTCCAAAATATCACACTCAGATAGTATCAATATATCATCCTTTCTAATAAAACATTGCAATTTAACGACGTTTGCGACTCGCTGGAAAGAGCAGGTTACTTCGATCTCTCTTTTTGCGCTTTGTCTAACTTGAAAGGGAGTTCCAGCCACGCTTCTCCACTGTGCATCACGCGAAAAAAAAAAAAAAAAAAAGGTCACCAATAAGCCGGACTAGGAAAAGAACGGGGGAAAAGAAAAGAAGGTTTTATCCGCAATTTCACAAGAAGGGAGAACGGTCGGTGTGTGAGATTTCTGCGGTTGCATGGTGGCGGTCAACGGAAGGGAAACTCGGATGCTCGTGCATCTGGGCCCCTTGAGCCCTCTTTCTCTCGAGCTCTCATTTGTAAAACGCGGCTGATAGTGGTTGTTTTTCTTCTCTTTTCTGAAATATCTCCACCTTCTTTGGTTCCCGCGAATGCTCCTATGGAAGGCAGCGGCCAACAAGTTGAGAGCCGTTAACGGGATGCGCGGGTTCAGGGACAAGATCAAGGGCACCAAAACGAAGCTGCTGCGGAGGGATAGCGGCGGCTCGACGGAAGAAGCTGCAGCGGTGCGACCATCCAAAGCTGCAAAGGCCGCTTCGACGATGCCGACGACGGCGGTTGGGAATAGCAATAACAACGGCATCACCGTGGGGTCATCGGAGGGCAGTTGGGGCAGACGGTCCCAACGCCAGAGTCTCCTAGGGAGGAATTCGAGATCCGATCACAGCCTGGTCAGTAGCACCGTCGAAACCACCACCGAAGACCCGGAAACCCCTCCGACGTTCGCCACGGAGGCGGCGACGGCAGTGGCGGCCGTGGAGAGCAGCGGGCCGACGACGATATCGAACGGAGAGGTCGTCGTCGTGATTGAAGAGGATGAGAAGAAGCGATGGAGTGGAGATATCAAACCCCAGCTACAGCCAAAGCCACCGGACACAACCACCAACGCCAATAACGATCCCGTGTCGGTGTCGTCGTCCGGTTTGAATTCGAAGGTGGAACCGAACTGCGAATCCATCACGTACAAGACGTCCAACGTGTCGATAGTCCCCATCGTGCTGGTGTCGTCCAAAGTCGGGGTCGTCGAGGAAGCTCCTTCGAATCCTCAGCCACCAGCTGCGGTAGCACCCGAAAACACGCCGGCGACGACGACTTCAACACGCCCAACCGAAGCTCCTCCAATGTCAACCCCAATTCTAACTTCAACCTCGACATCGACATCGACATCATCACCACCCTCCGCCCCTCTCTCCGACAGGAGCTCCGAATCAGACGCTACAGTCGTCCCGAGACGGTCGAATTCCAAACGTGCCGGCTCCCAGGACCTCAGCATCAACACAACCAACCTCCCTCCTGTCTTCTCTCGTCCTTACCGTCTCTCCCAATTCCCCACCGATTCAGCTGGACTCTCGGATACCTCTCTCAGCCAATTGAGACGAACGAACAGCAGGAAGTCCCCTTATCACGGGGAAGGTGTCCCTCCTCTCGCTCACGATACACACGAAGTCCCCGACAACGAGAATAAACGTGACTCCACAATCACAAACCATTCGCATGGTTCCGAACCCCCACCGTTCGGTACCCACTCTTACCAGCCTTTGGACCCTGCCGTACCAGTCCCCGTCGCTGCTGTTACCGCTGTATCATCGTCAGAGGCTCCTCAACCCCTCGATACGGTCTCGGAAACCGGGATCTTCCAAACTAACGACCTCCACCGAAATGAATCTGTAAAATCAATAGCCAAAACGCCACTCCTTTCAACTTCTGGCTCTCGACGGAAACAGGCCTTCTCGTTCTCTCGGAGACAGTCTCTCATTCATTCGTCTGACTCTACGCTCCTTCGCTCCCTGCTGGAACAGGAATCCGCGTCCCCAACATTTGGCAAGGACAGCAACTCCAACATCCAGCTGGTCGCCGTTCCCATGCCCCAGAACGAGCAGTTGCGCACTCGCAGGGTCTGGGTCAAACGGCCTGGTGGGTCCCCGACTCAAGTTATTGTAGCTGAGGATGATTTCGTCGATACCGTCCGGGATCTATGCCTACGGAAATACGCCAACGCCTTGGGAAGACAGTACGACTCGCCGGATTTGATGATACGCATATGCCCCCCTGCAAAACCTCAATCTGCGCGTGCCAGACAGACTGGACCGATACAACCCAATGCGGATCGTTTACTCCTACCGGACGAGATTTTATGCCAGCTTTTGGACGATTACTTCCCGAACGGTCAGTCTTCTGAGGATGCATTGGTCGTCGAGGTGCCGCAGCCGCAGAGATCGCGGACGCCACGGCCGTCTCCGGGATCCCATTCCATGTCTTACGCGTACGGACAGACGGCTCACGACTTACAACTCCCAGGCGAAGACTATTTCACGCCCGTAGGTATCGTGCCTTCTATCCCACACTCACAACCAGGCACGGTGAGATCCGCCCACAATCTACCTGCGAATCCAAGTTCGCTATCAAATTACATGGCTAGTTCACCACCACCACCATCGCCAGGGCACAGGAGTCTTAAGAGACCTGGTCCCGTGCGGATGGCTACTGGATCACCTGTTGGCAGCGTCACCAGTTCGGGTCCAGGTGGTCAAGGCGTCATGCTGATACCCCGTGCTGGAGGTGGAGGATCTGACAGAATCCGGGCTACGAGTGCCGACGTGCCGATATCTCCACCCGTGCAGCCTCAGATGGTAGCTCTCCCGTCGTCTCCCGGCGTCGTAAAACCCATACCTCCAAAGCCCGCAAGTCCCGGTGCAACTGTCACATCGCCTGCAGTAATCACAAAGCCACCAACCAAAAAGGAAATAATATCAGCCTCAATTGGCACATTGGACGGACAGGTTCCTTCCATTAACGTCTTGATCGTGGAAGATAACATTATCAACCTGCGACTCTTGGAAGCTTTCATGAAGAGATTAAAGGTCAGATGGGCTACGGCGATGAACGGGCGGGATGCTGTCACAAAATGGAGAACTGGTGGGTTCCAGCTGGTCTTGATGGACATTCAGCTACCCATCATGAATGGACTTGACGCGACAAAGGAGATTCGAAGACTAGAACGGCTAAACGGTATCGGTTCGTTTTCCTCGAGTCTCGAGAACGAAGAAGAGCCTTTATCCAGTGCGGATAAACTTGATAAAGCTTTGGTGTTCAAAGGATCTGTTATCATTGTGGCACTCACGGCTTCGTCGTTAAGAAGCGATCGAGATGAAGCTCTGGCGGTTGGCTGTAATGACTTTCTCACTAAGGTTCGTAATCATTTGTATCCCATCTGTTGCTTTCTACTAACACATGGTTTCTAGCCCGTCAACTTTACATTTCTCGAACGCAAAGTAATGGAATGGGGCTGCATGCAAGCCTTGATCGATTTCGAAGGATGGAGGAAATGGAAGGATCTCGCCAATAAACCAAGCTCTACTGGCGGGAAGACTGCGAAAGGTAATCGGGCAAAAACCGCGTCACCCCGTACCGTGGTACCCACCTCTTCGAAAGATAAAGAATCTACTACCCAGGCGCAAGACAGCGCGCCATCTTCATCTTCAACGCCTCAGCCGCCGCCGCAATCCGCAGGACAATCTTAGGAGGAACGTCTTCGCGGGTTGGATTCTAGCTCCGGCTTGGATAGTTGTGATACGCCTACCAAGGAAGAGAGCGGAGAAGATTGTGGTGGTTCTGGCGATGACGGCTTAGGCGAGATGTCATCGTCGGCGTCGTCAGCGTCATCGAAGAGCTAACCGCCTTCTTTAACCCCTTCATTGAACTTGGGATTAATCGAAGCTTCTCCTTGTTTCACAACGGTTATATATCAATCATATCAGAACATCAATCGGATAAATTCATCCTCGAGTCTTTATTGAGCTAGAGATAATACCAACCGATTCTAGCCGAAAGAAAGTTACACCATATCCCTTATTACACCTTTTTCATTTCCAAAGTCTAAACGAGTCTCATCATCCTCATACCCATCTTACGGCTCTATATCCCCTCGGCCGTGTGCAGGCAGAAATACTAGGACCTGTACTCATGTGTGTTATCTTTATCATTACTATATCAACCTTCTTTCTCGTCCTCTATGAACCGCCACAGGGCCTTTTCTTCCTAGGGAATCGTATCGTCCCTACCAATCCTAACTCTAATTCTATGTACATAAATAATGGCGGAAGCGATGTAGCGTCTAACATAACACCCTTATTTTTTTTTATTTCTATCTATCTATATATTTATTTTAATTCATATTGGTTTTTCGTCGACGAATAATCCGTCGAGTTTACAAGACAAGTGAAACTAGGGTTAGATTTCCTATCATAAATTATATACTCGAGCAGCTTTAAATTACATTTGAAGAACTCTCGATCACATTCATGTCCATCCATTGCAACATATTAATTGTATTTTGACTTTCAGAGGCATCTCGCCTCACAGGCTGCCAAATCAGATGCGCAAATCGCAAGATTGGCGTGTGACTGGCCTAGGCAATTGTTATTTTGTGTTTCACATCTTTGGGTACAGGTGTTAGGGATAGAGATCAGTGGTGGGTCACAGGACGTATCGCGGCGGGCGAGGTTCGCACGGCGTTCGGCATCTGCGAGGCGGGTTTCGAGGTCTTTTATTGTGCTACGGAGAAGGTCTAGCTTGGTAATGTCGTTAGAGTTAGTGATCAGGGTTTACACGTGCAATATAATATAATGTTTGAGTTATCTGTTGAATGACATACGAATTTCCGATATCGATTTGGAGACGCTTGGTAGAGCCACAACGGTAGAAGTGGTGGCCAGAATGCCAAGAAGGATTTTTGAGAGTTGCATCTTGATAAAATGATTTTTGGTGGTTATTGATTTTACTTGAAGTATGAATCCCGTGGGTTGGTGGTTAGTGATATTTCGGGGTGATAGGATGCGAAACGCAATCGAGGAATGGAAGAGAAGGTGAGATTCGGCGGCGGCACTCATACGTCTAATATGCCCCCTTATTTATATACAGCTGGAGGTGCGGCAAGTTTGAAAATATGGACAATTTTAGACTTGCCCATCTCGAAGATATACGCCCGATGCGTTCATATGCATTTTGATATAATTATCGTTCACGGAGAGTTGCGTAGCTTTCAATCGAGCCTTAACTTGATTAAACGACATAAGATTGTACCACTGTATCAGAATAGGGTACCACGTAGGACCTTGATTGCTGTCTTGCCAAACCTCGGAGCTCGATCGATCGGGATATAAGCCCCTCAGTCCATCGATCTCAGTTCTTGCATGGCCAAAGCTACCCCCGGTTTGGGGATGCTGATGTAATCTTGTATTTTAGTCTGATCTTTACATCTCGTCTCGGAGACTATCTTGCATCTTGTCTGGGATCCTCCCGGGATACGGTCTCAAGAAGTTTACGCTTTTGGGGTCTTGCATCGATAACGCTTAATTGTTGCTTAGCTATTCCGGGTATATTGACAACGCTAATTGTACGAATGGAATAGTGTGAGGGACGCTGCCCTGCACTTTGGTAATACTAAGAAGTATAAAAACAAAATTTTGAATTGCGAGACCATTATAGTTAGAGAACTATATATGACACGGAATTCTCCAGGCTAATATATGGTTAGGAAATAAAGACGAAGATCGCATCCAAATAGAAACTAGTCCACTAGCCGGTTTAACTCACAGGAAACTAAAACCTAAATATACATGTACATACATAAGTAAGTATTTTTTATATTAAAATATTGAGAAGTGGGATTTCTCTAAGGCCCAAAGATGGAACGTGGCCAAGGAGAAAAGAAATCTTAAATTCGTGTTAAAAAGTAGCAATATAAATTTCTAATAAATTAGCTTTTGTAAACTGTAGTTTCCCATAAATACCTCCCATACATACAAGGGTCGAACATCGATTTTGAAAACACCCTACAAGACCCTTTGGAGGTTTACATGTTATCATATCTTAGTTTAACGACGGTGTGAAATCGGTATTGTGACGTTGTTGGTGTGTTCTCAGAATGGCTAACTAGCAGAGTAATAATGAAGCCGCGTCGATCACACGATACAGATCTTATATTGAACAAATCTAGCTATTTTCAAAGGTTCCTTTCAAAAGCCTCCCCGCTTTCAACAGAGTTTAACTGAAATATAGATATTGATCTGACGAACTAATCTCTGAAATAGAACCAAGTCTTTTTTGACTTTGGGGTTCAACTTGCAAACTTGGTCGGTTGAAGAATAACTTGGTCTCGTCTCAGAATCTGCGAAATCCGCTCGGAGGTCATGCATTCCTTGTAGTATAATACATCGATACCTTCACCCTCTCCATTAATCTTGGAATCTCACATTAAACCTTCAACGTCCGCTCTATGAAGTATACCAAGGCGTATCATCTCTATCAATCGCTTTTCGACTTCCTCTCTTTCCTGATCCCATTGCTGAATAACATTGACCAAATGAAGGAAATTTGTACAAAAAGCTGGTATTTTTCCTCAGATATAAAACTTGATTTTAACACGACGTTTCAGCCATTGTGATCGATCAATTGAATGATATGTACAGTTTTGTTCACTTTTTTCTACGACAAATACAACACGGAAGTGTCGTCGTATCGTGTCGGTTATAGCGTTATTAATCGTCGTAGCCTTCAGGTATAACTCTCTTTCCGGATGGGACTATATCATGCCACACAGCACAAAGTTAGTTATACTTCTACCAAGCTTTATCTCGCGTATAATGAAACACCCCATGAAGTAGAATGGATAGAGTATGGTGATATTGTATTGTATGGTATGGTATTGATGGATTGGGGTCATAACGTACTAGGATACGTCCCCGGGATTGGCGGCGCCTTTTTATAATACTGTCCCCCAAAGAGGAATAATGGCGACAAGCCGCCGATGAAGACTGACCAGAATAACGCCGGGTTGTTGTAGGCGTGATATCGGGCCCATTGGTAGGGAGTGCGGTACCAACGGGGGTAGATGGTTGGCATTTTCGATGGATGTGTAACGCAACCGATTGAAACTGTAGTTCGAGATGGCCTCCTGGAGGGTGATATTGCGGTCAATTGGCTGAGCGGTGGAAATTAATGAATGAATGAATGAATTCGAAGTAGTTTGGAGGCGTCGAGGTTATCGGGTGTTTGGAGTTGCGGAGATTAGATCTGATATTATTGGATAAGATTAGATGAGATTAGATCTTCCACCCAATTTTGAAGAGCAAACCTTCAACCAAGCTTAAAGCATTCCACGAAATTCGATATCGATATATCCACCACCCAACCTCGCAACGTTCGATATCATAACGAAACCCCCCGGCAGCAAAGATGGTCGTCCGTCTCCGTCTCGCTCGCTTCGGCGCACGTAACCGTCCGCTTTACAATATCGTCGTCGCGCAGGCCCGTACCGCACGAAACTCCAAACCGATGGAAGTCATTGGAACCTACGATCCGATTCCTAAACCTTCACACGACGGTGACGGTAAACCATTCAAAGACATTCAATTGGACGTAACGAGGGCGAAATACTGGCTGGGTGTCGGTGCTCAACCCAGTGATCCGGTGTGGAGACTCTTGGCTATGGTATGCTACATCCCTCCCGATTGTTAAATCTTTGGAACGGTGAAGATGCTGACTAGTGAGGTGTAGTTTGGTTTGATCGAGCCACAGTGGAAGATTGCGAGGATAGAAGCTCAGCGGGAGGACAAGGCTGTCTACGAAAAGGTGCAGAAGGTCAAGATAATACCGGACACGGCGGCGAAACCGGCATCTAGCACAACGGCAAATTCATGAACCTGGCCCTTCATAAGCTTTTCAAAGCATCTTTAGGCAATTTTGGTTCCTCTTTTACGAACTACATGCACTTCGATTGGCGTTCAGGGAGTTCTATTCTAAAAGCATTGGGATATTTGAGATTATACTTTTGTAGAATACGTCGATATGGAAACCTCATTAGGTTCTATAATTTTTTATATAATACACTCATCAAATCAGAAACAAGCGATACCCACCCGCCTCTGGCAAATAAACCAAAAAATCCATCCCGAAAGCCAACGCCGATAATGCGCCGATAAATCAATCCCAAAACACCATCCCATACTTTTAATCTTGTCAATCATCTCCGATTTCTCCATCCTCCCCCATCTCCTCGTCACTTTCATCCACATCGCTAACCAAAGGCTCTCTCGGATCCAATTCATCCATATCCTCTAACTGCGCCCGTGTCGGCATTCTCGGTAATGCGATATCGCAAACTCGTTCTTTTGTCAATAAATCGTCGATAAACTCGTCGACATAGGTTAACCTGAACCCCGCTTGCGTTCGTAATCTTAGTTTACGGTAGTCGGTCATTAAGGGTTCGAGGGTTTTATAGACTTCGGCTGCCGGCCAGGCTATGCGGATGTAAAATGCTGCCAGTGCGCGGAGATATCTAGTTTAACAATAGGTTTCGATTGTTAGCGTAGTTTCTTTGTAATGATGATTCTCTAAGGTGAGAAGAGGCAGGTGTACTTGAACTCATCGTCTTGGAGGTATTCCAGTAATATATCCCTTTCGGGGTTTAATTGCAGTAATTTCAAGATGAGACATATAAACGCCGTTGGCTTCTGGTTGGCGTATTGGCCGCCGATATATTGTAAGTCTACGGCTCTATCGAGGAGTGTGGCAGCTGTATTTTGAGATTATTATTGAAGAATTAGCAATTGTAACTTACTTTTGATCTGTATAATGAAGATACGAAACAGAGGGTGATGAGTACCATTTAAACCCCAGGCCTGTTCTTTCCAGTACATGGATTCTATTATACGATCTCTGGCAGCGAAAAGTTAATACGGGATTCTGAAGGTCGTATATATTATGAAATTGAGGGTACCTTATAATCTTTTCTATCAATAAAAGTGGGTTCATGGAATGTATTGTGGGTCCATCGTAGAGGCCTCGGCTGTCTAGCATCGCCTTCGCGTCTGGTAGGTCCTGTTTCGACATCTTTGAAGGATATATAATCGAATATAGCTATATAAAGAGATTGAATACGACAAGGCGACCGGGAATATGAGGTTACAAAGCAAGAAGATGTCGGGTGCTGGTGGCTCTGGAGCTCGAAGCGGTGTTTGGTGTCTTCGATAAGGTCAAGTTGAGGTGGGTTGCTCATACGCGACGAGAGAAAAGATTGCCTAGAACATCTAAATATCTAAACTTCAACCTCATCCGCCTCCACGCACATCAAGCTCTGCCACCACCATCATCACACGCGATATCCCAATACACCCCTTTCCTAGCTCACCAATCTCAGGTCAAGTCTTTCGGACTCTAAACCACCACAGCTATGGCGCGTAACTCCGAAAAAGCCCAATCGATGCTCTTCCGCTTTCGCGAGCAACAAGCCGCCGACCTAGGTATCATCGACGCAGGCCGAACCCGCCGCCCGAAAGCCATCACGGAAATAAACTCCATCCCTTCTTGCGAGAAATGGCGCGGCCAAGTCGTCAAGGAAATCTCCCGCAAGGTCACCAAGATTCAAGACCCTAGTCTTTCAAACTACCAGATCCGAGACTTGAACGATGAAATCAACAAATTGATGCGGGAGAAGCATATGTGGGAGGTACAGTTGAAGAATCTGGGCGGGCCGAATTACATGCGCTTCGCGGGGAAGATGACGGATGAGAGCGGGAGGGAGATTCCGGGACACAAGGGGTATAAATACTTTGGGCGGGCCAGGGAGCTGCCTGGCGTGAAAGAACTATTCGAGGATTTGAGACCCAAGAAGGAGGATGGAGATGAGAAGGAGAAGAAGAGGAGTTTACAAGAGATTAGGCGGAATGTGGACGCAAATTACTATGGGTTCAATAGAGATGAGGAGGATGGAACGCTGCTAGCTTACGAGAAGAAGAAAGAAGATGAGAGTTTGAAAGCTATAGGGAAGAGCGGGGAGGGAGAGCCGAAGGTTGGATGGGAAGCTCTGCCGGCGGAGGTGAGGGTACCGACAAAGGAGGAGGTTATGGAGTTCCTACTAGAAAGGAAGAAGAAGAAGCTTCTTGATGGTATAATCTAGACGGTCCCCTCCACGATATAAATCCAATGTTTTCGAATGAAATTGATACCCCACAAAGCGTCATGTATGATATTGTTGCTCGTTCAAAAAGCTTTATAATAGACTTGGTGATTGTTTTTGTTATCCGTCAGAGAAATCTAGCGATGCTCGACTGGCATTCGCCGCAGTCTTTCCCTCTTTTATAGCCTTCCGTAGCTGATTAGCACTCTTGCCTTCTCTGGCTTCCTCTTGTATCCTCCTCTCCAACGCGTCCTGATCTACATCATCCAGTATGAACTTTCCAAGCTCGCCGGCACGATATCTTTGTATCAACCATATCGCCGTCGCCGCCGTATCCAGCACACCGCCTTTCCCCAACCTTCCCATCTGCACCGCTGTCGCCTTCAATAATTGCATGATATCATTCGTCGGCGTATGATATGCTGCATACAAGCTCGGATCTACCAAGTTGATTCTAAACAGCATGTAATCGCACAAAGTAATGGGATCTATAATGGTATCCTTCACACATCCCACTAGCGCCAATTTCAACATTGTGGAGCTATTCGGAACATATGGAATGAATACTCCCGGTGTGTCGTAGAGTTGTATATCAGGATCGGAACAGACGCGAACCGTGGAGCCTATACTACGGGTGACGCCTGGTTGTCCACCGGTAATTGCCACTTTCCCTTTGCCCATGCCTACGCGACGAAGAGCGTTTAGTAGGGAAGACTTGCCCACGTTGGGCATACCGACGAGCATCATTCTAGTACCGAGGATGTTGTCGGCAGATTTTGCAATGTCTGAAAAACAAGATTAGATTGTATATCATATCCTCGTTTTAGTGGAGGAAGTAAGTACCCTTTGCATAACTGATGACTTTTTTGATATCACTATCGGATCTGCAGTCTGTGAAAAGTACTTTTTGCGGCTTATGCCAACGTCTAATTGTCTCCCGTGTCTATATTTCATCCAACGAGGTAGCTCTAATCCTCAAGAGAGGATCGCACACACATTTTTTAGCTCTTAGTATCACAATATCATCGAACATATATCCATATATGTCTCGGCATACCTTATCATCCAGAGTCTCGGCACCCAAGTCCCGCTTAGTATAGACAATCATACGCTCCCTTCCGACTAGGTTCTTCTCAAACATGGGATTCCGTGAGGACAGGGGCACTCTGTAATCTCTACATTCGATAATGAGTTCAACGGAACCCAGTAGTTGACGCATCTTGGCAAGTCCAGCTTTGTGATGGCCGAGAAAGTAGGATCGAACAATGGATTCGAGATGCGGGAAGCTCGTCCGCGGGATAAATGTGGCTGGAGACGCCATCATGGTTTCGAGTCTATATTGCGCGAACCTCAGGGCATGTTGTTGGTGGTCGATGTGAGATGATGTATGTCTTCTTGACTTGCCATTGAGGTTAAGTGTGTTATTATTTTTGCAAATTTTGTGTTGGTGCGAAATTTCCAGAATATGTAATGATACAAATTTTTGTACAAATCTATGAGGTCTTAAGATCTTACCCAACCTCCCGCTATCAATCTAAATATAGGGTCCAATTTGTTATGGGGGCCGATATCTATATCGCATATATCAATATATATTTCTAGCCAGCTAGGAGTTGAAAATCTTATCATGGAATTCATGTAACATGTCAACAGTATAGCTGTATAGCAGTATAGCAAGCTCCGAGAGCTCCTAGGGCCAAGGTGTATTTTCTACTGGCTACTAACGGCTAAGCTGCCCACTTTGCCTTTCAATTGGCCCTACTAGTACTGCTACAAACTTAGATTTTGTTTGAAATTTTTTTATTTAAATTTATACAAACTAACAATTACTTCAACTTCGGCTCAAATCTGGTCCTGAGATTGCTCGAATTAATCCGGAACCAGGGCCCAAATAATTACCACGTTTTATGGTGCGTATAGTAACATTACTAAAAACAGTCTAATAGCTGCGCACATACAAATAAAGTAGCCCTTATTATGTTCCAGCTCCACTGCTTTACAGAGCACTGCATGTGGAGCACAGCGAAATCTAGTTTACGAGACCTATTTGCACTTTTGTTGTTTTATATATCTTTGCAACCGGAGAGCTCGTAGAGATGAGTGGTATCAAGGCTTATATAACCAGCTAGCGTTTCCAGAGACGAAGGTGGAGCTTATCTACATGAACTTCATAGCATTCTCCGGGCCGCCGGGCCAGCTCTTGAATTTTTGGTTATATATAGTATATAATTGTTCAATTGCTCTGAAATATAAAGATATAAAAGCTCAGTTGCCGAACGGCTTTCTTGGTGAAGCAAATTGAAGATCAAAATATAACATTCAGCTATTTTTTCTATCTCAACGTACACAGACTTCAAATTCAATATCAAAATGGTCCACATTCCTTCCATTGCAGCTGTTACCCTTTCTGCAGCTGCGATAGTGCAATCTGCGGCGGCGGTACCTGTCGTCTCGTTTGATGCCCCAGATAAACGATCTCCAAATCCTCACGCAAGTCCACTCGCGTCCACGGCTTCAACATCAGCCATCATTGCTCGCTATCACTACGTCCATGACGGTGTTAAACTTGTACGCACCGCTGACCCAGCCTCCGATCCCTCCGCTTCGGAGCTACACAAGCGTTATGCCAGCCACATCCGTTTTCTAGCATGCAATCCCTTCGGCCAGACCATCTGTGGCACTTGCTACTATCACGATGTATCTTACGATACCGCAACCTGCATTCAAACACCGGGAGCAAACTTTTTGGTTATGGAGGAGATGACGAATGAAAATGCAAAGCTTTTTAAGACTGCGAGCGATTGTAGCGGCACAAGCCTCGGCGTGGCAGGATGCACGACTTGGGGGTGCAATACCTTCAACGCATATGGGACACAGTCCGTATTAGCGGGAGTAGGCTGCACTCCAGCGTAATGGAATGAACCATATTTAGCTGTAGGGAAATTGGCCATGGACCGAACTCGTTGTACCTTTCGGGTGAATCAAAGGTAGGTCAGCGGATAGAAAATGTTTCTCGTCAAGTACCGACATAGATCGTTCCGCTTTAAGGATCCTTCGGACTGATTGGGCTTAACTTTGCACACTATCATATGTATAATTTAATTTATTCTTCTACCTGTTTCACAAAAGAAATATAACAAGATCACATAAAGGTAAGGAAATTTTTAATTCATCAAACGTATTACGTTCGATTTCGAGAATCCTTTGTATCAATGGCCCGAGGGATAATTTCTGTTCGCAAGGCTCTGCCCAGGTTATTCTGGTAATTTTTTGCGAGACTCATCACAGGCTACCTATTTAGGCACTTGAAAGTAGTCATGTAGGAACTTAAGCACACAATTTTTTTTAATTTTTTTAATTTTTTTTCAAACTCTTTCAGGGTTAGCTCGTTCGGGATGCGATATATAGCCTCGGGGAAGCTAGCCCCGAGCTAATGTATCGTTATCATACCCGGCCGCGCGGCCACAAGGAGACTTGAGAACCAGCAGACAATCTGATATTCAGGCCTATGGAGCGCGCTGGTCATTACGTAAACGGCTCATGCATCAGGTCCTTCCTGAGGCTGGTTTAAAAAATAGTGCCTGTTTTCATGAGACAGGTTCAACGCGCGCTGTTCTCTCTACGTAGCCACCACTATCACACCCGACGTGTACTTTGTACGCTTTCGTGAAACGTTACAGAATAGCCTTTTAAGCAGGCAGGTGTTCTAACCTGCAGGAAGACCTGGCAGCGGAAGTAGACTTTGCTGCTCTTTTCTGCAATGAGGAGTGTGTACTAGTCTCGTACCCGGTTTGTACCAAGTATTCGCAGTTGCAAGCCTGCCACTCTCAAATTCACCTGGCTGTACGGATAATGTAAAAACAGTCAATAAACTCGACCAAAGATAAATTGTAAGTTAGATATAATAAATATAGGAGACCGAATTAGATAAAAGATAGGGTTATAAAAGACTTGAAAAGGCTCAATACTTCAGTTTGGGTGTTGATATCTACTTTATAAACATTTTAAGAGCCTAGTAAGACCAAGAAACTTGTAGTAAAGATTAGATATAGGCCAGGACAGTCTTGGGGACACAACCCTGCGATCTTGGTAGACTAGGAAGTCTGGTAGACTAGCCTTGGTTGGCTTTCAGACTAATGTTGGTTTAAATCTCTGATGTCACAATGCAGTCTCCCGTCTGTTACTGGGAAGCGCAAGTCTGCCTTGCGTCTTTGCCGAAAGTTGATTGGTTGCCGACCTCAACCTTATTTCAGCACGAGGCCTCGATTCGATTAGAAAATCTTTCTTAGTACTTCGAAAAGACGAAAGTATTATTTTATTTCTTTGATTCGATTACGATATCGCGAACATCACGTTGTCTAACTTGAACGGACTATTGGCTGGTTAGGCTGATTCACTGCACTTTCATACATATGCGCCCTCGTTTATTTTTCCCATTTTCTATCAGGCCTTGAAATCTTCGAGACATTCAAGCTCGCTTATATAGATATATGCATATGCAATAGATGCGGATTCTATTCGATAAGATACGATATTTTAAATTTTCTGACTTCCCTTTTTTTTTTTTTTTTTGAATTCTTCGAGAACTTTCACAGTAACATTATCAAACAGGAGATTCCTGTGGCAAGGAACCAGCATCTTGGCAGCCACTGAATTGACGTTCGGGGATATATATTATCAAAATTAGCTATCATCAGCCTATCGCTATCATATTTCGGAACGGGTATTTTCGACGATAAAATTATCCAGTCTTACTGTCGTTTGTTGAATACTTATTCGCGCGGTTCTCCGGTAAACGCCTCAAAGACTGCTCCAGTCTCATATATCGCGAATATAATAAATGACCGACGGCAGCGATCACAGCCAGAACCTCGCCGTCCCCATAATCCAGAATTCTTCTATATCACCGGCCTCATCTCGGACCGAAATCGATTCTTCAAACTCTCTGTCTCGCTCACGCGACCAGTTCTATCCACCTTCCTCCAAGGATTCTTCCATGCCCCATTCACTATGGGGAGATGACACACCCTCCGCTCCTCCAACAGACGAGGAGATGCAATCCTCGTCAAACGAGCCGGAAGCTAGAAGCAAGAAACAGACGGTCGCTTCTTTATTCCACCCCAATGGCGTTTTGCGCCCCTTTCGGTTGATGAAAAAGGAGTTCCGTGCTAGGTCCGCGATATATCATACCGATTGGCATTTCAACCAATTGATCTTTGCTTCTGCTGTTTTTGTGTTTTTTACCAATTTATTACCTGGTATAACGTTCGCCAGCGACTTGGATGCACTAACGGGCTCGAATTACGGAACTATCGAAGTTGTATTTTCGACCGGACTTTGCGGTGTGATTTTTGCCTTGTGAGTTTGACTCTCCTATTTATTCCATGGCATAAAGTTAACATTGGTAATGTAGGTTCTCAGCTCAACCCTTGACTATCTTGGGTGTAACGGGGCCGTTCAGCATTCTAGCAGAGCGGATATACGATCTATGTACCAATAATTTACACGCAAGTATTCGTCTCCGCCCGAAATCCAAAAGGCAACGAATAATAATGGTCGTATAGATCCCGTATCTGCCTTTTATGGCATGGACGCTCCTCCATTCAATGTGGATGTTCATCTTGCTCGCAGTATTCAATGCGCACGACTACACTATGAAATACGTCACCAATTTCTCTACCGAAATCTTTGCGCTACTTAACTCTGTGATTTATTTTCATAAAGCGTAAGATACCCCGTAAAATATATTTAGATATTAGATTGCGTAATACTTAGAATTTCGAATATTAGGATACAAGAACTAGAGCGAGATCACGCTCAAGTATCGTTTGCATCCTTCTTATACTCCGTCATCGGGTGTATAGGAACCTTTCTCGTCGCTGTTTTTCTAGCAAGCGCGAACAGTTGGGCTCCCCTATTTCACCGATACGTGAGGATGGGATTATCGGAATACGCTGCCGCTATCAGCATAATAATTTTCATCGGAATGCCTCAAATTGGCGAACTCAAAACTCTCGATAAACAGACTCTGAACGTCTCCAGTAAGTATAATGAAGCATTACTTATTCGGCATTTTGTTTGAGTTCAAGTGTTGACTGTGATGCTTTCCAGCTTCTTTCAGACCAAGTCTGCCATCTCGCACTGTTTTCTTTGTAGAATTTTGGAAACTCGACATCGCCTACATTTTCGCCGCTATGATCCCCGCGCTAATCATAACGACTCTCTACTTCTTCGACGTCGAGGTATCCACCATCTGTGCCACCTTACCCTGCTACAACATCCGAAAACCGCGAGCGTACGCTTGGGACGTCATGCTTCTCGGCATCACCACCGGTCTTAGCGGAATCCTGGGTATCCCACCTGCCAACGGACTCCTCCCACAAGCACCATTACATTCTGAAAGTTTATTGCACGACGAAGTTGACGAGAAAGGAAATAAATTCAAAACTGTTCATGAGCAGCGATGGAGTCATTTACTGCACGCGCTGGGGATATTGGCGTTTGTTAGCCCGCCGTTTATGCACGTGTTAGGGTTAACGCCTACGAACGTTCTTGCTGGGTTGTTTTTGTTTATGGGAGAGCAATCGCTTTCTGTCAAGTAAGATCACCCAATCTTGGCATCTAGGAAGCGCAGGCTTGCTAATATATGGTGGTCGCCCAGTCCGATTTTATGGAGGATATTTGATATGTTGACGTAAGCCGACAACTTTAACCTCCTGTCCAAAATTGCTGATATCGATTGGCTGACCTAACCCCTTCAAATTCTAGTCCAATGAGCGAATTACCGAATCTTTCAAAAGAGGGGATCAAAAACTACTGGGGCATACACACATATACGATCGCTCAGCTGGTGATCACGGGTATCGTTTTTGGTGTCACCTTTACGATCGCGGCACCGAGTTTTCCGATTTTGATTATTTTGTTCGTACCGATTTATTTGAAGGTGGCGCCGAGGATTTGGTCGAAGTACGTTCTTAACAGTGAGTAATTTCTTATCCAATATTCAATGTCTTGGTGGTCGATTAGCTGATATAGGTTATAGAGGTGGATTCGTGGGCGTGTCGGGAGGGGGATATTAGATTATACCTGGATTTGCCGGTGCCAGTGCCAGATGTAAAAGAGGGTGGGAAGGTGGAAAACGAACAGAAAAATACACCCACGATTGATGGAGAGGCGGGAAGTAGGAGTGAAGAGACAGTTCAGGGCCGACAGGAGGGTGAAAAGGTCGCAGACAAAAGAAACGAATGATTGGTGTTGATTTGCTGGTTTGGAACTTTGCGAGTTATAGATTAGATATGCGCTTCCCCAAGAAGCTTATTGGATTTTCCAAAAAAGTACACATAGAATTATACCATTGGAATGTTTACAATACATATTGTATCAATTGATCAATCGGAGTTTAAATTTCTGTTGGTGTTTGGTGTAACGCTGTTGGTTCGACAGGGGATATGCAGTAGCTCGAGATATCATGTTGGATTTTGACAGCAGCTGCGTTGTCTCAAGAATCCTTCCAAATAAAATTGGACCTCCGAGTCGAAATGCTTGATAGAGGACAGAAGAATGGGAAACCAGCCAATGATCACACCTAAACATAGATAACTAAATGACTATAAAAATAAATACAGATATCCAAGTCCTTAAGCACATATCAACCAAAATGGGGAATAAAATTCGTCCATTCAACCTCAATGAACGCCCCGTAAGGTAGCAACCTCAAACAGAACACCATCTCGAACAATATCAAAACTCGTATCCCAAAATAGAAAAACCCGGGAATCAAGAAGAGTAAATTCTGGGGAAACCGTTTCTTATACGACCGCATAGTCGTCAGCCCGCTCTGCGTGTACCCTTCCAAGTGAGCCCCAAACATCTCCCCGAATCCGTATAACCCTAACACCGCGATCAAACCCGCTGAAGTAACCTGCCATATCATTCGCTCAAGATGGGAAGGAAACGGGAAGTTCCATCCCCACATGTGTATGCATGCGAAACTGGCTGTCAATATCGCACAGCAAAAGTACAGCGAGAAGCTGTGCAGTTGCGGGTCGCGGTCGTTGGGAATACGGTCCATCGCGCCCCGTTGTAGACCGGCGTATACAATGAAGCGCCGGAGCCAACCGTGCCAACTTCTAGTGACATAGACTTGGGATTCGACAAAGTCGAGCGGGGTGTCCCTGAACGGCGTATTGGCCTTGTCTCCAGCTCTGAGTAGCACGTCTCGAATATTTGTCTTCATTTTGATTATGGTTGGTTGTTCGACGTTAAGGGGTTTGTGCCTCCAAAAGTAGAGGGTACCGAGGGTGCAGATTGATAATGCACAGGTGGACACTTCGAGCGGGGTGACATATAGTTTTTGTATTGCTCTGGCGATGACTTGGACTAGCAGCCAGAAGATTTGGAAACAGGCTAATGCGTTTGCGAAACTGTCTGCTTTGCTTTTATCCCAGATTTGCCGTTCGGTGATTGTGGGGTAGTCTATGTATCCATGTTCGAGGAGGTAGTATATTTGTTTTGCGGTGACTAGGAAATCATTGTAGTCATCCAAAGGATGTAGCATGAATCCTCCGCTGTCAGCATAGAATGCATGTTTCATGGTCCAATCGTGGTGTTTGAATTTACTTTGCTCCATCTGTCGAACCGATCTTCTGGCAGAAGCCCACTGACCGGCAGCGACAAGCGTGAAAAGCTCGGGTGCTAGTAATGCTAGGAATAACCAGCGAAGTCTTCTAAAAGTTAGATTCCACCAGGTGTCGCTCGCAGCGGGGACGTTTATATGCTGCATCGAGTATAATGACATGAAGGTTGTTGTGGCACATGTCCATATTATATCCATAGTACCTCTCATATTCGGAGCGGGTGTCCACCCAACTAGCATTACCATTTGAGGGTCACCCCCAACTACCGTTGTGTTCAGGGTGGCGGTAGAGTTCATAGCTAAAAGAGCTTAGAGGCAGCAATCTTTTGGTACGGTGTGCAGATATACCACCAATCATAGTGGTATTATAGTGCTATTTTCGTGTCCTTTTAAAATTTTGGTATACGATCGTAATAGAAGTTTTCGTAGAGGTTTGAAGTTAGTAATATATTGCGGGGAATTATTTCCTGTCATAAAGAGGACTAGATGCTGAAATATATGCACAGGTATAATATTGGCCTCGCAGGCCAAACCCTTCTTTCGCCGTATCAGATCGATAACGACCCAACCTTTAGCTTGCTGGGTCACAAACCCACATATGAGGGGCTATCGCCCCTCAGTCGACATGGATTGTTCCAAGATCTTGGGTAACCAAGTACAGAAATTAGATAATCGGCATTCGTTATGAGGCTTGAAGTTGATTTGCAAATTTGACGCTGCTGTGCCGTCCATATGCATGTATATGCAGATATTCAGCCTACGAGGGGCGATAAGGGGGAGGGGACTATAAATTTGAATGACACACACAGGCAGTAAGATTACACCCTTGGTTGGTGCAGACGGCGTTTGTTCGTACGATCAGATCGGAAGATTTCTTTGTCCTTGCAATTGTGAATGAGTACTCTAAGGTCTTGCAAGAGAGCCTCGAATTCAGAGGACGTGTCATATTTCGATATCGGCACTTCATGATTAAAGACTTAGATCCCGTGAATCTACTGGACTGGCAAACACTCAGTAGATTAGATTACTCAATAGATCATTAGGTGGGTGCGTTGACCTTTCTTGTGTGCATTCCAAGAAATCCACAGGAAAACTCGCATGAGGAGGCTATCCTGTCAACCAGAGTCCTACCGAGATCGAGAACCCCGCTACAGGACCATGTTGACCAAGACCTTGGCCTTGTCAACTTTCAGATATTTGCGTTGTTTTCAGTGTGCGTGTGTGGTTTCCCCTCTTCTGCTTTCTTTGTGCTAGGCGCTTACTCAAAACATGTGATCTATAAATGTCCTATTGCACAGTTATCTTGGTCATACAGTTAGGGGATGGCGAGAGCTGAGCGTCATGACAATATAAATCTTTTTATCAGCCTTTCGTCTTGGTATCCGTGGATCCTAAGGCCAAACAAATACCTCAACTTTAGCAATCACGAAATTATTCTTTAAAATGGTATTATAACGTCAAAATAAGTATTCTTACCCATAATTACACGATTCCCGCAATGGAGTATTATGGAATATCAATGTCTTCGCCCTATCTCCTCGCAAGCGGGATTTTGGCCGCGTATATGCTTCTCTGCTCTGTACTTCGATTTCGCCGTATGAACTGGATGCGAGACCATTATGGATACCGCACCCGAGAATCATTCTCGAAAATGACGTTGAAAGATGCGCACGCTATCCAGGTTGACCTCCCAGAGTTGGAATTTCCAAGGGTCTTTTCCGCGTCCGTCTTTTTCGCCCTGTTTAAGGTATGTTATAACATGTTGGATTGTTGGTTCTTCGTCCGATCTCCTTCCGCATCGTGACAACACAAACTAATATGCACACACACGTATTCGCACGCTCGTTCGAGGTTTGTATAGACATATGGCATACCCAGTATCTCGAAATTGCTGGTGCAGACAGGACAACTTGCAAATGAGGCTACGACTTCAAAAAGAGCGGCTGATACTGGAGTTCTACTCGTTGAAGCTGTCATCGGCGATCCAAAGGATCCCAGAACTATAGATGCTATCGCACGGATGAATTATCTTCATTCAAGGTACATCAAAGACGGCAAAATCTCGAATGCTGATATGCTGTACACCCTCTCGCTGTTCGCTTTAGAGCCGGCGCGGTGGACAGATCAATGGGAATGGCGAAAACTCACAGACATGGAGAAATGTGCTATCGGTGTCTTTTGGAAAAACTTGGGTGACGCGATGGATATTAAATACAATGTTCTCCCATCGTTTAATTCAGGTTGGTCAGACGGCTTGGATTGGCTTAAGGAGCTTCAAGACTGGAGCTTGAAATATGAAGAGGATAATATGGTCCCGGCGGAATCGAACAAAACATTGGCAGATGGCACCATGGCCATTATAATGTTCAACACTCAGAGATTCTTAAGGTCGTCATTGAAGCGTGCTGTATCTGTCCTCATTGGAGAGAGACTAGCCAAGGCGATGATGTTTGAACCTGCCGGTCCGATATTCTCCGCGTTCGTAGTTAGTGCTATTAGACTTCGACAGTTTGTTACTCGGTATTTCCTTCTTCCTCGTCCTGAGTTCATGCGAGAATCGCGGTATCCGAAGTTTCGGAACCGTAGAACCGGACGTTACAATACTCTCAAATGGACAGCCCACCCCTGGTACGCCGACACGAGTTTTAGGAACCGTTGGGGGTATATGGGACTGCCTACTAGAATCCTAGGTGGGCCAGTACCCGGAGACGACAATGATAGATATTGCTCAAAAGGATACAAGATTCATGAGGTAGGGCCAATTGGGTTGGAAGAAAGCGGCGCCAAATACATGGAAGAAAATAGAGAGAAGGTTAGACAATTCACTGGAGGTTGCCCTTTCAGTGCCCGCACCGCTTCTCGTCGGAAGTAGTTACTTTGACTGGGTGATCGCATTTGCTTAATAATAATATTCTCTCCCATCAGCTATAGACTTCAGAATACATTGTTAGTGTATATAAGTCCCCAGTTCAACCGTTATATTGCTATTCCAAGGCGTTTTCAAGAATTTGATCTCCGTTCTCAGCTTCAGAGTTAATGCTTGACTAGCAAATTGTTAACATTGCCTTGCTAATTGACGGTTTTGAACGTTGGTAGCTATCCAAGGATATACTAACCCATTTTAACATATATTCTAAGAAGTAGCTGAATATATCTACGTTTTAGGTAAAGTATAACTAGTAAGAATTACTCCGCCGACGGCGGCAAGCTTATATATCCCATAGCCCATTTCAATTACCGAATCCACAAGTTCGAACGGATTGTGTTGGTCAAAAAAAGACACACGTTGCACAGCTGCGAGAAGTAGAACGCACACGCCATTTTTAGCTTACGTGCTTAGCTATTAGCTGTCACTTTTAACTTCCAAAGAGGCAAGTGAATGTTGATATCCATACATAACCCCCGTTAACTAGATCGCTCGTGATCGATCGTAAACCATAGGTTAATACCGATATCTGTGGCTTTTATTGCATAACCGGACGACGGATCGAGACTATTGAATCTTCTCTTCGACTAGTTACTTTGGATCAATTCGGATTCCGAGTAATCGACTCCATATTCTAGAAAATCTGCCACACTTAGCCAAATAGACTACTCCTGAAGCATCTTTTCTCTCAAAATGACCATGGTTACTCGCCCTCAAGATGACCTAGAGACCGTAGTCAAAGCTCGGACCCGGGAGTGGCATTTCCACATCTATTTCCTACTACAATCACCCGCCGAGACAGCAGCGGCACTTGCACTCCGTGATGCAGTCTTGAGACTTCGCCGCGACGGTAAGTACAGGTACCATACAATGTGTATATGTATTAGCTGCAGGAATATATGACGAGGCTAATCTTATATCTTACTGAATCTCAAAGGCGCCTTCGTCGCTGTTCCGTTATACAGGGTCAACGAGTATCCTATCGGGCCACATCCGGCTGGATCGTATGAAAGTAAGACTGCCAATTAATTATATCTTGAAAGCCGTTACATACTCGCTCAATCGGCAACGAGTTGATTGATTGATATGCTTGCAAAAGCGAAACTAAAACACGACTTTCTTAGTCTGGGTCCCCGATTCTTCATTCTCCGATGTGTTTTTCTACCTAGCGGCAAACCGCGGCAATCTAAGGTGAGTACCATTCGGACTGCAGATACGTGAACATAAATATCTAATGCGTAGTGATCATTACTTCAGCGTTCTTGTCCACCCCCTCACCGCACAGCAACGTGCAGACCATGAGACCCGCAATGCTTGGATGGGCACTCCCTGGCCCATTTACCTGGATGCCTTGCCAACCGATGGAGAGACGCCACTCCAATACCCCGAATTAGGCCTGGGTTGGTCGACATCACCGAAACAGGAAGTACCCCTCGATGAGAGGCGGAAGCGCGGCGCAGAAGTGGAGGCTCTACTTTCCAAGGACAAGGAGGCGGCACCAGCTCCCAAAGATTAAAAATACTTGGAGTTTACTATAGCCCTAAAGCTTGCGGTCTACGTATAAGAGATTATGTAGAATACATAGCAAATGTAACTCCTAATTGGCTTCAATCGGAGCAAACATTATGTTAAGCGCATTAGCAATATAAACCCTAATAACATACATCCATATCCCAGAGTATCCCATATATAAACGAAAGTGTGAAATATCAAATTATATTAAAAAACTGTAATCCCATGCGATAAACAAACTAACGCTCCTCTTCCCCCTCCTCTTCATCCTCGTCTCCAAAATTGATATCCAAAATCCAAGTCACAAAGGCTCGAGTGCAAATGGCCAAACCACACCCGACCCACGCCGTAGTATAAGCAACATACGCCATAGATAACCAATACCGTGTAGCGTTTTGAATACTTTTGGGAGTATATTTGGTGACATCAATAATGGCATTGTCGTCCCCAAACAACGCCTGACATTTACAATTATTGTAAAGCCCCGAAATCTGGAATAAAGTACCAAGACTCAAGATCAAAACATTCACCGTGCAAACGACATGATAGAACACAGCAAAGACCATCTGCGCCCGGCGGGAGAGACTCTTCTCGTTTTGTCTCCGTTCCTCGGTAGGATATGCGTCCCGTCGCTCGAACGCCTCCCGCTTGAATACTCGAAGCATAGCAGCGAGAAGTGTGCCACCCGCGTAAAGAATGTGGTTGAAGGTACGACAACCCACGCCAACAGTCGGGGTGGTGAATGCCACTGCTGCAGCATTGGCACAGGCGAAACCAACCCAGAGCCATCCGACGACCTGCCAGATGACATACCATACGAAATGGGTGATTCCGCCTAGCCTGCTAGGCTCGTCGCCAGGACCGAGGATTCCCACACGGAACATCCTGGGCACACCGGCGTCTTCGAGCCACATGAACCAGTTTGCATTATTGCCGTATATGTTTCGGGACATGACGGATTCGACGTAGATTTGTTTCTCGCGGATTCCCGCGCTAGTTCTTAGCGCATCGCGGACGAATTTGGTTCTAGCACTGGAGGCAGTGGTGTTGCTGAAGACGGAGAGGATGAGGATCCACATGTACCATGTGCCGTATGCGATTCCCTGGGCTGTGTCTTCGTCGCCGAGATCCTTGTAGGCAGTGCTGAAGGTGTTGATAATGTTGGCGAAGACGAGGACCATGGGGAATGCGACGGTGGTGAGGAAGTTGCCACGGGAGCGACGGATAGCTTGTATGACATGTTTGATGGATGTGGAGGGGTAGATTCTCTCTGGTTCTTCTGCGAGGTGGGGGTCTATGGGTTTTTTCGGGGCGATTTTTTCGATTTCCGTCTTTTCTGGAACGATCTTGCCTAGTGGTGTGTCCGTCCAGATTATATTGACATCTTTCACCACTGCGAGGAGATCTGGTACTTCTTCGGTAGTCTCGGTGATGCTGGGGAATGCGAGCTGCTTTTCAGTTTTGGGGCTGTAGAGCATAGCGGGCGTCTGTGGGGTGGCTTCGAGCAGTGACTCGAGTGCCTGCAATTGAACGCGAAGAGTGTCACCCTCGGTATCACTCACTTCGAATGCATCGAGTATGTTACGAGAAGCTTTAGGAGGCAAGACGAGCTTGAGGTCCTTGTTGTCGAAAACATTTTTTAAAGAGAACAAACGATCTCGTAACTGGGGAGTAGCTGTAACCTCTGGGTTCATAAGGACTTCAGATATGAGTCGACTGAACGCCAGCGGAATGAATGAAGAGAGCGTGTACTCTTCAGGACGAGTTCGACTGGCTACCATTCCCAGCCCGATCAATGATTTGTCCAGTGGTTGTAGCTTTTTGTGGCTGGCTCTGAGAAGGAAATAGGAGCAGACGAAATCTTTGATCAGGGTGGAGTATGCGGCGCAAAAGGCGCTCGCTGGGTCGCCTAGGACGGAAACCCATTCGACGTAAGGCCACAGAACGTTGACATATTCTAGGACACGGTATTGGATTATGAATCGCATTGGGAGATCTCCGACGGGTAGATGAGCTAGAAGAACCAGCATGGGGAAAATCCAGGTGGTTAGAGGCTGGAGCCATTCGAGCTTGGTGTTAAATGCAGACGTAGCACCGCAATTCTGCTTGCAAAAGCCGAGGGTTGCAGTGATCAGAGGCAGAGAGTCAGTGGAATTGCGATACTTGGAGAGACAGACATCCCATGGAAGGTCCGTTCGTGATCTATTGAGCAAATATGCTTGCATGCAGCAACTGTCCGCATCATATGCATAGGCGTGCGCTCCAGGTAGCATACTTATCGTCCACAATACTGTAGCTACCTGGGCGGCATCCAATCCATACTTGAGCATTAATCTAGACGAAGACTCAACAGTCAAAGACTGTCGCTGGATACTTAAAAGTCCCACTGATAACAAAAGTTAATTATATCTGTCAAATCTAAGACTGGAGACGCCGGGTAAAGATGAACTTACTTCTTGCGAATGAGCCTCTAAATCTTGTCTATGAAGCCGCTGCTGTGTAGATTTCCGAAACCTGGCGCAAAGCCAGTTTACAACGGAACGTTAAGAAAACCTTAGTGTGTGCGACCAACCCGATTCTTAAAATTTAAACTAGATTTCGAGGATGGGCTTTCGGTGAGCGAGTTTGTTCTACTGGCTGCTCACCGAACTCAAAGTTAGAAATAATTAGATATTAGATGAAATGAAATACATCCACGGAGCGGCACAGCTTCACCTTCACTTCACCTTCATTAATTTGAAGGTTGGCAGTATCCGAGTATATATTTCACAACCACAATCAACCAATTGTGCCATAACCGCAGCTCCTTCCGACGAGCAACAGGGTCGGAAGGCGGGGTTTATCGAGAAACCCCAAATTGCAGCATCTCACGGAGCCGGAGCATCTTGCCATATTCTCGCGATTTCGGCACCAAGGCTTCCAGTGGCGACCAACCACCGAAAAAATTAATCATATTCCGACAATATTTTTATCAGTCTACCCCAGGAATTCCAGCGGCGTGCATGCTGTATAATACAGCCCAATTAAGGTGGGCGACAGTGGCGACCTATCAGGCGTGACAGCTTTATCGTTTCCTCGCTTGTTTAAACAGTTCCTTGGGTAGAAGGAAACTACCGCGCGCAGATGCAAGTGATTTTGGGGGCGGTATAATAAATGATTACTACCGATGGGGGTTTGCTTCAGGGATTCAATAGTGAGATCCTTATAGGTATTGTTCCTTGCCCGGATTGCCCGAAATTCATTTTAAATCTGCCAAATCCGATGCAAGGGTATTAAACCGCTCCAGAATAGCATGATTTATTTCAGCTCATAAGACGGGACTATATTTATATTCATATCCAAATTCGACCCTAATTTGCATTTTTCCGAGTTGAATCCTGAGCAAGTTGTGTTAGGTTCATAATATACATATCATTTATGATGGGTGTATCCTACCTTTAGCTTTCCAACTTCCAAACGACTACCCCGCAAGTGAAAATACAAGCAGAAAGAAGCTTCGTGGTGGGTCCAGATGCAATCATCCTGTCTTGGCGCGCAAGTGATACTCGAAAACTTGCATCGGCTGAACGAATTAGTTCCAACGGTCTCTGAGCTATCACACTTTCACCCTACCTGCATCAAATCAATTCCTGTTGAGGAACAGACAGGCCCATTGTCTTTTGCAACAAGCTCGTGCGTTGAGTCCACGGGACAGACAACGGGCTGCTGTTTCAAGGCTTGCCAGAACATCCAAACTAGCCAATGACTCCTCCCATCATCTTGTCAAACTGGTTAACCAGTGAACGCCACCAAATGCAAGATGGTTTGGCACCAAGCCCGTGCGGAATTGGCGGAATTCAAAGATTGCTTGTCGTTCGGAGTGGAGCCGCATAAGAAGACGGGTCAAGCGAGTGTGGATGCTCAGCTGCTTGGGCAAAACACACACAGCAAAACGCGAGGCGTCTGCAAACCAGAATGATACCAGGGATCAGAGAAGCGGCACAAAAGAGAACTCCCAAGTTGCGTGACTTTTGAAAGGCGAAATGGGACCGATTTGCAGCAAGAAATGAAGAAAAACTGGCGTGCTTTTTGGAAAGCATATCAATGCATCCGTCCGTATGACCAGCCGATCATTCTCACTGTTAATTTGTGATTATGCCGGACACACCGCATTGGGTTTGACCGAGAGAAAGAGAAATCCTTGCAAGGCTATTTTGAGGATTCGGCGTACGAACTCGGTGTACGGAATGTATAAAACCGATTGATAAACCGAAGCTCGAATACATGTATCCTTGCTCGAGGAGCATCTGGCCTGGGGTACTTATGGTGTGGCGACAACCTTGATGCTATTCGATAGAAAATAATTTAGGATGCGACCATCCAATCCGAAAAAATTAGAGACCCGAAGAGCTTTCCTGCTTGAAGCTGTTATATGGAATAGGAGGGCCACCGCCGCATCTTTGTCAGTTTGTAACAACTTGCCTAGTCCCCAATTCCCCCAGCGAAAGCTCAAAGTTACTAAATTCCTGCTCTTCGGCTCACCATATCCAGTTGGCTACGAGACTGTAAGATATTATACGTGTCCAACATGGGCGCCACTTCATTTATCCTTCGCTTTTCCTTTGCTCTTTTATTGTTAAACTCGGCGGTATTAGCTTTTCGGCCTCATCGAAAACCTCCAGCATTCTCACGAGACGGGTCACCAGCACCACGGCTTCGTGAACGTCAAGCGGCAACCCCTACAGCAACATCAACTGATACAGGCACACCTGTGAGCTGGGAGACATTTCCATATGATTCAGAAGATAATTGTACCAGCTACTGCGTTATAACCGATAACCAAAACTACATCGGATGCGAACCGACAGAAGTTCCTTGCAAAGCTGACCCCAAGAAGAAATGCACAACAGTAGACCACGCATGTTTTTGTAACAATCCCATAGCGTTAGATTGCGGCTATTACTGCGACTGGTTTGATTGGTTCAGATTGGAGGATTGGTTCTCGGATCAGTGCCCCGAGGTTCCCAAAATCAATTTCGACGGATTACCGCGATGCGCGCAGCAGTGCATGAGAACTGCGGTATCCAACTGGGGATGCGTCAGCTTTACCAGAACCTGCTTCTGCGAGGAGGAGTGGCTTTTCGGATGCGGCGATTCTTGCAACAGTAAGGATAAGCAGCAAATACTGTCGTGGTACGGAACACAGTGCCTGCTTACTCCTGAGCAAGTTACGGAGTTGGATCTCATCGATCCGTCGGCATCGGCTGTCAGTGCCACATTCGGCGGTTCCGGTGCTACTTCCTCTAGCAACCCGAAGGACGGACCCGGGACTTTCCAGTCGGGACACCACAAGCTCAAGTGGTATGAGATTTACGGATTGATCATGTTTTTGCTCACTTTGATCTTTGTGACCACGTTGTATGTATTCATTTGGAAGGCGGAAGTGAAGGATATTTGGAAGAATAACAAGGCTAGGGTCGCGAGGTCCAAGAATGCGTCCAGGAATGCGTCGGTGGAGAAGCTTTCAAGCCCGAGAAAGTCGAAAGAGTCGGCCAGGAAATCGGTTGAAAAGGCCTGAGGTTGATATTCGTCGTTTGAGGTTTCGTTGGTTCTATTGTTTCAAAGCACGTTATGTATCTTAATTAATAATGAATATGAATTATAATCTTGATTCAATTGTCAATATCGGTAATACTGTATGCATTAGCGGATGGAAGATGGAAGAGGAACCGCGTTGGACCTGTTGGAAAAGTTGGGTGATAAAGTTCCCGGGCCGGCGTGTAACGGCGTCCGAACTTCGGCTGAATTCCCAAACGACGTTCTTCGAGGCGAAACTGCGGGCCAGGAACCGAATCCATGTCATGTCATCTCTTCCTTCTTTACCATCTTATTTCTCTCCCTTGTTCGTTCCATCCATCGCCATCTTTACATTCTCCAGCTTCAATCACTGTCGTAATCTCCCCTTCCTCATCTCGTCATGGCGCATTACATTTCATGCTTTTGAACCCTGTTAACGTTTGTTCGCCTTTTCTTCGACAGCCGGGCGCAGCCGCAAAACTGCAATTTTTAGTTTTTTTTTTTTTTTTTTTCAGCACGGAGGACCCACTTCTGCAGGCTCTTTGGTGATCATTTGATCATAGCGGAAAGAAAAAAAAGGAATCTCTTTCTTTTCCGAATTCGCACGAGACCAAGCTTGGCTTCAGCTCTAATTTTCCATCTTGAGAGCAAAAAATTTTCGTCACAAAGATATATTAAAACTTCGACTTCAACCTCATCTCAGATTTTCCCCCTGAATACGCCGTTTGCGTTTCCCAAACTGCAAGCATCGGCCTTATGCACCCCTAACCCTTGCTCACAGTACCTTGGTCGAAAACCGAACCAACGAACAGCCAACGAAAATGAAGTACGAAAAACTACCAATCGAAGATTACGATGACGATGCACAGGAGCTATCCGTCGAACTCGCTACAAACGTGGATTCAGACGAAGAGCGGGATCTCGAGCTAGACCTCGACGAGAGCGGCAGTAGCAGCGGTTCTACTATAGCTCCTGGTACCCCTGATCTCGCAACTGATAGCGACACCATCCCTTCCGATTCAAAGAAGGGCAAAAAATTCAACACTCGGCATCTACGCCGTAATTATAATAGTAATAATAATAGTAGTAATAATGGAAACGCGAGGAGGAAACGAAGCAAATGGACCCGTCACCTACATCTTTTCGTATTCCTACTCTTCGCCACCATCGTGGTGTTCACCTTCCTACCCACCGCCGTTCGGAAATTGATCTCATGGCGCCATAACAAGCTGTACGGCGGTAGCTGTCATGATAAAACCCACAATCACGAAGCTGTGCATAGCGCCAGCAGTAGCAGTAGCAGTAGCGAACAGAAGAAACAAGACAAGAGTAGCATCAATCTGTTTACGACTTCTTCGATCTCGTATAACCCTTCGAGTCCATACATCCAGCTCTCGACTCTCCCGCGAGAGTACATTCCCAAACCCACTGGATCTCACAAGCATCTCATCTTCATCGGTGATGTTCACGGCATGCTCGCGGAATTCCAAGACCTGATGAGGAAACTCGGGTCGAAGGGACTTTTAGAACACAGCCATGTCGTCCTCGCTGGTGATTTCATCTCCAAAGGACCGGATAGCATCGCCCTTCTGGATACCCTAATCGGACTAAAAGTCAGCTGCGTCAGAGGCAACCACGAAGACGAACTGATGAAGGTATATTGGAAACTTCAGAGAAAATTAATCACCGAAGACGGCGAAGAAATGGAAACCGAAGGGGACGAGACCGAAAAGATCATTGGGAAACGAGACGACACCGACACCGACGACAAAAACAAGTACCAGAACAACGGTACAAAGAAACACCGAAAAAAGTACAAGCACTCCGACCTCCTACTTGCCAAATCTCTCAAACCTCATCATGTAAAATTCATCGAATCCTGCCCACTCATCCTCAAACTCGACGGTGTCTCCAATCTCGGCGACGTAGCAGTCGTCCACGCAGGCATGATCCCCGGTGTGGAACTCGAACGTCAAAAACCAAGCGTTCTTATGAATATCAGGACGTTCATCAAACGTGTTCCAACACCTGGTAGGAAAGGTCTGCATTGGAGCAAACTGTGGAACGATTACATGTTGGATAAAGTCAAGTCCGAAGGCTTAAACCCTTTGACAGTGGTTTACGGACACGACGCCCGAAGGGGGTTAGAGCTGAGGAAGTATACGAAGGGTTTGGATACTAATTGTGTTAGAGGCGGTCGATTGACGGCTTTTGTGGTAACCGGTGGGAAGACAGGGGGGACGAGCGTGGTGAGTGTTAAATGTAGGGAGTATATGTAAAGGGTTAGTTAGTTACAGTTGCATCTCACTTTTGCTGTTTGTTATTCTGCGATACTTTCTAGAGAGCTTAAGACTTAAGAGTTATACCCAGCCTTTTTACGAGCGAGGAGTTGGAGGACGCATGTTTTTTTCTTGCTTGTGCAGGTTATTAAATAAATGTTTGTGCCGCGGATATCTTAATAGGCTTTGTAGATTTTAGAGGAGTACACCTTATCACGAGCGTGCTTGAAATGCATAGATTAATTGATCCATTCGAATTAGAAAGTTTGCAATGTGTTCTTCCGCGTGTCAATTTGCAGCTTCATTTTTTTAAAAGATATATCAAAGAATTGATGACTCTCAGCACAGCCGGAAGCAAAAAGCCAACATGGTATATGCTAATGATACAAACTTCCAATTGATCAGATTTGACGAAAGAAAGAAAGAAAGAGCAATCCGAAGATATGCTGAAAAGGAGATAAACAAAGAAACCAGAAGACTAGGTATCTGCATTGAGCCCGATAGATATACGATATGGCTTTTGTTCATTGACGAGGTATTATAACTCAACTCGCAGACATTGCAAGACAAGGAATAGATATGATAGGATGGAAAAAAACATATATCAATATTATTTCCCGGCACCCCCACCACCGGCCCCAGGTGCTCCCTTTGCGCCAGCGCCTTTCTTATGCATCAAACTATTAAAGAATTGTGCGAGCACCTCATTGTGACTCTTTCCGTCGCCTCCTCCCGGAGACGTTGGGCTAGCACCCGGTATCCCTCCAGCAGAGGGATCCAGATTCGCCGCCGCATCTCGGTCCTAACCATAATCCACACTTCGTTAGCAAAAATTTCCAATACCACTATCCTCTAAAGTCAAACAAAAAGGCTCACCTTTATCCTCCGTAGCATATCATCGGCGTCAACTTGTATTCCCCCGACATTGAACTGCACAGGTCCAACATGATCCCGAACCCTACTATCCGTCTCTCCCAACCCCACCGTTCCCATTGCATTCCTTGCCCCGGCACCACCGATCCCTGAGCTTAACCCACCTCCAGCCCCACCTCCACCACTTGCACCACCTTTTTCGTCCTCTTTCCTAGTTTCCAAAACCTCCAATTGCTGCGTCAAAAACTCCTGCAGATCGACCGGCGGCATTTCTATCGCGCCTTTAGGCCTTAACGCTGCAAGTTGATCCTCCCCTCTTCTATCCTTGATCACATCCTCGTACAGCTCCACCGCGCCGCCTTCTACTGATGTATCCAGTTCTGCGGTTATAGCCGTGGCGTCACCGGAAGACGCAGAAGAGGGTGAAAAATCGATATCGACGGACCAGCCGGCGCCAACGCCTTCGACGTCAAAGCCGCGTAGGACGCGAATTTTACCCCACGAATCCCAAGATGGTGGGACGAGGACTCGTTCTCGTTCGATTACATTGTGGCGGAGAGTTTGCTAGAAATAGAAAAGTGCGACGTGTACGTTAGAACAATTAATGCTACAGGAATGGTGGGCGGCTGGGTTGATGAAAGCTTACCTTCGACGAGACGGGGAGGGAGAAACAGGTGTAGACGAGAGATTGGAGGGAGGAAGGTATAGAAGGGGTGGTGTATATTAACGAAGCACCATCTAAATGCCATGTCAGTATGTAGGGTAAGTCGTAAATGCGAGGTTCGATTCATACGTTTTAATAATATCGTCCTCATGAATTGTAGAACGAAATCAAACTCTTCCTCCTTCCACCCTCTTTCTCTTTCCAGGGTTTCGATCTTATCTGCCTATATTCGCGCCGCTCAAACTTCAGCATCAGAGCGATAATAAAGAAGGTGTGAATAAAGGAGCGAAAGTGGTAGAACTGGGAGGTATACTAACATTCTGACAAACAACCAGTAACGGTAAACCTAAGGGTTCATCAAACTCCCCAGGCCCCAGTGGGATTTGCACCTCGGGAGCCGCACCGGGCACTTGAACCGCGCCAGTTTCACCAAAATTTCTCGGTCTTGCCTCCCCTAACCTTCGTAAGATCCTCCGTTCAGGTGCTTTCCCAACGACAAAGAAAGAAAGAAGAATAGTTCCAAGCGAAAGATGAAGCAGGGGAGAAGCGTTAATTGGGTGGAGAGAACCTACAAGCCTTCATAACTTCCTCAAGAGCCTCCTTGGCATCAGGATCCAGTTGTGAGAATATATTTCGGAGTAACCGTATCCATCGCCTAGTTTGTCGCAGCCAGGTCCAGGGTGTCCGCCAGTCGAGCAGCAGGACGACGAGAGTATCAGGAAGTAATTCCGGTGTAAATAGTGGTTTCAGTAGAGGAGAGAAGGCGGGAGTAGGAGAAGAAACGAGGTAGAGTCCCAATCGAGCGAGCACATCTAAGCAATTTACAATACGATAACGTGGGTTAGCAACAAGATCCCAAAAAAACACACAGATGGCAGAGCAGAGGACAAGACTGTACGGACCTTCTTGTTCGGCATCGAGCACATCCAGATACGTGTAACCTAAAGCGAATTCATTGGCGACGGGAGGCCTCCGGTTTTGTTTGCGACTGTCTGATGCGAACCCGCCTAAGGCATCCACGAACTCTTTTTGTTCATCCGCCCCTCCTCCTATATTTAACCCCCCTTGTCAGCGACCCATCATTCTAGATCCTGATCAGGTTGGATAAGGGTAATGTACCGAGAACGAGAATTGATTTCTGTGGCAGTCGTTTCGATGAAGCGACGTTTGAGAGCATGGAGGACCAGAGGTCTTCCTCTGGAGCAGCTGCAGCTGCACTTCCTGTAGCTCCTGCTGATGCGGCCATCTTATCGATCGATTGGGTGCCGTACTAAAAAGCAGGTTTCGCCCTTTGCTTGCCAGGGATACGACTGCCGTACGCCAAAGGGTAGCGCCGATGCGATGTATTGGTATCGGGTAGCTTGATATCCGAAGACGTTTTCTGACGCGCGATATACGTGTGGAGAACTGCTATCAAGGGAGAGATGAGATTAGATTGGAATACAATTGAAAGTCGCTGATGCTCGAAATATAAACTCGTCAGACATACCTATCGAATAGAGTCGCTTGGTCGAACGGTCGAGCGGTCGAAAGAGATGACGATGATAAGATGGCTTGGGTCCCGGCACGGGCAAGCAAAGCAAGCAAGCAGTTCAGGGACAGCTCGAACCGTCAATTCAAAGCTGCTGCAGCATCTTTGTTGTTGTTGTTGGTGTCTGTGGCTGGAGCTCCCCTCTCATCAGCCACATGTATATTAGGCCCCGGTTGTGTGGAGGTGCAAGTTTTAACGTGCTGTTAAATACGCGTGTGTACGCAGATTTCAGCACCGGTTCGCCTCTGAGGCAACTTTTGGTGATGAGACAGAAAAGTGGCTGATGGAATTGTGATATCACCGAACGCGGACGGACGCTCATGGACTCGGATCCCTTCGCTGCTTACCCGATCACATCTGCCATCTTATCATCACCAATCGTCAGGTTCAGACTCCTTGAAAAATAGTCGCCCGCTGCTTTTGGCTCTATCGCCGCCGCCCCTCTGACCACCAAGCTCGATCACCTGGCGACTACATCTCTCCCAAGCAATCTCGTGGAGGACTGGGCTTTTGTCTGCTAGGACAAAACCGCAGAGACTGGCAATCTGCGAATCCGAGGCTCCGGTTCAGATGCATGTCACTTTATGCGATTTGGGTGGCTAGCGCGGCGAAATGACTACAAAAACCGTTGAAAAATGAAACATGATGCATTCTCTCCAGAATAAAATAAATTGAAGACAGGAATCCTGAATATCATGTGTAATATATATTAAGCCTGTGCACGCTGGCCTCTTGACATATATTCCCAGCCCCTCAGATACTCAACCTCTGTCGCATTCTCTCCATATATATCGTAGCACTCAGAATTCAACGACCTCAAGATCAAGCGCTCGTGATCATCGTCTCCTAGATTCGAATCAATTCAAAGATTTGTCGCTCCAGAAGCATAGGGCGGTTTCCCCGCCATTCCGAATAAAGAATAATTATCATCCATTCTATTCGCCTGGTAGTTTCGAGGAATCTGCGCAGACCGAGCCTTGGATATAATTTGTAGCGCGGCATAATCAGCTTCCCCGACATCAGACGGAAGCTTGGAAATACCAGGAGATTAGATATCCACAGTTGATTCCTCCTGTCGAATCTTCCAGCTCCGACAACCTGTCTACCAGCCACTTGGTGTTTTTGGCAGTTTTTATTCCTCTTTTTGAAGCTCATTATAATTTCGAATTCTCGCTTCCCAAATTCCAACAATCTTCCCAAACTGTGTTCATTCGAGTGGACTGCATAGAAAAGCAGGCCCGGCTGGAAAGGCAACGGAACGGAATCATGAACACTAGGCCGGCTCTTACGATTCCGGAACGCGCCACCGCGCTCTCGGCCAACTATAACAGCGACTCCTCCTGCTTTGCTGTCGGTCTGGAAGATGGATTCGCGGGTAAGCTACAGCTCCAAACATTGCCTCAAGGTCTTGTTTTGCGTTGACGCGCAAACCTATAAACGTCGAAACTAATATAAATCATTCTCTGCCGCAGTTGTAAACTCTGATCCTTGTGAACTTCGGGTTCATCGCAGTAAGTCTTCCTTTGCTGGCTCTCAATTAAGATGCAATTTGTGTATAAAAAAGCTTAGTGGCTAAATGTATTTCTTTGATTGCATAGGATTCAATGGCGGCATTGGGATTGCCAGCATGCTCGGACGAGCCAACTTTCTTGCTCTCGTCGGCGGCGGCCGAACTCCCAAGTTTCCTCCCAACAGAGTCGTAATCTGGGACGATGCAAGACAAAGAGTGGTCATCACTCTCGAGTTCAACTCTGATGTTATCTCTGTTCGTCTGTCGAGATCTAAGATCATCGTGGTTCTCAGAAACCATATCTCAATCTACACCTTCTCATCACCACCTGAAAGACTCCAAACTTTCGAAACCGTCAATAATGACTTTGGTCTCGCTTGTTTGGGGAGTAAACACGTCGCTTCCCCAGGTCGAACCCTGGGACAAGTCAATCTGTTCGACCTCCAGACTGGGAATAACACAATCGTCCCGGCTCATACATCATCCATCATGGCGCTGGCACTCAGTCCTAACGGCGAGCTCCTAGCCACTGCGTCGGAGAACGGGACCCTCATCAGGATATTTTCCACCGCTAGCGGGGCCACAGTCACCGAACTACGCCGTGGGATCGACAAAGCTCGTATCTACTCTATGGCCTTCTCACCATTATCCAACAGGCTGGCAGTAACATCAGACAAAGGAACACTTCACATTTTCGACATTCTGCCATCTTCTTCTTCGGCTGCCGACACTCCACCACGGCCTTCCTCAGGGGGATCAGAAGCGGCGGCGACTGGGTCTCATACTGAGTCCAACAAGCGATTCTCCTTGCTCGGAAAACTGCCTCTTCTGCCCAAGTACTTCAGCTCCGAATGGAGTTTTGCTCAAGCCAAGGTTGAAGGAACCGGTAGAAACTCCGTCGGTTGGACGAACGAGGACACTATCACTGTCACGAGTACGGAGGATTGCAAGTGGGAGAAGTTTGTCATTTTGAACGCTCCACATACTGAGTCCGGGAAGGCTTGCGAGAGGGAAGCTTGGAGAAACTTTGTCGAGGGGATGGATATCCCGTACAGCCGTTAGAACTGGTATCATCTATCAATTACGCTATTCTTAGCATGCACTCTCTCCTCGTTCCAAATCATTATCTAAAAGAACTGCATTGTTTGCATATTATCATCTTGTCTTCTCTACTTTCATTGCTTCACATTTTCAACGTCTCTATGATACCCTTTCTCGATGCCACGGCGTTTTTGTTACATGTCACGAATAGCTCTTATCGAGACGATCCATCTTGTAGATTTGCAACGATTTCTTGTCTTTCTCTCGTATTCGCATATGCCTTTACATGTTATTAGATATTGTACAATGGGATTCTTGTAACACTTGGAGATATAAATCGCTTTCACAAAATAGTTGATAAACCGAAGAGCCCGCTCAAAAGGCTACTCAACATGCAAATACACTCCAAATATCATGAGCACAACGGACTTCAAAACCAAAACTATTCAAAAGTCCTGAATACCCGTCTCCCCCTCCATCTCCTTCCCGCCCAGATATTTCTTCCCATCCCGCTCAACATACACATCCGCCTCCTCTCCATCAAAATACTCCTCCCACCCATCCCTTTCAATCTCAACCTCAATCAAATGCTTAGGATCGCCAGTGCCCCCAGGCAAATCCACATCATCATAATCGAAATCCTCATCATCACCCCTCAAGAATCTACGGGATATTATATCCCGCCAAATCTCCCATGCTTCTTCTCTATTCTGCATGTTTGTAAACTCGCCATCAGAGTCCGCATGGAGTAATATATCCGCGTCCAACTTTTCCGCATCTATCGTGCCATCTTCCCCCATCTCCGCGTCATCTTGAGCAGTTGTGCGCTTCGGTTTTGTGACCACGTTTCCATCTTCATCCTCTACTTCCTCCAATTCATCTTCGTTACCATTTTCCTCTATCGACTCGGATTCTTGTTGCCTTTGCCGTAGCTGTGCCATACGATCTTCACCGCGTTCTAGATCTCTCGCTAGGATTTCGCTGAATTTGGTAGTACTGGAGGGATCGGACGCGTGTTCCCGCCTATCACGACCGGTCATGAAGCGGCCGACGAGTTGGTCGTATAGTGTCGGTAGGGAGAAAGCGTGGTCGGAACGGGTAAAGTAGTCATCGTGGGTTTGGAGGTAAATCAGACGTCTGTTACGGGTGGTGATTTGAGGGTCCACGGTAGGGGTAAGCTGTAGGCGGTTGAGAAGGTCGGGTTCCGGGTCTTGATTTTGAGTTTTATCTTGGTTTTGATTTGTATTTTGAGGGTCAGGGGTGGGATCCCGATCATTATCTTGGTAGGTTGCCATTGTGATGGCCATGGTGGATACGTTGCAAGGTGTATATGTTTTACAAAGGCACCAGCAAAGCTCAGCGCCTCGTCAACTCGAGGTATATTTGCGTCAGTGAATTGAAGCCCGGATACTATATATCGCAAAAGTATAGATATAAGGTCGGGTAGGCAATATGCATCGTCGGTATCGATATGTATCGAATCGCGTCAGGATTTGTAATCACCGGGACTTTAGTGTGCAGACTTATGACCACCGAACTACTGAAGCATCTAGAACATAAATATGTGTATCCCTTCAGTCTACGGCAAGGCCACCACAGCCCTATCACCGTCCCCAGGATACAGTATCGTGAAACGGGCTGTTGAAACGGGTGGCCCGTCGATGGTCGCGTTGCCTGTTGGAAATCGAGGTTGTCGGGGATTGGGCAGGCAAGCGGTCGTCTATACCCGCGCTAGACGCCCAGCTGAGATGAGCTACCCCGCTCCAAAACCCATCCCCAGACAGCCACATGGGAAATTCGAATTCTTTGATCCCTTCCCCTCCATCTTTCATCTCGGGCTTAGTGTCGGCAGGCTGAAAGTCAGCAGCAGCTGATGCCCCTCTTCTCCTCCTCATCGCTGCATCTCCCAAAGCCGGATATCCCATTACATCATGAAAATCCTGCCTCGTGGTGCACGTGCCGCCACTATTACGAGAAGATTGAATCTGAATTGGAGCTCAGCTAGCTAGCAGCGTCGCTCTAACCACAAACGATGAAAGCACTCCAGTTCGCAGAAATCTCAAAAAAAGATATGTCGGGAACAACGACGTTTTCGGTTCTAACTGCTTGAGAAAGCTAAGCTTTGGCCGAGTCTTTCGTCTCCCCTGATCCCTTGCGGGGTCGTAATCCAATGCACCTAAATTCAAAATATGATACGGCGCTAGCTCTAACTGCTAGGTCGACATTAGCTCTTGATGGAGCTCGAGCTTAGACCCAGAAAAAACCGATTCCCGTGAATAGCCAAGGCTGCGGTAGTGTATTCCAGATGACCAAAAATCAATTGCCGGGATCCCGAGCGCGAGTGTGCTTGCTTTACTTGCTTGCGGTTGGGCCAAAAGCTTATTGTTCCGAGATGCCTGGCGTTAGAGAATTAAAAACTAGCCTATAGGACCGACACCCGAATCGCCAGGTAACAAGTCGGAGGAAGAGACATGAGAGCTCATCTAAACCCGAGATGGCATCTCTCTTCGACGGTGTTTGTAGAGCTCATGGGCAAGAGAAGATCAAATCCCAAATACCAAATCTGTTCAATATCGGTCCGATATTGGGATCCCGGTCATTCCAGAGCAAGTGCCATGCCATGAAGCTCTTCTTGCTTCCTCCGTAAATGTGTCCGAGCATCTGGATGGAGTGCACTGCAATGTGCTAGACAGGATTAACGGAGATTTAGACCCCATCAAGGCAGCCTCATCGTTAGTCCCCAGTTAGCTTGACAAAAGTATGAAGATGTACCTCCATGTACCTCCCGAACCCTCAAGGTCGCCAACCGTGAGAGTCGTTTCGGGCTGAAGTGGACCAGCATCCCTCAAATCCAACCCCGTCGTGAGCTCGCTCGCTCGCTAATTACCCATCCCAGGGCGACAATTTGTCCAACTTGAGAACAGTTCGACAGACGACTCGATTCAGAGAATACCACTTTCTGCAAAGTAGATCAATCAAAATATAATCTGGTTCTCGGCTCGCATGCACGGGTGGAAAACACTCTTTGCCGCTGTCATTGCAGCTGCCCGATCGAGCAAGGGACGCGTAAGAGAACTCGACAGAAAAAGACCAATTGGCCAACTCGATCGTATAACTTTTGAATGTCACATACTTGTGATCATCGAATTCCAACCTAGCAACATGTATCTCAGGTGATTGAGATCTGATTCAGAGTATAATTGCCCTTCTCGGGCGCTCTCTCCTTGCAGATATCTCGGAGCCCAATTCGGAGTTTTCCAAAAAAAAAAAAAAAATTTGAACGGCGCGTTTCTCAAAATCTGCATTTATTGCATATGCAAGATGAGGAAAATGGCGATTCGATTTTGTTCTTTCGCTCTCTCGTCCAATGCAATGCATGCGATGTTTGCCTGGACCGTGGGACCACCGACCGAACAAACGGCGCCCCAGTGAACCGAACCCTGCATAGAAAAAAATTCGATTGCAGCTGAAAATTTTTTAAAAAAGAGTTTGATCGCGCGATAAAGGTAAGGGTGGGGGATAACGCAACTAATTTGCCACTGGAAATAACTGCTTAAACAGAGCAGGTGTTAAGATACAAGAAGATGTGATCGAGGGTGTCCAGCTGCCTGGTATTACTATTCGATTTAATGCAAAATAAACTGCATGGAGCAACCTAGCTCTTAGCACAGATTTCCTCGGTATAGTCCGTATTAAACATGCAACCTGCTAGCTTAGTTGGCCAGCTGCAGTTCCCCAACGAGCTGAATAGCCGATGCAGCGGTTCGACGGAGAAACTGGAAAATATTTTGCCTTTCTTTTAAAGCCTTTTTCCTGCGTATTCGCCGTGTATAGCTAGCGCATGATCGGTTTCCTCAACCGTACCGTTCCCGTTATACCTTAAGCTTTGCACTGCCATGCCGGCCGGAAATACCGCAGAGCCTCTTGTCTCCAATTCACTAAATTTGAGATTTTTGAATATCAGGATACTCGAGAGTGCCCAGTGTATCGAAACAATCGTTTATGGTAGTGAAACCGTTAGATTGTTAACTAAAGATCCCGTTCCGTGGGGAACCCAAGAGTTTTGCCCCTAAGATTTAGGTAATCGCTGTCGCGCGACATTTTTGCATTCCTGAAAAACAAAAACAAAAAGCAAAAAGTCAGAAAAAGAGCACAAAAACACTCGGCGCTGTGCCGAGTGTAACCCTAGTCGCAGGCTGAAGCTTGATCATTCCACAACAGTTCATATCCAAGGCTTGTACGGAAAATCATAAGCAAGTAATATAGATGATCGATATTGGCTAGCTTTCGAGCCCGGAAAAGCCAATTGATCGACGGTTACCGCTTGGCTGTTTTGGATCCTTCAATAGATGACGGGTTTTAGGATTTTAGTGGTTAAAAGCTTCAAAGCTATGAGGAGAGTACAATACAACTGCGAGAGACACTAACTCGTAAGTTAACAAGGTTTATTGTCCCATTTTAGGAGAAGAACTTGCTATTGTTTTGTTCAGCTTGCGAGCTAGATCTATACATCGATAACTGTGACGAAATAGCGTCGAAATCAAAGGTTTAGTCCCCGCATATCCATTTCTCGGGATATATTACCTCTTCCGATTCATAAACTCGAGAGAATGTTGATTGATAGACAATGCTGGCGTTTGAGAATACCAAAGTGAGGCTTTTTCGCATGAACAACTGTCCAGAGGTATCAAAATGACAGTGTAATAGACTCTGCAATGTAACACGCCTGCCCGTGAACAAAGTTCGGATTCTCCCCGTCAGGAGTACGTACAGTCTGGGGAAGCGTCTATTTTACTCAGAAGTAAGGGATCATCGTTAGGATTGTCTTGATTCAATTCGATTGATCGAACGGGACCTTCCGTTGCTTCGAACGAAACGTGGACGTGTAATATTGATTCTAGACATCGCACGAGCTCTAAATATTTCGACTCGGTGATCCTACTCGAACGAGTTCTGTGATATCAATATCACGTCTGAGGAGAGTTCTAGCAGTTGGGAGCCGTCTTGGAGCTGGCTCAGGTTTGACAACCGATGCTTTCTATAACCGCTGCTATGGCATATACCGTTCAATTCATAAACATATTTACCTCAGTCTCGAAATAGGTCGCGTACGGTCACACGGCCACTGTACGAACACAACCGATAGGCCAAATTCTCAAGCTATTCAGCCTGGAGCTTTCGATACTTGTTTCCATAGTACTACCTAGTTTGACGAGCGATTTATGGGGGATGCAGTCAAGGTTGAACGTTGTCCAACCTGCCACGAATAGCCGCGGGATTGACTCCTTCGAGACAAACCCCGGGGTAGTAATATGTGTAATGCGCTCTCTCCCATGACACTTTTGTTGTACATTCAGAGAAGCTAGCCCTTGTGAGCTTTCCACGATCCCATGCTGAAAAATGAGAATACCAACATTCACATCCAGCCCAGGAAGAGCGAAATTTCGAACACATCCTATTCTGTGTTGCTGACTAAGTATTTCCTCCCACCACTTCAACCAATGGATCTGGGCGCTTGGATTTTTCAGTTACTTTTCGAGACGTCAACCGCCCCCACGAAAACTCATCATCATCAACAACCCTGCCAGCACGTCCAAGAAGGAGACTAAACCCGATTGCGAATTGTGGAGAGGACAAACGCTTGTGAGTGGCTGACTTTCTCGAATGGTTGCTGTTTCGGTCATGTCGCATGGGCCACAGAGCTTCGAATATCCCTCATAAAAAAAAAGAGAGATAATAATCTCAAACCTGAGAACGAGGCGACAAGAGCTGGGGGGTAAAACGTTTGCCTTGTGACATGGCACCCGACATAAGCTGACGATATTGCTGTAATGAGGCATTGTATCGTCTATGCTATGCTTATGTTATGTGGGTACACCTCTTTTTAATTTATTATCATCTCTCACGGTGCATGTAGGTAAGCCCCGTGTTTTCGGGATCATCGATCACCTCCGTTTCGTATTCCCAATCTTTCGTGTCATGTCATCCCGCAAAAGTCTGGGGTAAAATTTAACACAACGAGATGGATGGATGGACCGGGTTCCTCAAGCTGGGGGGTCAATCAATCAATGCAGAGAAAGGGACAGGTAATTGCGATTTTCATGGGGGAAAAGGAATGGAAACTGCAGCATGATCTCGAAACTGGAAGCATCAATTTGACGAGAGTGTGGGGAAATTTCACGAAACGAGGGAATTCAATAAGGCAGCTGATTGCTCTCTTTTCGTTATTCTTCTTTCTGTCATGTCGGTTTAAAGGAGGGGTATGGAGTCGCCCCTTTAGGTAAGCTATATTGACGATTCGATGGGTTTGATATAATCTTCAATGACATGCACAGGCTTGATCGTGTCTGCAAACTTGAGCACACATCATCATGAGGCTTTTCTCGCCTACAGAGTATCATCTGGGGATGTGTGAAAAGTATCAATTGGCTTGCATAACGATCGTACGAGGAGACAACAAGCCAATATATCAAGTATATCCAAACGAAAGGTTCCATATACCTGTACAAAGAGCTATAAACTTCCGTTTCAACACGATCGTTCACCAAGGCTCACACGTAGGCAGGCAAAAGCCAACCAGGACAACCCCCCCGTTATGCAAAATTAGATGTGATATTAAAACACGGTCCCAGAGTTGATTTGAAAACGAACACAGACAGAACTGTTGAAGGTCAGGTGGCTCTGCACAGAGAAGGGACTATGCGCGCGCAGGCCGCTTGAACCGAGCTAATATACTGGCAGATATAGCTCTCCTTTCTGCTTTCGATACGAGCCACGAACAGCCAGCCAGCAAGCAAGCCAGCTTTTGCATCTCCCTTGCTGCTGGTGTCGGTATTTCGAAAAGACCGTTCCCCTTCCGATTATCAAACAAAATAAGACCTGGGCTGGTCTATAATTTTCCCCCACTAACGGGAGCTAGAGATGCCGGCAACATCGAACATCCGACCCAGCGCGCAAGTTGCAAGCATAGAGTAGCAAAGAAAGCAGGCAAGGGCCTGTCTGGAGCTCCCTTTTGAATTCAACCTCGCGCGGGTTCATTCAAGGGTTGCGAACCTAAGGCCTAGCTGGTTAACGGCTATGCTGGACAATTGGTCGTAACTGCTCTACCAGAACCTCGTACTCAGTAGCATTGGATACCCAGCTAGACCGCTTGTTCGCGTTCTCGTTAGAGGTGATATCGGATTTGAGCGTTCGTTAAGCGAGGTGAAAAAGCACGTAGGATGAAGGGGTCTGATGACCCCGTTTCGTGCGCGAACGAATGATACCGCGGTAATGCAGACAAAATAACAAACGTTCCAGCCCCTTCGTGTGGCTCTCATAAAGCCTCTCCTCTATTTCGTGAAATCCCTCGATCCATATTGAGGAGTCTGCTCGATTCGGTATGTGACAGAGAAGAGCCTTGAGTGCATACAAAATTTTTGCCTTTAGGACAATTAACAGTTTGACCGTGATGTCGGTCAATTCGTGAGGCCTTTCGAGGTCGGGCTCGAGCTTCCATTGTTACGTGGCTTCCTCATTTAACTGGATGAATAGGGGGTTTTCGAAACTTAATAGCCCCCAAGTCGAGCATCTTGGTCCGTTCTCGGGGATCAGGGACAGAAGTCAAAAAAACTTGTCTCGATGCGGTTTTGGACTAACGGATCCTTCGAGGAAGCTTCTTTTTGGCTCTGAAGATCGAGGGCCGCGGTAGCACGGAAGACGCACAGCATACGTGACCAAGGACAGTACGACGGCAAGCTTATGAGATCCGTGGCTGCCGAGACATGCTAGCTAGCTGCTCATTAGCTTCTATTTGATTGACCGTTAGCTGGCCAGTGAGCTTGAGCTGCTTCCTAAGATCCCCTTGTACTTAATAATATCAACTTGAGAGCATCGCACGACAAGAACGAATATGGGGAAGGGGAAAAAGACCGCAGAAAATGTAATTTGAAATGTCTCATCACACCGTAAGTCCTGCTGGCGGGTTTCACGATCGCGATCGAGAAACCTTGCCGCTTCCAATTAATGCGGGTATCCGAGCGAGCGAGACACTCAAGATTTTCTGAAGAAGGAGAACTCTCACGAGGGATTTTGCGGTTAAGGGATATTGTATTATGATCAACAATTGCTTTTGCCGGGTCCACATTGTTCTGCCGGCCTCGTTCGCGATGCATCGATTAATTTTCGAAAACGATGAATTGATAATTCCGTTAGTGGTGAAAACTAATTAAGTTTAAACCGCAGCGTGGGGTATATAACATGTGTAATACACATGGTTTAGTCAGAGAAATCGTTCGCTTTGGGGATTACAATAACCTGTAGACATAAGATCGTCCCTAAACCCATCGACACATGTGCCTGATGAGACGGGACATTGGGGACAGTTCGAAAGGGATATTTTTAGTTTCAAGTGACCTGTTCGAATTTGGTGATTTGCATGCGAAGAGGTTGAAGGCTTTCTGACCCGACCGACCGAGGTGGACAGAGAAACGGATATCCAAGCCATGCATGCATTCGAAATATTGCAATAATATTCCGCATCTCTATGAACAATGCCATAATAATTAGAGCCATAGCTAAGAGACACTGCATCGATCTTTGCTGGCCTGGTGGCTGTAGAATGCGCCGGGAAATTTAAATATTGATTTATACTCCAAGGCTTGAATAATTGATAAACCTCTAAGCCCAAGGCTGCAGGAGGACTCTCGATCGATCGGCTTGGCCGGAGTTAGTGATCGTTGAATTGAAGGATTTCAATACCGATCGACCCAATAGATCGCGTAAAGAAAAATATGATGGCGTTCCCACGCTTCAGCCCAGCTGAGCTTCCATCCATCAGCCAGGGATCACATTCGCTCATGATGACATTCTGCAGCAGCAAACTACAAATAGCTTGAACATATTTTTTCCATATGTCAGTTCATGGAGGCTGACTTTGACGCTCCGCCTGCCAGAAACGAAAGTAAACTAAACCTTCGGATGAAAGTGCCGGTTCGATCGAGCTAATTAGCAACTTCCCCTATCAGAAAATATAAACGACGAAAAAAAAGTAATCCGGGATTCATAAAGTTCAATTATTCAGATGATGATGACTGTACGTCCGTTCCGTCCTGACCTGGACCAAGTTTGGAAAACTCATCATGGGGCCAGCCAGCCGGCCAGCCAGCAGCGGCAACATGTTTAGTGATTTGAGGCATTTTTGCCCACCGTAAGAAACATCAACACGAATTCAACGTCAGTCATCTGCGAGAAAAAAAGCGGTGATATGGTCGGGTACATACACACCCCCACGGAGCCACCGAAAGGGCAAACCTGCTTTTCGAAAATGACGATTTATTATTGGACATATGTATAGTACCTGCTCCTTCGTAACTCCATCCATCCATCCCATACAAGCAAGCAGCCATCAGAGGGACAATTCAAATTTCAACCCAAGCAGATGGGTGATGGGTTGTTCGATGTTTGGGAAATGCGGGGAATTCAAGGGAGTGCGAGCTGCATGGACAAGTCAGGGGACATCCCAGCCCACAGCTGCCTGCAAAACTGGCAGTCTTTCTCTTTTCATCCCTCTGCAGCTCTGTGTTGCATGAAAAACTGTGGATTTTTAAAGGCTCATTCATTTCAATTGATTGATTCATTGTCTTGTATTGCTCACTTTGGGATTTACTCTTGTGAACAATGCTGGAAATCAGGAGGCGGATGAAATCGCCCATCATCCATGTATTACAAGGCTCCCGAGGCCGTTGCATCAAACCACGTCAGTGAATCAAATTATAACGGGAGCTGTTTTTGCATTATTGCGCATGCGTTATAGTCTGGGGCACAGCGAGAGAGAGTCTGGGGAACTAGAATTTTCGTTTCAATGATTTGACTGATTGATTTCATTTCTTGCTTGCTCGGACTGGACTTAGTCTATGTAATACAAGAAAAACAGCGAACAGGAGGAGGATGAACAAGAAGCCTCGCCATCCCTAGAACAAAAGACCCCTGGCGCGGAAACATCAAGACTGAACTGGACTGATGATACAAGGAAACGCGAGCTCTGCGATCCATAGGCCTTTTCGTGAAAACTGTGCTGGGGGAAAGAAAGGAAACATTATAATCGATCGGAGTATATGGAAATCTCCTCTTCTCAACTCAAAAGCTCTGTACACGCGCGAAAGCAAAAATTGATCGATTGCGCCGGAAACACCCGCAAGTGATGACTGTAAACGAAACGAAAACCCATTCGCATCCATCCTAATATTCAGATAGCAAAAGCGATGCTCAGTAAAAAAGAATAAAACGAAGAAGAAGAGAAACCCAAAAAAGGTTATTAAAGCATTAAGTGACTAAATGCAAAAGCAAAAGCTGTTGTTACAGTGCATGAAGCGAAAAAAACGAAGGGGATTCATATACAAGTCTCCTATATCATTTCAACCGACCCCAGGTTTGTCAAAAAGTCGAAATAGGAAAACAAAGAGAATGGTAAAATGATAGTGAAGGAAAGTAGCGAATGTTAAGATTGATCATTTGACCCTTCAAAGCGCGAGAACAAGGTCTTCAAACCGAGCAACTGCATAAAAGCAACCTAGACTTCATGATGCAGAGTCTTCTTTGGAGTCTTTGGTGGCAGGTGTTGATGCAATTTCTTGACACCGATCTTGCTCGCCATCTTGCACCCGTTCGATTGACTACAATCGAGGAGGCAGGGAACCTTGTCGTAGTCACTGTCGGGAATGCAGCAGTCGACGTTGTTCATCCATCTGTCACTGAGAGCCTCTTCGATAGTGATTCGCTTTTCTGGGTTGGGATGGGCCATGCGGTAAAGAAGACGCTTGAGAGGTGGCTTCATGTCGGAAAAGATGCGTGCAGTTGGAAGGGTAGATTCGGTGTTGATGACGCCTGATGGGTTGGCGGCGAGCCATTTGTCGAAAGAAACCTTGTAAGCAGCGTACATCCTATCCGAGGAGCTGGCTTCAGTCCATGGGAAGCCTCCGTAGTGAAGAGTTACATAGACGATAGCGCAGGACCAGACATCGAGTTTGCGTGCGTCGTACCATTCTTGTTGGCTGATGACCTCTGGGGAGAGATAGGGTTTGCTACCGCAGATACCTGGTCGACTGAGGCGAATTTGGTCCATGTTGATACCGCACTCCATCTTCTCGCTGAAGGCGGGATGGTCACCGCTAAAGACCTCAGAGATGCCGAAATCGGAAATTTTGAGCGTACCATCAGAGCACAAGAGAAGATTCTCAGGTTTGATGTCTCGGTGGGCGACACCGTGACTGTGGAGGTAAGCAACACCACGCAAGAGTTGTTTGAAGACGCAGAGCTTCTCATCGGGCCCCATAAAGTTCTTCTTAATAAGAGAAAACAAATCTCCACCGCTGCAGTATTCCATAACATGACACCATCTTCCGCTATTACGGCAGAGATCCTCAGTCAAGACGATATTTGGATGGATGAGAGACTTTGAGAGACACCACTCGGAGTTGAGTTTCTGGGTGTATTCCTCTTCGGTCTCGTTGTGTGACTTTTTCCGGAATTCTTTGACAGCAAAGAGCTCATTAGGGTTGCCGTGAATCTTAATCATTAGCTTGACGATGGCACTTGCGCCTTCTCCGATTTGCTTCGACTTGAGAGGGATATGGCTCTTGTTATGATACCTATCGCCGAGATTGTGAATCTTAAACGTCGGAGCAGCTGGGACGGCGGTGCTCAGCTTCCTAGCCTTGAGACCGACACCAGTTTCTGCTGGGTGGGAGATGGCACACTCGGCTTGCATGTCGGCGATACCATTCATGCTACTGGATCGTCGGTTCTTACCCAGACGTCCAATGCCGGCCGACAACGATTTTGGCGGTGAGCCTGCATTTTTTCTGGTCTCTTGGAGACTGTTTGTAGGTGAAAGAGATTTGGGTGGGGAGCCAGCTTTGGAGGGAACCGGGCTCGGCTTGTGGGAGAACAAGCCAGTTCGGACTTTGGGTTGAGGTGACGGGCGTGGCGTCAGGTCATCTTCCTTTCCGTGAGCCATTCCGAGCTTTGCGACAAGGTCGTGTCCGCTTCCGCTACGGTGAAATATCCTAGAGAAGGTATTCGATCTCTTCACAGGTACGGGAACAGGCGTGGGCGACTCCAGGTGGATGGGAGTCGGTTGAGGAGATGGAGTCTTGAGCGTGAATGTTGGAGGAGATGGTGGTTTCGAAACACTGCGAGGTCGAACTTGAGCATCAGACATATCAAGCATGGACCTGACAGTCTGTTTCAATGGCTGTTGCGACGCAGGATCGTGGGAATCTAGGGTGAAGACGGCATTGTGACTTTCAAAGGAAGTCGGGGTCGATGGTTCACTGGCTGTCTCGTCTTCCTCCACTACGGTATTGCATTCGTGCCCTTCGTCAGAAGAACCAAGGATGAATTTTGCTTGATGGTGATTATTATTGCTATGGTAATCGTCTAACGAACCACCCAATGGCGAGAATTCGTCATGGTCAGAGCCATGTATCCGTACGCTTGAAGTCAAGATTTTGATTTCCGGCGTCGGAGGGGTCATAGCATCCGCTATCGACGAGAAGGAACTCGAGCACGTTGAAGGTAAAGAATCACTTCGTGTTGTCGCCTGGGCGATAGACATGTTGATCCGAAACACAAAGCGGGTTTTGGTGTTGAAAGAGGATTGAGGTCGAATATAAGGGGGGGATTCGAACAGTTCTCGAATCGGTAATATCTGGATTTCTATGCATGAATAATCGAGTTAAATGAGAATATATCCTTTCAACAAGTCCGATGACGATGATATTATATTGTAATGATCTGCTCCCCGAAGAGAGGCCCGTATTAGGCAACACGCATGCCAACCTCAGCCAAGGCCCCGAGAAATGTCCAAGCCTATCAAAACGACATGGATCGGGGACCCATAGCAAATGCAGGTCGGTCGAGATGGACTTGGCGGAGGGGCGGGGAGTACTTGATTGCAAAAATTTTGGAAGGAACCACCAAAATAATACAAAAAACAGAAAGGCAGTGGAATGGTGGTGAACAAAGTTGGTGGAACGCCGAGGGGTAGAGGAAGTATATGTTTGAGCGACAGTTTACAAAGTAGTATGGCACTCCTTGGAAGCTAGAGGAGGGAAGGAGGAATCGCTGATTTTCCTCGACCCAAGAGTCTTGGAAAATATCTTAACGAGAAGGGAACGGGAATTAAATCGACTAGAGGGTTTGAAGATACATACCAGAAACAAATATATGTTTGCAATATCCAATTGCTCTATATATTCTACCCAAGCACCCAGAGAGTGAAAAGGTCACTGGAAGGTGATAAAATTCAAAACAAGATTCCGAGTTTGTTGAAAGAAGAAAAAATAAATGGTAAGTGGGAAACGGCCGAAGGCTATGAAGACGGTCGAGGGCGGGATATCGGTAAGAAAAGGATAGAAAGGAAGCTTTGTGATCGTAACATGCAATAATATTCCATATACACTTTCTTTGTCGCCAAAAAAAGTCAATTTCTATTAGGTTCGTACAATTGAATTCTCGCTGAGAATGGCAACAACTGATCTAGTCGGTATATCAATGCCGAAGCCGTAATTAATCTTATATAATAATCTTTTATACAAGGTGTCGGAAGGAGGTATAAGAAGATCGAAGTAGGAAGAAAAAAGGCGGCCGTCGTCGACGATGATAACAATACCCAGTGCGTTGTGTGTGAGGTCGGTTTTCTTTGTTTGGCGGCAGGAGGGTCGCTTTAATAATAAACCAGATCAAAGGCCAAAAAAAAAAAAAAAAGGCCCTACAAACTGCAAAGTCGAGAGTGACGAAGAGTGACCAGGGCCGGTACTATAACAAAAAGTGGGTGCTGGCTGCGATATTTCCGTTGTAACGGGTCAAGCTGGCTGCAGCGAACGAGGATCTTTTTGTGGGGGGATGTTCTGGTCCTGTTCTGTCCTGTGCTGCAGTTAGGTCGGTTGGTGGTCGGCGGGCGTGGTGGGTGGGATTTCTGCCTGTAATATACTCTATATCATGTATGACAGAATGACCCTGAGCGAGGAGAAAGCAAGGCGAAGCACACAGCTGCTGCAAGCAAGTAACAAACAGGGCACAAAAATAGACGGCGCGAGGAGGGAAAAGAGTGAGTGAGAAAAAATGCAAGTCGGCGGGGAGCAGCTGGACTTGTCGTATAACTTCTGTTCGACTTTTCTAGGGAGAATACTTGGAGAGATTATTAACTCGTCGGAAACCGAGTTCGAAGTTTAAATCGAAAATACCGCTTGACGGAGGAATAGCAAATGGAAGGTGACCGTCTCCAGATTATATGATAGCACTCAAGCCAAAAAAAAAAAAAAAAAAAAGGATTGTGCAAAAAAAGGCCTCTGTCAAGAAAGAGTGCCCCGTGGAAGCCCCAAAAGCTACCGCTAATATGTTTGGAGCTATGATTTAGAGGGGCTCGGGAAAAGAAAAAAAATGGGAATGGCGATTGCTCTGCTTTGGTTCCAATTTGTGCTTCTTCGTCTGCTTCTTCTTCTTCTCTTCTCTGAGACTTCCAAGTACCTATCCGTACGGCTGAGGAGGGCAGTCTGACCGGTCATTAATAATGATACCAATATTGCAATATTGACCTGCTCGCTAGTTCGGTGCACCATCCATCCCACCATGCCTCAAAGAGCGCAGCTGAAAAAACAAAAAAAAGGGAAACTCCAAATTTGGGGTTATTGTTTGGGGGCGACCACTCGCAGGGCGAAGAGTGTCGGACGGATATTCCAAATGGGCAGCGGCTCGTGCGAACGAGAAAGGCAGCAGGAGAAAAGGTACCTCTGAGTACCGGATGGCCCAGGCTTTTGCCTTAACCAACTCTTCCGAGGGGAAGCTAACTTAGTATTCGATGGATTCCCCCAGCAGCTCGCCCCTTCCTTTTCGTGTGTCCTCTCAAGCTTGAGCACCAGACGCCGGGCTCCCAGATAGTTTTAGAATCAAATCCAATGGCACGACGAGTTTCATTTCCCTTCCTCGTCGGGATCCAACGACGTCAATGAAGCCTACTGAGAGAGAAGGATGGTGTGGGTCAAGGACACCACCACAGTCTTTTTGACAGGAGCCCCGAAGATGACTTTTCTTGATCATCAGTTTCTAAAATTTACGCAATGTCAAATGTCTCTGGCTCCCAAGGTACCTTTGAAGGCCAGACGGCCGTACCTGCCTTGCAATTGAGATTCAAAACAAGATCCAAACAAGAGCTATATCAGCTATGCTACCAGATGATGAGAAGCGCCGGGGTTCCTGGGTTCCTCCCAAATCTCATCATGGCGTCTAACCACAAAGAACAAAGGGGAGTTACTCACTTCCCCCTTCTGCTCCTCTTTCTCCTCTTCCTCTGCAAAGGAGAAAATTAGTATAGCCATAGCTTTACAGCGATCTATCCTCCCCTTTCTAGCTTCTCTGCAAATAAAATAAAAAATAAAATAAAAAAAGACCCCGAGATAGATATTGCACCAACAAACGAGTTTCGCTGTTCCCTGCACATCGAACATGTCAGTTCGTACGGGGTGCAGATGGCGACAACATCGAGTCAAAAATCAGCCATTCCATTCCAACACGGGGCCACATCTGCGAGCTGACATGTGTTACACCATAAAGGCAAGAGAATTGGTCGCGTCGAGAATACCTAATCCCTCGCGAATAGACGAGAAAGTGGGGGAACCATCGCTGTTAGAGCACTGTCCTCTTCTTCCTCGATTGCCAAAAAAAGCCGCTTGCCCCGGCTTTTCCAAATGATGATATATCTCTGATACCTGGAGGGTAAACAAGACGAACAAGTCGTTCATCCTCTGTGCTTCTTGCATATGCGACGATAGACAGACAGACTGCTGTGCAATAATACAGGTTTGTCTTGGCCATGGTTAGGCAATGCCATGGGCCCCATGAGCCAGCAATGCGAGCCACTGCTGGTGTCTGTTTGTGTGTATATAATGTAGGGCATTGCATTGAAACATTTTGAGGATCACGGGAACGGACGATTATGTGCTGGTGCTCTATCAGAGGCTCATTTGCTCGCCTCCAGCTTCATCCAGATCATGAGCTGTCAAATAGTGAAAACCCTCATTCATCATATGGGACACGATGGGAAAGCCATCCGACCCGATGAGATATCCCGAGCTCGATACGTGGCTGCCAGCTCTGCTTTCTCCTTTAGCGATTGCACGAATTCTAAATGAATTGGGATGATAGAGCTGGCGCCTGTTTCGACCTACTCGAATCGAAGTAGCCAACCGGGAGAAGCAGCGAATTCCTCCAAACCTTTCAAACCAAACGGCGGAGCACGGTTCAGGCGAGCTGCGAGTTAACTCGGAATACTACTTCCCTCCCGATCTTTGCACCTTTGCAGCCTTGTTCGACACTGGTCAGCTTCCTGCAAGATATACCGGATGGAAATAAAAGTTGCATCAGCATAATATTGTGCATCGAAGAATTTCTCTGCGAAGGAAAAATTATTCATACCCCATGGAGGTCAAAACTTCCATGAACCTTGGATCTTGAGCCCCAAACCAGAATTCGAGGGAAGATCTTATCGTCATCATGGAGTCCCGCCTACCCGAGAAATTTATTATATTATCTTCATCATCATTTGTCGACAACATGAATTATTAATTAATACCTGCCCTGCTTGTTTTTTCAATTTTTCGTAGCTCCTGCTTATGCTTTCACGGCCGAAAAATCGGATTAACTACAAATTACTCTAGTAAAGAAAGTTTAACCCCGGGTCTAACAGTCCCCCTTTGCCCTAGCTTTTCCCTCCGAGACGGGGTCTCACTTCCTTCCCAGCGGGTGCCGTACCCGAGACCACATATTTCGCAAAGCATATATCAGCCAGAAGCAACGAGAGAGCTCCAGGAACTCAAAAAGGTGTAAGACAGCCCACGGCCATAGTATCACCCCGAGGCCTTATGATTTCATCTTTCGGGTTCCCTAGGAAGCTGGTTACATCCCGATTGATTGATTGATTCATCTCATCGACGTCCATGAATCTCATATGTTCACTTTTGTATCTTACTCATCGTCCGAAGTCGTCATGAAAACTTGCGTCTTCGGAACGTCGCTTCGGAATCGCAATTCTGCGCTTTAATGCTCCTCGCGTAGTCAGCATCAGCCCTTCAGCCTTTCAAATATGGTCACTCCGTCATTCTAGAAGCAATGCATCTCAGGCGACCTGGGTTCGCTTGACAAATATAGATACCGTAGCACTCTGGGTCGCAGTCGCAAATATTAAATATATATTATCCATCTTGAGATATACGATCCGACAACTACCTCTGTCCTGCTGTGCTCCGTAAGCCTTAGTGCTCTGCTCTAGTCAGCGATCGATGGATTTTCATTGCATTGTAAATGAAACGGCCGCCTTATTGTGCCGCTGTCACCAGTTCCACAGATCTCGAAAACCACACTGAAATTTAAAAAAAAAAAAAAAAAAAAAAGAAAAGAAAAAATTGCATTAATACCATTTTTGCCTATTACTGTACAAGGCTTCTAGAAAAGTGAAAGGAGTCTTGGAATGTACCACGTTATATGTCTATCAATCAATTATTTCTCAATTTGCCTCCATCCGAATCTTCACAAGTGCCGTATCCGATGTCTTGGTATCTCTGGGTATTAACACAAACCTGCCAGGTACAACTTAGGTAGACCAGGGGGATAATCGGTGCAATGTCCCCAAGATCGAAATCAAATCTATAACCTCCGATAGTACAAACTAGAACCTTAAACACCTTCTGTCCTGGTGAAATAAATCCCCTCGGGAATTCTAAACCTCTCATAAAACCAAACTAGCAAAACGAATATGTTTTCAAGGCAGAACCCCAACTTTTTCTTGGGTGTTACCTTTTCTAGGTTGAAGGTTCTGCATGACACCGGCTTTTGGTAATGGAATCGAGAAAAATGAGCCTTTTTGATTGCCCATTTCCCCAGACTTTTCTCATTCGGGTGTACCATATTTCCCTCTCATTATAATACCTACATAGTAAGATCGGTGTCAAAGTCGGGGACTTACTCCTGCAGAATATTAAGGAGTAGATTTACGCTGCCCAAGACTGCAAAGGCCTGTCAGAGAGGTATTTTTACTTGATTCGATTTCCTAAGCTAAGGGACGTACGCCGGAGGGAGTTTCCTTTGTAGTAATACTCTGCGGTATGCAAGTGTTAACGTGTTGGTCTGGATTTGGCGACAATATCCTTGTGGGTTTCTCCGATTTTCGCCTGCATTTTCATTGTCCAAGGCCAAGGAGTCGCCGATTTAATCAACTCGGCTGGCTATTATGATATGTAGATTAGATATCAGCATGCCAGCCACCACATGTCAAGTACATAAAAAGCCCGACAAACGAGAAGGGAAGAAACAAAAGAGAAAATAAAAAGGTAAGGAGAGACTGCTTATTGAAAAAAGAAGCACGAGATTGTTGAAAGAGAAAAAATCTTTTCACGAGAATTCGATATCTTGATTCTATGCTTTTTTTGTCACATTTTTTGACAACTCCCGACACGCCGACGAATATGAATGTTTTGCCTGCCATTAAGCCAAGCTGTCCGAACCGTTCTGGAATCCATCCAGGTGATTTGAGTGGCAGGTAAATCACCTATTGCGAATATATGGCGCTACCCGAGGCTATTCCATTTCTTTTTCTCACTTCTCCGTAACCATATGCACGAAAGAGGCTGCTTGCAACGGTGGCACCTGCAGGGCGTGGCAAATGTACCCAACAGGTATGATAAACGATAGAGATCACGACTCCGTCCAATCAATCGACTCGAATACATCTTGAATTTAATTTTTTTCGAAGATAAACCAAAGTGAAGTATTCCTCCGCTAGCGGAGAATCAGGCATTGAGCTTCTTGTTGAGACCGTTACTCTTCCGTGTTTGATGAGATGAGGATTCAGTTAACTACCCAATCCATTGGCTGTTACCCTGGTCTTCACATGCGCTGTGTAGATGAAGCTAAGGATTTAAGGAACGCACTCTCAGCTTGGATGGTGGTTTGTTTGCTCCTAGACAAAAGCAGCTGTTCACATGGCCACTGCCTTTTCGTCTATTAAACATTGGTATCGATCACTAACAAGAAATTAATTAAAAAAGTGGGATGAATTCATAAACCCCTCTATTCGATGGAGCCCTGAAGACACGGCTCGCGGTACTTGATGCAGGACCCGTCACCCGTAAACCTAAAAAAAAACTGTGGATATCGTCGAATCGAATCGAAATCCGAGATTTTAGGCGGTTGTTGAGAAACGTACTATAGTACCCTTCAATATACATTACCAACGTTTCTTGATAAAGGTAGCTAGCTGTGTGCCTCACGTCAAAGAAAAACACAATACAACAATGTTCCATTTTCGTCAACAAAGAAAAATTGGGGTCTCGTATTGTCAATTGCGGGGGTTGGCGAGGATAGAAAGGGTCCGATGTAATTCTGAGGACCGGTTTGAAAAATGCGCTTAAAGTTGACGAAGCGGGGAAGTACCTAAGAGAGATCTCGAGAAACATCATACCGGCCTCGGATAATGCAACCCCGCTCTCTCTCTTATTTTCTGTAATTTTCTCGCGCAAGGCAGGAAAGTGGTTATCGGGTTGAATGAAGAGCTCACTCTGTTTGAAGGGACGAGCTTGCATGGCATGGTCCGGGTGTGGGGTGTAGGGACCAAGACGAGCTCCCCTCACGAGGTACGAGAGATACCGGGAACCCTATCAAGACCCAGGCCACCTTGGATATTTGTTGAATTGAACTTTGAATCGATCGCGAAGCTAAATGAGTGCATGTCATTTAGCAATCCCCTTTTTGCGGCGGTCGATCTTATCTAGCGTGATTTCCTCACTAATATCGTTACAAACAGAAATGCACTCCTTTGTGGGAAACGTTAATAATAATAATAACAAAATGCCGGCCGGCTTGCTGGCCTGTTAGCGTTTGCATCGGTGGAAGTCGGAGAAACTAGCTTGGAAACAACCGATGCGATGGTGTGCCGTTGCTCAGATCCGAATCCTGTTCCAATTACAAAACACAGATTTGGATCTACGAACCCTGTCATAACACTCCTTCGTTCGTACGGGGTACATGGAGATTAAAGAAGAGGGATAAAAGAGAGTACCCCGAGATTTGACCGAGAGATTCTCGCTTCCACGCTCCAGAAACCAATTCGCTGATGCGATCTGGTGCTACCAAAGATAGCTAAGTTGCAAAATAATCGTTTGCTGTCATCGGATAAGGCACGTCCGTGATAGGTGGACTTCAAGCCCGGCCCGACTACCGGGCGGTTTTCTTCTCGTCGCGGATACGTAAGCTGCGCGTCTCGGGGTGCTCTTCAAGAAGCTCGGTAATTACAGGCTCTGTGATCCCGATGCCTTCTTTCCCCGCGAAACGAGGAACCCTCGCAAACATGGAGTTTATGCTGGCCGCTGGCGAAAGGAAAATGCTGAGGAATTAAATCCTCAGAAACAAGCTTTTGTCGACATGTCTCGGCAACTTCTTGCCATGGGGTTCTCAGAAAAGACCTTCAAATTTCGAGAGGGGTGTGGACAATGCAGCGTAATAATCGCAGGATTCAAATGCGAAGAAAAATCGGCGTCCTTTATTCATGCTTGTCGCCCACTTTCGCGCATTCACGCACCATTGGGGGTCAAAAAACTACCCTTTTCGCGCGTCCCGTTTAAATCTGTAAACCATGTGCATCCTGAACATTAAAGCAATTGATCATGCGATCCAACCAGGCCATCGAACGCACCCATCAATATTTTTTTTCTGTATTTCATATGCAAAACACTGAGCTTAGACAAGGGCCTTTTGTTCATGGCTCGTGCAACACTATCTTTCCTTTCATTGGCTCCAATATCAGCATGCATGTCAACATGTCCCTGTCAGAATTCACGAGCTAGCAGGTAACGAATTCCTCGAAGTAGATCGACAAACCCACAAGCTTTTTAGTGCGTATGCTATAGAAAGACAAAAAAAACAAAAAAAACTTTTAAAAAAAAAAAAAATAAAAAAAAAAAAAAAAAAAAAAAAAAAAAAAAAAAAAAAGACGCCGGACAAATGGTATCGGCGGGCTGAAGATGAAGATTTTGGAGCTCCAAGCCTTTGAATTCGAAGCTAAAAGTTAGCTTAGCTCTCTAGCATTAGTTTTGGAGAATTAAAGGACTTCAAAACCCGTTAATTATGCCGGAAAGGTTTAGAAAGCTTTTTGGTGGTCTTTAAATTTCCGTTCTTCGATCTTCGTTCTTCCTCAGCCCCGGAGTAGCCTTGATCCCGAGGAATTGTCTAGCTTCTCCGTTGCATGATATCATAGTCTTGAAAGAAGTATCGACCACGCTTTTGTCGGTTGGAGTTGGTTGATTTCAGGCTGAAAGTGAAATATTCTGTGACTGTCTATTTAAAAAAAACACTAGGCCAATACGAGTCTTAATCAATCCATCGGCGAGCGCCTTCGGGAATAGCGAAACAACGTATCGAGTTGGAGAGCTTTTTCTCGCATTTAGATAATCTCCCTAGGACGGGTTTCAAGCTGATAGAAAAATTACATATCCACTTTTTCCAGAAGACTGAAATGCTACTTATTGAACACTTTCCTTGAAACTTTAACGTTGTTTTTGTTTCCGAAACCAACTGCCATGGTGGCAGAGCAGATATACGTATAGATAGAGAGGAAAGTGTAACCCGCGGCGGACACTTTAACGCTCCACTCAATCGGAAGGGCTTCCAGCTACTAGCAACAACGCTGTAAACGCCTGAAAATAACACCACTAAAGCATAAAAATACTTCAATTCGAGGAGCTCGATACCGACGTCCGCATCGGTTTGAAGTTGTAATTTTGGGAATGAGCAACATATCACGGGAAGCCTCAGAATTGCGAAACTCAGAACTCCTCTCTCTACAGGTCGCATTATCGTCGAAATGGACGCTCATGAAATTCTCAACGTTTGATTCCATGAATGTCATTTAATGCCTCATGGATCAGATGAAGATCGGGTCTTAGGTGGCCAAAGCCGTTTCGCAATGGAAAGAGGTACATCGTGGTACTTCTAGCGTCCTTTTGACGTTCGATAACTTTTTCGACAGGCCAACCGGCCTTCGTATCGTGATATCAACGTCAGCCACGAGCCTCAGCACTGCAGCTCAGTCCCAGCGGCACAAAATGTCTCATATATCCCAGTGACACAGGTCCACAGGAGACCCCCAAATTGAATTATCGGACGGTTCTCGATTTCTGTAAATATAATGCGGGGCAATTTGCTCCAGAAGCCCGAAAATAAACCACCCCACGGTTAATTAGTTGTTAATCTAATCTAAACTTCTCAAACCCCTAATCTAGAAATGCGTATAACGTGCACCAACTTCCTATGCCACTTCTTCTATTATCGCCAAGGCGTATTGGCGAAGGTAGACGCCCCTTGTTTATTGTCTACAAGGAGCTGTATTCAGCCAGGTAACCCCGGCCCCGAGGGTTTTCGTGAACAAATAATCATCCGCGTCTGTATCATATGCATGCACAAGCAGAGTTATAAAACTTGCTCCGTCTTTGAAATTCTCGTCTCGTATATCGGATCAAAATGTCATTTTGTTTTATCTGCTCGGAGTCCGGGGAAACCCTGAATGACAACAAAATCCCGCCCACAAAATCTATGTGACACGTCCCATAAATATAAATATGCAACTCGGGCCTCAAGGATCACTGCAATCATTCTCGGCGAGAATCGAAGAGGAAAGAATATAAAAACGCTCAGGGATGTGATACGGATGCCTGACCCCGTTTTCTCCGTTCGTCGATCACTTGAAAGCTCGGTTGGCGCTGTGGAGATATAACCACCTTCTATAATCGTCGAGCCGGCGACGCCCAGAAGTCTTGTGAAAACGACGTCCTGCTGTTCATGTAGAAAGCTAAGAAGGAGACCAAAAGAACTATAACTCAAAAGATCATTTCGGGGCAGGGATGAGATCTCAATCTAGTCTTCCTTCTTACAATCCTGAACTGTTGTCTAGTCAGCGTAGTATGCTACAAATCATACACCTGCGGAATGAATCAACACCCAAGGGGAAAACGGTTGAACAAAAGTCGTATTCGTTTCATTATTATGCGAGTCACCTCTGACGTGCAGTTGACAGGTCCTGAATCGGAGGGTGAATTTGCTCCTCCCTTGTGTTTATATGCATCTTATCAACATCAATTTTAACTTTCCATCTTTCGACATACGCCTGTGAAGACCTAGTCCTACTCCCGGCCATCGCTTGGCGCGGGATGAGATTGACGAATCCCCAGATTCCCGCTTATGTTCTCCCGACCAGCCGAAAAACTTGGGTCTTCCTAGCTCGCACCGATTGACTGATATATCATCCATTGTTGGCAACTGAATATAAACCAAATGACGAGGTTTCATCCCTCTGACAGATACTAGTCACGCGCGCGCGAATGGAACACACTTGGCGCATAAGAGATGATATTCCCTTCGCTTGGCGAAGGTGATACCTTTATATTATTGAGTTTTTAGAAATATCAAGTTTCCTGAACGTTTCTAGATCTGTAAACGTTACGAGTTGACGCAGGCCAAACCCCCACGATGCAATGCATGTAATCATCAGACATTCCTCATATACAAACACTCTATCAGATGAAGTACAAGGTCATGCATGCATTTGCGATTTAGGTTTGGTCAATGATCTGACAGGAGGAGGCTTAGATGTTATCCATGCCTGTACAACTCGATCGATTCGAGGCTTCCACAAACAGAAATATGGAGATAAGACTTGCATATGACTCGAATATCTAGCCTGATCTAAAGATAATAAAATCTCCGATTGGATTACACAACCACTTCATGGTTGCCTGGACATCGATGGTGATATTGTCTCTAATATCCATAAATCAAACTTTGAATCGATTGACTAGCGATATGGTCGTCGCTCGGTCTATGTGGATAATGTTGTATTTTTGAAACTATGCGTTGCGTTCTCTGTCTATGTGTAGCTTTGGAACTGCACAACAGTCAACCAGGCTATAAACGAAAGGATTGTTTATCCTTTTATTAGAAGTTAAGAAAGGTTTCGAGTGTATGTACAAATCAAGGTGCTCTGTTGTATTCGAGACTGCTCGAGGTTGGCTCACCACTTAGATGTTGTACCAACCCATATTCAACGAAGTTATATATGCATTGATACTCATAATGCACATTGAATTCATGAATCAGCGTCGAATAAAGATTTGCTATTGGCGTTGGTTACGCAAAAGACCTGGCTACTTTAGTTAGCTTAAAAATATATATAACGCTCCAAAATTTGGGTCGTATACTATTTCTAGATATGTTAATATGAAATGATCTCTTCTCTGATCTAGGTGTTCGCCTTTTGCGCCTAGGTGCACCTGCTACTAAACTAAATGGTATTATTCTATATTATATACAATAATCATACTAAAAGGAATTTCAATTACCCTAGAGTGATAAAGAAATTCGATGTAGCGGAAGATAATTAGCTTCAAGCATGGCCTATAAATGTCTATGCATTGTGATAGACTACAGCACAAATCCCTCTTACAAATTTTAACATCGCCCTCTTTTCAATCTATATATTTCGATGGCCGTGACGAGATAGCCAGATCTAACTAAAAGAAAGGTATGAATTGGGGCGAGTCAGTCAAGCCTACTCTTAGCCGCGGGACGCTACAGACATAAAGCACTTGGAGAGGGTTTAATTTCAGGACCCGACTGGTCTACTCAAACTGATAGATCCTTTAAATTGATACATGTCAATTGATACAATATACTATCTTCAAATTAATACACGCCTCAGTGGTATTCTCATCGAATAATATAATAAGAATAAGAAATACAAAAAGGGTTAGCAAGCTTAACCGGCCCGCCATAGGGAACTTTCGTTCAAATAAAGACTACTAAACGTACAATACAGTACAGATAGATAGATACCGAAGTAGATACCGTGTCGAATATATCCATCGATCCATAGAAACAAAAAAGAAGTAAACACCATATCCACCACAGCTAATAATGACCATAAAAGCTGGAGTTCCAAGAAAAATAACGAAAAGAAAAAGCTTCGCAGGTCCGAGCCGATACTTCCTCCAAATTGCTCCAGCAAACGCCAAAGAGGTTCAAGTGAATAAAACAAGAGATAAGAATAAGGATATGAAAAAATGAAAACGGGACCCGCAAAAAATATAATACCAAGTAGGCCAAAGGAAGAGGCTTACACTCATGTCACCCAGGACTTTAAAATGTTCGCGGAGATTTAGCACCAGAGTCAAACTCCACCCTCGGAGAGACAGCACTAAGTGGTGTTTGAAGATCCTCACTCATCTTGCGCATAGGAGTACCCGAAGTGTTTACGGTGAGTAAATTACCACTGCTGCCAACAACGCCCTCTTCATTTTCCCTCGCAGCTGCAGGAACGGGCTTGACCACCAATTTCGCCGCATCGTCCACCACGGCCACCTCGGCACCTTTGAGTAAATCTCGATCTCCCTCCAGAATGCTCTTCGTATCTCCCTCCTCTTCCTCATCGTCTTTATATTTGCCTGGTACTGCATTTCTCTCGAGTTCCTTCTGGGCTTCATCCATCCTTCTCCTCACCTCCTGCGCGACTCTCATACCGTCGTTCACAATGTTGTCTAATACGCCTCTCAATCCCTTTGCCCCTGCGATTCCATTTCCGCCGAGATTTGTAAACGCGCTGGCGGAAATGGATGCGGTTCTGAGTGGCAGTTTGGAACCGTCAGTGGACAACACGATAGATTCCGCGAACCCTGATTCGAAAAAGTGCTCCAAAACCTCGTCCGCGAGAACGATCATTCTGAAGGTTGGTAGGGTGATATGCAACGGGTTTGCTGGATCTAAGGCTATGTTTGCTGACATGGCAGAAGGTTTTGTGTTCTCTGTATCGATTTTAAGTCCTTCTTTTTCCTTATCCTTTGGTTCTCCGACGGGAAGTTCTTTTGTCGTTCCCTTTTCTTTCACGGGCGACTTCACACTCTCTTCATCATCCGACGCAAGATCCAATAAGTCCACGAGCTCATCCATTCCTTCTACGCCGGTGCTAACCTCCGGTTTACCCTCTTGGTCCGGATCGGCATATTCAAAACACCGCCTGATGAATCCACTCACGCTTCCTAAAAATGGATCTGTGACGTTCTTCCCATCGGGACTCTTACTTTGCTCCGCGTTTCCAATCCCCGGCGGCGTTTCCCACCCTCTTCGGGTGATGAACAGTAACGCTTCACTGATCCTCAATATTCCCTCTCGATCAACCCTCCCATCTCCATCGTCATCGTAGAGCTCAAAAAAGTAGCTTATACTTTCCATAATGTCTTTTTTGCCCTTGATCCCTGCCAACCCGGCAACCACATCCTGCAGCGACAATCCCGATCTGTAGTCTGTATCCCACCGTCTGAACAACCGCTGCATGAACTCGTGGTCCGCAGGCTCGGCATTATCCCCCCACGGATTAAACATACTCTTCTTCCGCCCGTTCCCGCCCCACTGAGGCTCTAACGACGCGCTCAACGGCGGTATGAACACCTGCGAGGGCGAATCCGCGATAGCCCATTTCGCTACGCCTGCCAGGAATTCTCTAAAATAGTCATAGTCCATGAGTTGCGACGAGGGACCAAGGCCGATACGTCCCTTCTCGCTGACACTCTTCTCGCTAATGCTGCGCCCGGAACTCATCACCTTCTTGTCGCTGAGGCGTTCTTTCTCGGCCTCGATCGCTGCTAGGCGCTCCTGCCGTTCATAGAGCACCTTGTAAAATCTATCATAGATGTGCCCTAGATCGTTTGTGGACAGACGCTTGCTCTCCGGTCCTAAATTGCGGAGTGTGGTTCGCTTGGCGAAGGATTCAATGGAGGAGAGAACTGAATCTTTGTGTTTGAGCCGTTGGTCGACGATTGTTTGTTCCGTGATGCCGGAGAACTCGCGGAAGGCGACGACCATGAGTTCCTGGAAGCGGGTTACGGCGCGGAGTTTTTCATTCTCGCTGCGCGGGTGTGCGCTTTCGTCGAGATGGAGGAAGTAGTTTTTTAGAATACTAATGAACGCGCCGTCGTCGGTGACGTCGAGGAGTTCTTCGCCGTTGATGCGAAGGATGGCGAGGCCAACTTGGAAGAGAACCTTGGGACCTTCGAGGAAGAAGACGTCAAGGACCCTGAAGGCGAATACTAGGGGCATTGAGTTGATGAAGAGCGAGAGGAACCAAGGGAGGGAGACGACAGAAAGTTGCACGTCGGATTTGACGAGGTGTTCCCACAGGAGGGGCATGGTTTTTTCGACGAGGGATTCGAAGACTCTCTGGTCGAGGAGCGTACCGTACATGGTTTGGGAGTAATAGCCTGGTACAAGACGATCACAGAGGGTGGATAGAAGAAAGAACGCCTGGGTTTCGGACATGTATCTATGCGCAGTTAGAATTTTGAATTGTATTGGTGAGGTCAATGTATATGGAAAAGCTCACATAAGTAACGCCGCAACTACGATATTCATCGCTTGGCAGTATCCAATATCTGGGTTCTTCCAGCTGTAGGCACTGAGCACGCGACGTAGCCTTCCGATACCTTCTTCGCTTTGGAAACCTGGGTATTCTGGTAAACTACGGTTTAAATCTTTTTCAATTTCGTCTATCGACAGTGAATGACGTCCGGAGAACTCTGTGAGGGTATCGGTGTATAAAGTTGGGTTGAACAGTCGTCTGTATAGTGAACCGGAGGTCAATTCCCAGATTTCACCCCGGAGCCTCTGTAAATCAACAATAATATTAGTATCAATCTGGAGATATGAGAGCTGAGAAGTCTTACATTCGGTAATCCCACACGTATGAGCTTGTGAAATGTGGGCTGCCGTATCAGAGTGATGTTCCTGCCATTCTCTATAACATTGTTAGGAAGTCTGTTTAATAAAAAAGGAATGATCGAAACATACCACGTAGGTATTCTGCCCACAATCGCATCTTGCTCCTATCTCGAAGCTTTTTGGCATCACCAGGATACCTCCAAACCATACCCAGCCCGGCATCCGGTTCCTCCTTGAGGCCATCCTTGGTTTTACCACCATTCACTAGCCATTCGCTGTAGCAACTACCAACAAGCATTCGCAGGTTTTTCATCTCACTCATCTGACTTCGTAAGTTCTTCTTGAGTGCCTCGCAAAACTTCTCGCAAGTTGACCGTAGCGAGTTGAATTGGAGGGTGAGCTTTTGGTCATTGTGCCATGTTGTGACTGCGAGCGCGAAGAGATAGCTTCGGGAATGAAGACGCTCTACACGTCGTATAGCTACAAGGGGTAATGTGAAGCCGCAGCTTGGCGGGCCGGCGGTGGCAGATGCTGTGGAGGAGGTGCTGGATGATGAAGACGGGGCAGAGGACGAGAAACAAAGGAAGGACTCCGACAGGTGGAGGCGACCAAAGTAGTGTTCCCCGGTTGGCAAGCTAAGTTCGCAGGGTATGACGGCCAAAGGGTTTTCCGAATCCGGGAGACGAAAGTTCGAGCGGAAGAGAACGGCTGGGGTTTGGCCGTCGCTGGAGGTACCGTGGACCTGATTGAGGAGGGACGGAGGGAGGATGTTTGGATCTATCAAGGACGAAGCCTTGGACAGCAGGGAAGATAAGGATAGCATGATCCCGAACTACCGACGACGGACGCAGCTGGAAAAGACACGAATGTAAGTTTCCAGCGAAGTTAATTGGTTTCAATGTGTCCGGTAAAATTTGGGAGGTATGTTAATGAGATTGGGATAAAGGAGGAAAGAACAGAGGGAACGAGGTGGAGGAGATGGGAGGAGGAGATGGGTGGTTGATGGAGGATGGATGGATGGAGGTTGACAATTGGTAATTCACGGTTGCGAGAGTGTTTGGAGGTGGTGTTGCAGCTGAGGTTCAAATCAAGCTACCTGCACGTAACCCACAGCACCACCCCCGCCAAAGGAAGCAGCAAGCACACACGCAGACACACTCACGCTAGAGCTGGCTAGCTGAAACGGCCTCAGATATGAGAACTACGCTCTTTGCGGATATACTTTCGAAGAGTTTATTTACGACGGCTGGGTCTTGATGAAGATGAAAGGAGGAGTCGCATATGAGAAAGGGGGGCTATCGAACATATATTGCAATATTTGGTATATGATATGCTTCTAATTCTTAAGTATATCTATATTGATCCAACATGTCAATAACACCTTTGCTTGCTTCAGGAAAACTCATGGGGTAGCTATGCCACTGGTCCCGTCTGTTTCAACACTAGTCGACTTTTCAAATAGACGAACAGCTTGCGACAACTGCTGAAGAATCCAGAAGGCTGAATGATTCAAAGGTTGGCGTTCGGCTGCATATGAATAATAGGCTTGACAGCTTGCTCGGGAGCAGCTGAACAGGTACTCGATATCTTCATATTATCTTGATACGAGCGGGCGGTGTGCATTGCATCTACGCGAGTCTCTGGCACTGAGCCTCAAAATACCCAGCTGCACTTGTTCCGCTGTTCTCAAATGAGTCTGATATTTCGCTGTTCGTATTATTCTTGAATTCATGAAGCAACAGCGACTTGCGACTCTTTGGCGACATGACTGCTCAACACTCGAATACTTGAGTACTTATATAAAGTACTTGCCTGTTTAGTCATGCTCTTCGAAAGAGTTACCTGCAGCCATTTCGGGGAAGCTCTAGTGAGCTGCGGCTGTTGTATCCGACCCGGTCGAGTAACTTTGGCAGCAGCCAATTTTAAACAGTACCGCGTAATTGAGACCGAATGAACAACCAGACGAGCCATTGTTTGGCGTTCCTCGCAGCGACGGCGTCTGGCTAACAGTTGCACAACGGTTTTGAGCTCCAAGCTCCGCTCCAGCTCTCCGCGCCTTATTAAAGTCATGACTATAAATATGATGTGGGGAATAGGCATATTGACAAGACCAATATAACTATAATACACACGTCGATACCCAGAATCGCGACGCGCTGTCCAAAACTCGGAGGAATGAAATGAAGCGACTGGGATGACGTCCTGCGCGATTGCCCAGTTTGGGGATAATCGTGGGTTGTGTTGTTTCAGGTAAATCATGGTCAATCCTCAACGACAAACAACAACGAACAACAACAAAAACAAGGTCCACCACTCCTTCGTCCCATCGTCGTTGTTTAGCCCTCAACATCCTCCAACCTCCTCCTCCTCCTCTCCTCCTCCTCGCCGCTGTCAGTTTTATATCGCGATGTCCGGCGAGATATAATATACTAGTGGCTCCCTTCCCCCTCTTCTGGAACCGGCTAGAGGAAGAATCGCCTATTCCTATTCTTGTCTTTGTTGTTCCTGCAGCATCATTCGCATTCCTTGCCCGTCGCACGGTTTACCTCTCGCCCTCCCCGTTCTGGTCTCAAAATCTCTACATCTTCATTCGCGCGCCTCTCCTCTCCCCTGTCACAATTCCGACAACCCTCCAATAATACAGCTGCACGACACCAGCTTATAAATTGTGTTCGTCGCCGGGTCTCTCGTACACAACATGGCTGACCCTTTTGCTTTCGACAACTCGATCGACAGCGTCCTCTCCGAAGGATCACAATCTTCTTCCCATTCAAAAACTGGCACTCCCCGTCGCGCCCATCCTGCTCTCTTCCCTAAAGCCACTCCTACTACCGAAACCCAGGGCACTATCAAAGCTTCTCGTCTCGCGTCGCCTCCCAATCGCACCAATTCTGGCGGCATCTCTGCTGCCTTTGCAGATCCTCCTGACGCCTCTCCGGTTGGCGCGACTGGTCGGCGCAAAAACTCTGCCAGCCCACCTCTCTCCACCCCCACGAATGCAAACAAGAGCTCAAAAGGCAGATCTTCAACCGCAAGGCGTACCAGAATGAAGTCCCGAAAATCTATCTCCGGTATTGGACTATCTGAGGACGACTCCTCAGCTAGTGAAAGCGAGGGTGGGTCCGTTCGCCTGTTCGAACAAGCCTTCCAAAAATTCGACAAGAACAATGACGGACAGGTAAGTTTTGCTTCTCTTCCTCTTTGACTTCTCCGATCTTGAATACTAATTGAGGCCTTATCGTAGATTGCCATGTCCGATTTCCTACTCTTCTTCGATGCTTTGCAGCAGCAACTCCCTCCTCTATCCGAACCTCTCCTCAAACCCGAAGTAAGAGAGCAAATGCTCATGCTAATGTCTCAAGTCATGAACGAATCCGATGCCACAATCTTCATTAGTAAAGAAGATACCAAAAGCTTTTACAAGACGATCGCAGGCAAGGACATCACGCAGGAATTAAACGAAAGGAGACAGGGAACTTTCTCGCAGAACGGGGAAATTTCAAGCTTCCGCGGAAGACTCGAAGCGGCTCGCCTGCCCGACCTGGAACCTGTGGAGACACCGAGACGGCCGTCAGCTATCAGCCCTGAAAGACGAACACCCTTTGGTGGATCGTTCGCTCGTCCTATCAAACCACGCAGACAACAGTCAAATCTTGGTGAAGGTACGGATGATGAAAACAGCGATGTCAACTCGGTAGAACCAAGCGCAGAGCTTACGGGCAACTTTCTCGCTTCCTCTACGCCTTCAAACCAAGCAAAGAAAATTGGACATGGATACTTTAGTCCCCCGGCTACCAGCCCTACTCACTCCGCTCTATCATTTGGTGAATTTAACGGTGGTACTGGTATCCGAAGTCAAATAGGTTCCCCGGGTTTCAATACATCCGCCGCCCTAGAACAAGACTTGGCAGCCGTCTATCAAGAGCTTCGGCAGAAACAAGCAGATTATGACGAAAAAGAACAGGAGCTAGCCGACCTAAAACACAGGGCGGAAAGAAACAGGGAAGAAATGGAGGAAGAAATCTCAAGTCTCAACGAAGAAGCCGGCCGACTACGAAGAGATTTGGCTGACAGACGCCAGGAAATCGTACAACTCAACAGAGATAAAGACGAACTGCGGGCCGAAGCGGCCGTATACCTCGACCAAGTCTCCGAAGCCAAAAAGGATGTCGAACACTTCCAGTATCAACATAATATGGATCGAGAGAACATTCTCGCGTTGAGTCAAGATAACCAGCGTTATGCCCAGCAAGCTGCCGATGCTATACGTCGTGTAGACGCCCTCACATCCGATCTCCAAACGGTTATGGAACAAAAACAAGAGGTGGAATCACAGAAAGCAAATCTTCAAAGGAAGGCTGATCTGATAACAGGACTCCATAAGCAGATCAAGGACCTGCGAGAGGAACAGAAGGATCGGGAAGTTGAGATTGAGAAACTCAAAGGCGAGCTCCACAGCCGACAGATGGATATAGAGATCTTGATGAACGGAGGCGGTGCCGTTAGAGCGCTCAAGAGCACTGGCGGAAATAGAGATAGCATCGGGCCGAATTATCCAGGTGTGTTGAGCGATGAATTAGGAGATCTCGAATATGATGATGAGGATGATGACGAAGAGGAGGAGGAAGAAGTTGTAACCACAACCAAGACCGTCAAGCGACGGAAAAAGCCCACAGCTACAAAGGCTGATACTTCTACGGATGAGCCGTTTGAGATTGTTGAAAAAGTCGTGGATACTACTGAACGAGGTATTCAAGTAGATGATCTTCCTCCGTGGACTGCTGAGATGGGCACGAGCATGGATGACGACCTACCTGTCCCTATGTTTACAGCTGAAACACAGACTGATGTGATGGTCGACGTTGGCACCTCCCTCGAAGAACACTTCGAAGCCCTCGCTCCACTCCCTCAAATTGAATTCTCAATCGACGAGGAAGGACTCCAAAAGATCAGAGATTATGAAGAACTCGCCAAAGAAACAGAACTCACCCGCCAGCAGTTGAAGGAACTTAGCCAAGCTATCGGTGTACAGTCTGAACTCTTGGATGGTCTCCAGAAGCTAGGCCAAGCCAACGCGCGCCACCGAGTCGTCCGCAAGGTCGTTCAGGAAAAATTAATTCCCGGAGAGAATCCGATCGCGTACCTCAACTACACTACCTACTGGCTCCAAAACTGGCTCTTCATTTCTATCAAACAAACGTTCAAAACTGCAGAGAAGGGACGTGACGAGTGGGCTGAATTTTTGGAACACAACGCGCGCCCGGACTTCAATGCTGTCGTGTTTTTGATCGTTCTCTTCCTCTCTATTATGATGATGGCGTTCGTGACTATGAATTATACATGGAAGATTCAGAGTCACGAGGCGATGTGGAGGCGGTTGAATACGCTCAAGGGGTATCCTCGTAACGCGGGTACCGTGTCCTCTGGTGCTCTCTTTGGAAGTAGGACTTGGAGAGTGTTCAAGTATGACATCCAGAGGGCACTGTTCGGGCAGGTGAGGTTTCCTGTCTGAAGCCTTTTACGCCTTTCTTTAATATTTTTTAAAATTTGCATTTTGTTTTTTTTTGTTTCGAAAAAGCCATTAGGCTATTTCTTTTATTTTCACGAAGATATGAATGGCATGGCGAATCTTTGGTTATCCTTTTTTAAACATTACTACTCATTAAGCACGCGGATGCATTCCATTAGCCTTTCGCTCCCGTTATTAAACGCTTTGTACGTACCATACTACCTTTCATATGTTCTTTTTTAATCATCAAGCTTGGGGACGTTTAACATGGGAGTTAATTGGTCTTTCCCTTCCGCATTCAGTCGTTGCCTTTTACTTTTCTTTCAAAAGAGCATCACGGGACTAGAGCAGTGTTTTCACATTTCCACAATCATTTTACCTTTTCATTAATGTATTGAACCGTTTGACTTGTAATATTAGCGAATATTAAATTACACTTTAGAGACATTAGTTGGTTGTCATTAAATATGAACTACATATCCAAGCAATAGAGAAAGATGTACAAAATATCCATAAACACCGCTAGATCAAAGGATAAGTATATATTCACGTGTACCTGCCTGCCTACCAAACGCTACCATATCACAAAATTATACACCCCTTCGAGTTCGAAAGATCGGAAAATAAAGCACGTGCACTGGAGTAAAAGAATCATATAATAAAAGGCTGTAAGATGTACTATAATCCATCAACACCGTCATCTCACCACTTCAAACTGGTGGAGGCGACCCAAGCAGGGTCCACCACAACATGGCCAAGCTCACAATAGCACAAGTGGCAACCGCTGCCCCACCAACCGTTGCAGTCATCAATATCGAATACCCCACAATCCACTCCCGAGCCACCGCGTTTGATCTCTTACTCTTCCACTCCGTGTCCAACGGGAACGGTGGCGCAAGTCTCAAATCCCCACTCTTCGCCGAACCTCCCAGGGATCTTATGGGGGGTAACGAAGCGTGTAACACCACTGGTCTATGGTCTGAGAGAAGGATGGTGGGTATAGAAGCGTATTTATGCACCTTGACCGGGATTTCGGGAACGGGAAGCCAGAGGATACGATCACACCACGACGGCCACCTATGCGGCGCATATGCATATAAATCCGGCGCCGTAGTGTCGGATACCAAGTGTGCTTTATCGCCCGGTAGATCACCTTCGGATATCGGCGTGGGGTTGGAGGATTTGTACGCCGGGTGGATGTCGAGGTATTTGTATGTTGGTGGGAAGTTTATAGGGGCTTCGGTTAGCCCGTGGAGGGTGTTTCCCGCGGTACGTTCGAAGTTTAGCTGGTCTTTTGCAAAGTATGCGGGGAGGTCAGAGGCTGTTTTCGGGAATGTGGTGTAGTCTGAGGGTTTGGGGGCTATGGAAGATGTGCGGTAGTTTAAGTCGCCCATGACTAGGAGGTGAGTGTTTGGAGCGTAGATGCCCGATGTGGGTGTGGAGGTGGAGTTAGTGGATTGGAGGAGAGGGGTGGCTTCTTCAGCGGAGGAGGGAGAGGTGCTGTCGAATACGAGTCCACGGGCGAGTGTTTCCCAATCTCGATTACGATCCGCGCAGCAATGTTCGTGGGCGGATAAGTGGGCGGAGACGATGGTCACGTTGATGCCGTTGGTGGTATTGTTACCAGTTGCGCCATGGGTATCGCCATCTCCGCTGTCGGTTATGTATGTAAATCGAGCTGCAACAGCGCCTTTATTTCCCATACCAGCGACTCCGAAGCCGACCCCAGTGAACCGTAGAGATTTCACCTTTTCGGGTCTCCTGCTGAAGAGCATCAATGCCGTCATGCCTACATGCTGCCGTCCAATCTCTACATATTCGGCTGGGAACTTGGGATTGTCTTTATTGAGCGATTGGGATGCGAGATGAGGAATCGAGCTCCATTGATCCAGGTATGGACTAGTGTAATCACCGCCGAGGAAGCTATACGATATTGGGGCGAACTCTTGGAGACCCAGAGCCACGATCTCGGGAGGCGGGGCGGAGGGATCAAGGGCGGAGAAGATGTAAGGGGTGATACTCTTCGGGTTGACCAGTTCTCGAGCACAGTTAAATGTGAAGAGGTATACAGGTAGCGAAGGAATATTAGTCGGGGTCGCCATGGCGTTAGGAATCTCTCAAAGATGGTGGTTATCAGTGATTGATGGGGAACAGCAGGAGGAAAGAACGCACGAGGTTGAAGTTCAGGTAAAGGTTGTGTTCTCGAAATGACGTTAGAGCAGAACGGGAAGGAATGTGTTGCGCGTGGTCTTTTTGCAACACCTCGATTGACAAGATCAGCTCGCTTGCAACTCACAGACAATACGCGGTTCGGTTATGTGGAATCGAAAGAATGCCTGCTTGGTCTCACGTCGACTCATTCATCTCAATCCAACGAGTCTCAGCCTTCCCTCGACATGCATGCCAGATAACTCTGTTCGGGCTTGTCACCTCTTGGGCAAAGTAAGTGCTATTTCTTCTAATCCTTCTAGCCCTGTTTCACCATGAAAACTTCGCTTTTGCCCTATTCATACATGGTGTTACAAGTCCTGTACCGGCTGGCACTCAAAACAGAAAAAGTAACCCCCTCGCTCCCACCTTCGTAATACGGATGACAATTCCCCGGGTTTGAATGGTGCAGGATATCTCTTTGGATCCTAACAGGCTATTGCATTGTCTAACACTCATCGCTCTGCATTGTTTGATTCTCGAAGCGCGAGCTTATGAGAATTCGAACCTAGTCGTTTTATAAACGACCGTCAGGCAGGGGCCGCCACAGATGCTCATGCGTAAACCTGCTCCTCACCCTCGGGGTTTCTAAGATTCGGAATCATGAAATCGATTCAAACAAAAATATAATATTAATATACAGGTTCACCCTTTTAGTGAGATTTCTGTGGAAAAGACCTTCATTTCATATTTTTTTCTCTCTATTATATTCTATCCGAACTCATATCGAAATCGATTCAGTGAGACACTAAAGTTTGTTGGATAAGTATACGCATCTCTATTATATATCACTACTCGGGAGTAGCAAACCAAAGATATCCTCCTTTCAATACCTAAATCATGACAACCCCCAAGCAAAAGAAAGAAAGAGCGGAAGAGAAAAAGGCACCGCTGCCAGTGCAAGAGGATGAATCTCCTCCGGAATACGAACAATATGATATTCCAACCTACACCCCAGACACAAAAAGCCTGATATGCCTCCTCACAGCATCCAGTCCCTTCAACGCACTTTACGAAAAGTACAAGGCGGCAATGCCACAGCTCCTCAACGACGCTCTTTTCGAGGATGCGTGTAAATATAAAGAGGAGGCCTTCTTCATCGCCTATTTCGGGGAGAGTTTTCGCACAAAACGACGAGACGCAGCCGACCTCGATGTTGTCCTGCTCAGCTACCCTACCGCCAAAATTAGCAATGCTCGCCCGTCGAAACCTGAGACTGACGCGAAGCCGTGGTATCACAGCCGCATCATGAACGGGCCGAACGAGTTCAAGAAGCGGGTGATAACTAACCATAAGGCGATTTTGGAACTTTGCGAACAATTCGTCAGTAAAATGAAGTATCCCAAACTCGTCGTGGACACATGCGAAGGGTTTCAGGAACACGCGAAGCAGAGGTATCTGGACGAAGGCGCGCCGGCGAGTAGCAGTGAGAAAGAAACGATAATCAGGGGTCTATATAGACTATGGCTGATAACTATGGTGTATTGTGCCGATTTGGCGCCGGAGAGTGGCGAAGAAAACGTGGATTCGGACTATGCTAGGTTTATAACTTTGTACAGATGTCTGGGTTTGTTGAAATACTGGGAAGTCAAAGTGGTGCAAATGCTTCTGTCATATTTTATGCGGGAGCTGACACCAATATTTCTAAGTTTTCAACAAAAGGAGGCCGTTGTGAAACGATTCTTTCTAACGGACGAATACCCAGTTGCGCTATCAGAAGGTAGGACCATATTGTATCTTGAGATCTCTTGATATACTACCAGAAACGGCAGCTAATTCGGTGTTGACACTAGAAATGTTTGTTGGACATTACTTTAATGCTTTTATGACCACTGAGTTCCCGCATCATGCGGCCAAGTGGTTAAACCAATCCACAGAACCAAAGGAACTCAGCTACAGGTTCAATGACCTGTCCTCTGTGATCAGAGCAGCCGCATTGTCGGGTCCTGTCCTCAAGAAACAACTTCATTCCCGTCTGTTTCTCGTCAAAGACATACGTGGCTGGCACGGCCGTGAAAAGCAATTTCCTCACTCCACGATCTCAGGAAACGAATTCGAGGAAGCCATCCCGCTCAAACGGCTATGCAAAGCTGAAGGCGACGGGCTGGGGTGTAAAATCCCAGGTGTCAGCCCCGCGGTCAAGAAATCAGCTTGGTTGAGTGTAGAACTTACGAGAGAGGATTCTACTGATACCGATTACTGGGCAGTGGTTTGGGATGATTGGAGGCTGAAGGAATGGGGTTATTTCCTTCCCACCTTTGAAGACAAGAAGCAGAGGAGGCGTGAGCAATTTAGGAGACTTTCGAGTGTGATTGGATTGTCATTGGGGATGAAGTCGCCACAGTAATTAATATGCTAATAAGTCTTTCCCTTCTTTTTCTTTGTACAATTTTTTTTATATATATTTCTTTTGTATATTTTCTTGTTAGCGATTTGAATTTTCGTATTATATTAGCGTTCATCTGTTTTATTTGTTTGCATATGCTATCGTGTTATCGAAATCTAATATTGCAATTCTTATACTCGGAGATAATAGTTTCGATTGCCCATGATTCGCCCAGGATTCCTCTATTTACCCAGCGGAAAGGAAACCCCTTCCAGTATAGCTTATTTCGAAGATCAGGATAAAATGCTTAAACGGGAGGGTAAAATGATAAAATATTCAACCTCAAGAGAGAGAAAAGGGCTACACTGATCGAATTTTTATATACAAGACTGGCATTTCTGGAAACGAGGCATTTTAGAAATTTAATATAATGCATTCCGAATGTCGCAAGCAAGACATGGGACGTCAAAGCTCTGCATGCAACCTTGTAGGCATTAACTTTAGATTTCGCAAGCCAATCCTTTTGGTGAAACCAGCCGATCAGAGGCACGCTTGTACAGCGGTCTTGAGGCTGTAGAGAAGACCAGGAGGAGTGGAAATAAAGCTAAAGGGTGGTAACAGATAGCCCTACGAGACCTGTATTCCTGCTTGGGCATCTTTCCGAACAGAGGTCCCTTGACATACCTAAATTTCATTTGCAAGAAGACAAAAAAAAAAAATATTATGATATCAGAGTGGTGGGAAAATGGCGCAAGAAGGTGCTGATATGCCTTAGCTCGCATGATGCCGAGTTTGTTTCCTTGGAAGCACCCGTCGACGACCTGCGTCTCTGATACATAGCTTTAAAGATCACAAGGGATACTTTCAAACGTGGAAGGTGCGACAGTATTGCGCAGGTTTAAACCCATGAACGAATTGTCGGTGACCTTGAATCCATCCATAGGGCCCTTGAAGGGTTATTTCAGCAAGACATCGGTCTGCTTGCTCATATGCAAATTATCAAGGTTTTGAGATTTTTGTATTTGTCAATGCGAAAAGAGCCTCGAGACTCGTATGTACTAATAGCCACCACAGGCCGACGGCCTCGCTTGATCCAACAAAGTTTCTCGCTTCTCGGAATAATTCATTGATATTATATTATAGCTCATCCCTTGGCCAAGATTGATGATTCAAACGGTTCTTTCGAGTTGGAAGCTGGGCTCTGCGAAGCGGGAAATAGGGACGTTTCCCCCAAGTCCTTTCGTTATATTATATTACCAAGAGCGAAATTTCTGTGACCGCGATGTTCAATATGATATAATGTAGGCGATTTATAATTCTCTCACGAAGAGCTAGAGAAGCTCGCAAGTACTATATTATACTAGAGAAGTTTGTCACAGCTGCGCAGTCGAATCGGATTTCAACGTCCTCGCCGATTCGCAGCCTGCTTGCAGAGACGACACTATATGTCCACCGCAGAGAGATATAGTCAGAGGTATACCTAAACTCTATTACTATGTTTATAACCCTGCCGGGTCTGGGCGAGCTTGCTGCAACAAGCATCCCCACAGATGTAGGTTTGATGATAATCGAAGAGCTCAGGATAATTAAGCCCACGTCTTTGGATTCTCCATTGCTTTTCCCTGCTCGTTGTTGCAATTGGATGTTGTCGCAGCGCGCGCCAACCAGCAAAGTCTGCCAGCGAAACATCAATTGCCGGTTTTTTTTTTTTGGCCTCCCCTTGAAAATTTACCCTCGGGAAGGTTTTTTTTTTCTTCCAGCTTTGGATCACATTAAGCTTGGCAGTAGTTGTCCTCTGTCGGACAATTCAGGTTGGCCAGTAATTGAAGACGATCGTTCCATTAGAAACAAGCAATCCCAGCGGCGTAAAAAGCTCGAGAAGGGAACACCCAAGTCCAAGGTGATGGGATTTGGTGATTATTCTTGTTCCAAGTACCAGTTTGAGCGTTGGAATGCCGAAGCCAAAGCAGGAAGAGGTTGAAATCGCTCATGGAAAGACAAATCGGTCGCATGGCGATTGGGCGAAGAGGGTTCCCGATGGTGGAGTTGTCTTTCTGTTCCTTATCATGTCTAGACCAAAGCCGGATCCACCTGTCGGTTTCGCCAAAGACAAATGAAACCATCAGGGCTCCACCAATGCGCGAAGGGCCACTTCAGCAATTCACCTTTGACGGTTTTTATACTAGAAATTCCGCCGGCTTCTCCAGTTAAAAACTAGGCCGACATTTTTTTTTTTTTTGTTACGTTCACACAGAAAACAACGATCCCTGGTGCTGTTTTTTGCGACCCGTTTCCCCACGCCTGTCCGCGCAGTTTTCATGCATGCAAAGCATGTATTTGCATGAAGAGTTGTCCCATGTTTGGGCGTGAACCTGATCAGAGTCCAACGTTGGCAATGGGTGGCTTGCTGGATCCCGCGAGTATCCATCGACGAACGGGTACCTTGCCAGCCAGCTGGGGGTTGCAGTCAAACTTCACGTGCTCATCTAAAGTTGGGTGTGGGCCATCGTTAACTTTTTCTAAGAGTTTTCGTTAGTCTGGGTCACCAGCCGATTAACCTTGATCATGGATTCTTTGGAATGTCAATGTCCATCGTCTCGAGTTGTCATACCCCGAAGTCTGATCGCATCTGAGTCAAGTCAGCTTCGTCGTGCTAGAAGCCTTAGTTCCTTTGGATCTTTTAACTCTGACCTGGAGGAAGCATCCGTGCGGTGAGAGGTAGGCACTCTGTGCGTGGAATGGGGGACGCCAACTCCACGAAAAGCTTCGATTAGGATGCATCTCGTTACCCCATTCATATGCATGGCATAACATGCATCTCCCCCCCGCCGTATTCTTGGGTCCAGTCGATCAGCTGAAAGCTTGCTGCTGAGGCTTGACTGCATTTTGCTCTCAGGATTCGCGTTCTCATTGGTTTATTGTGCAGACTCGCTGAAAAATTTAATTTTGCAGTGGGGTTTCGATGTTCAATATATCGCTGACATGTGCAAAAGCACATCACTAATCTTCACATCGCGACCAGCAGCATGACCAAGGAAAATATTTGGAGGACCATGATATGTGAAAGCCTCAAGATTCTGACATCATAATCATATAAAGTGCAATATTCGCCATGTTGATATGAAAATTAAGGATTTTTTATCGCGGTGAAGCTACAAGAAATTCGACCTCCGACGCGAGAAATGCCAGTTCCCGCTTATCGGGTCGAACTTACCTTTTTTTTGATTGATCCCTGCATGGCCATTCATCATTCATCATTCATCCCACACATCCCACTTCAGATGGCTGGGGATATTGTCGTCATTCTTGACTAATGACTGAATGACCCCTCTTCGCGTTACGTTACCCTGCCCACGCTATTGTTATCCATCGCTTTACGTCTGCTCTCTCGACGCTCCTCGTCGCATAGCTCCGGACCCTTGCCTTCTTTGTCCAAGTTGACCTGTTTACTCCCCTCGGCGTGTCGAAGGAAAGGTTGCTGCCCCTCGGTTGTCGAAACTCTAACTCGCTATCATTATATCCGGACGCCGCCTCAAGGGCTCGATAAGCACCAGCCTGCATTTTGCATTTTGCATTTTGCATTCAACCTCCATTATCAGAAACGAAGCCTTGCAGGTTTATACGCATACGGCGCGGAAGCGGAGATCCGGAACCACCAAAGGTCCAAGTTTAATGTTAGTAACACCGTACTCACCCCACTGTTGTTGCCGATGATGGCGCCCCAAGCGTCCAGAACCAACCACCAATTAATCCCCTGGAAACAGACCCACGCCTTGGCTAACCGATCGTCCATTCACGAATTTCCAGAAACTGCAGAGAGGAGTAAAAAAGGAATAAAAAATAAAATAACATAGGAAAAGGATTGGCCGGCGTTTTGGCCAACATGTCCAACGTCCGGAAGCGCCAAAAGGCGAAGATCACAGAAGCCGGGGAGCCCATTGGTGCCTCCGAAAATGACAAACCCGCGGCTGACGTCCAAGACAACAACACCACCATGACAGCCACGAAGGAAGAGGACGAAGCCGCGGACTTGAGCGATGTTGTCAAATATGGCAAGGAGAAAGTACGCAAAACCATCAAGAAACACAGCAGACACAACCATCCCACGATCGTGTTTATCATTGGTGGCCTTGCCGGTGTAATATTTGCAATATTCTTCTTAAAACAGCAGGATATCGTCCAGCTGCCGGATTTCAACCTAGAAGCTATCACGGATGTGCTACCCATCGCCATATTGAATGAAGCAAGGGATATATCAAACAGACAGAAAGATGCTGTCAACTATGACTCCTTTGCAATTGGACTTCGGCTGAAGGAAGAAGGCCTCGAGTCGCACTTCCCAGTCGTGATGGTTCCAGGTGTCATATCAACTGGACTAGAAAGCTGGGGCACCAGCACAAAGTCCCTGCCGTACTTTCGAAAACGTCTCTGGGGCTCCTTCACCATGATGCGGACGCTCATGCTCGACAAGGCTCTATGGAAGGAGCACATTATGCTAAACAAAACGACCGGCCTAGACCCTGACGGAATCAAGTTACGTGCAGCGCAGGGTTTCGATGCAACCGATTTCTTCGTAACCGGCTATTGGATCTGGAGCAAGATTCTCGAAAACTTGGCCACCCTAGGGTACGATCCTACCAGCTCGTATACGGCCTCTTACGATTGGAGGTTATCGTACATTAATTTGGAGAAACGGGATCAATATTTCACCCGTCTCAAGAATCACATCGAGGTCGCGAAAAAGGTACATGGGCGGAAATGCATTCTCGTCTCACACTCCATGGGTTCTCAGGTTGTATTTTTCTTCCTGAAATGGGTAGAGGCTGTGGGCGAGGGATACGGCAACGGGGGCAAACAATGGGTGGAGGAACATATCGATTCATTTATCAACATATCAGGTAGCTTGTTAGGAGCTGTCAAGGGTGTCACCGCTGTTCTATCTGGGGAAATGCGGGATACGGTCCAACTGAACCAATTTGCCGTGTACGGCCTGGAGAAATTCTTCTCCAAGGAAGAACGAGCCGAGATTTTAAGATCGATGCCCGGAATTTCGAGCATGCTTCCTAAAGGCGGTGACACAATCTGGGGAAACCTGACCTGGGCGCCGGACGATCAATCAAACCAGACGACGACCTTTGGCAAGTTTTTGAAATTCCGGAATGTCAACGAAACCGACAGCTATTCGAATTTGACGATGAGTGGAGCTCTAAGCCACCTTATCAATTCTTCGGAGCCTTGGTTTCAGGAACAACTATTGGGGAGCTACTCACATGGCGTCGCTTGGTCTGTTCCCGAGGCGAAGGAGAACGAACAAGATTACAGAAAATGGATAAATCCGCTCGAGGTGCCGTTGCCTTATGCCCCTGGCTTGAAGATATATTGCTTCTACGGTGTTGGGAAGCACACAGAACGAAGCTACTATTATGCGAGAAATCCCCTCAACGAGAGCTTCTTGCAAACTGTAATCGACCCGACGGTCAATAGGGCGGATGAAGAAACAGATCACGGAGTTGTACTCGGCGAGGGAGACGGAACGGTGCCTTTAATAAGTATGGGGTTTATGTGCTCCAAGGGGTGGAAAATGAAGCGGTTCAATCCGGCAAACATTCCCGTGAGGACTTTTGAGATGCTTCACGAACCGCAGAGCTTTGATATGAGAGGGGGGCCGAATACTGCGGATCATGTCGATATATTGGGGCGGCAACAGTTAAACGAATTGATACTACGGGTGGCGGCAGGGAAAGGCGATTCTATCCCCGAAAAGAAAATCTCGGATATAGACTTGTATTCTTCTCGAATCGATCTAGGAGGTATGGAAGAATAGAATAAAAGGGGTAACTTTTTTCTCTTCTATTTGTTCCGTGTTCGTTTCGATTTTTGAATTCTTTTTTTGTGCCTCTCCCTTGTTTGTGGGAGCTAGGTATGTGAGTTATTTCTTAGAGACAACTGCTTGACCTAGCATGGTAGGTTCGGACCATGGATAGATTTAGATAGCATTTGATTTTAGGCGATGGGATTTTGTATGTACGACCTGCTTATTATTGAATTAAAAAACGGCATTGGGTTGCGTATAAGTTTATTTATTGCCTTTAGCGGTTGCTTACGTGCTTATCGATTCGAAGTACTAGTGTATATTACATATTTCGATTAATTCGATTATCACCAGCTAATAGTTTCTAAAATCTCTCATTATCACCAGACTATCTCACTATTGGTCAATGGTTTGCCTTGAAAAAGTACTTTTTAGCTTCGAAAACGTGGGAGCTCTGAAATGGCTTATTTTGTCGGCTTCTTCTACTTTTAGCTTAGCATGGCCGGGGGGTACCGAATCTCATCATCTGCGTCGGTTCCGGCGTCGTCGCCGCAATGTCAATGGAAGAGCGAGTGGTCATCAGCTGACCAATTCGGTATTACTGGTTGGAACTCTGCTATCAGGATATTGGACTATTGGTTCGACGGTCATTCCATCCAGCGTTCTTTTGCTTTTCATGAATTTGCAAGTTGGCTGTACTTATATAGACATCAGATTTAGCTTTTTGGATTCTCCACTTTGGGGCCCTGTTTATCTGCGGCATTATTGATATCACTTCAACCGGGGGGAACCAACCAGCAAGTTGTATCTTTTTTTCCTTCTCTACCTTGGGCGAAAGAAAGATTAGAGGTTTTTTTTTTTTTTTTTTTTTTAAAAAAAAATAAAAAAATTAAATATATCTTTTAAATAAAAACAATACCCTTGAGCTTTATCAGGCACCGTTGGCTCGCTCGAAACGTCGTCATCATCATCGTAATCATAATCCGTATAATCTGTTTCTAATCTACCCCTCTGATAGAGACAGTCCACCACCTAAAAGTTAGCGACACGGACCAGCTGGCTCTAACTTGACAGAATTGAGAACTTGGAATTACAAACGACTGTCCGTTTTAGAAACCTGCAGGACAAAAACAGAAGATCCGAAAAGACGGTAACGTTCCAACGATCGATAAACTTTCAGCCGGCACAAGGAATCGGAAACGGCGTAGTCAGCCTTCGAGAGACAATCTTTGGCGAAGCTATACCCATTTCCACCTGCACCAACGCATCCAATCCTTTTACTTTATTTTATTTGCCCCGGCCAAAAAAAAAAGAAGACGACGCAGAAGGCAGAAGAAGAAAAAGAAAAACAAGTACAAAGTTGTACATACATGCTCTACTCCACCAAAGACACAATCATCAGATATACATCTTCTCCCCCTCCGTCAGCTACTTGGCTAGCCTTCTCTTCTTTTTCTGCAACTGACGAATCGATCGAATCGGGAAAAACGAGACTTATTTCCCCAAAGGACCACGAAACCTGCAATAGTATAGTCTACCCTCGGCTATAGGTCAAACTTGATTATTATTTTTTCTCTATCATTTTCCTTGACATTCCTACGGTTTGACGACGACGCTGTATTACCATCCGTACAGGTCTCCACAGCGTCGGACCCGATCACCCTCGTTGTGACCGTGCTTGCTCGTTTAAAGAAAGATACTATCACAAACATTAACTTCACAAGAACGAGAGGGAGAAAGGGAGGGAATACAGGCCAATAGCAAAGCACTTTCCCATTTCTATCGCAAGGACCCCGTGCGCCCCATTTTTGGCTCTGATCCAACTTCCTAGCTTGAGCGAGCAAAAACAAAAGGCAGCTGTCACATCGCCCGTCGCCGGTAGTAGCAGCAAGCAAGCAAGCTTAAGCCCAGCGGCAGCAGCCAAACAGCGGAGTGTGCAAAGTGCTGCGAGTGTCATAATATCGTTCCTAGTGGCATGCCATATGTGCCCATTGTCTCGTACAGTACAAAGTGACGCCGCCACCATTGTTACTACGTTCACGCTTTGTTAGCTGCTCCGCCATGCTACGACGAGCACACGGCTTCTGCTCGAGTCTAACTTATTAGTCCGTCTCGTTTGAAGAGAGGTCTCTGTGTCCGCTTGGTGAAAATCCGAAAGCAGGGCCAGCTGTCTTGCCGCCGTCAATTCGCATTTTTTCTTCATTCTCTAAAGCGTCACTCGCTCAAAGGTTTTTTTCCTCTTAACGCCTGTTGGCTGGCTTGGGACGCACACACACACACACTCACACACACCTGCTACTACTATTACTTCTTTGCTCTTAACTCTTGCTGGACTCGACTGGGACTGGACGGACTCGACTGGCTTGGTTGGCATTTCACTAATAAATTGTCTTCGCTGGGCTCCGACATCCTTCTTTCCACCCCTCCTCCAACCTCCGTCTCCGTTTGACGTGACTTTTCCCCATCTTCCACTCATATTAAATATAAAAAGAAAAAGAGCCCCAGAAAAAATTCCTTGGTCGGTTGGTTAGTAGTCTTTGTTACCCCCCAGCTCGCTCCCCTTCCACTGGTTCCGAAACATACACTCCCTCCGAGCGGATAACTGGTCTGGACGCAATAGATATCAGAGATATCAAAAAGAAAATAATAATTATACCTGGCTTGCTCCCTTCGCTCGCTCTTCCGACTGGACTGGACTGGACTGGACTGGAAAGTTTTGTCGCCTTGTCGCCACTTTTTGCTGGAGGACACTTTCGCTTCCAGCCGGACCAATTCTGACACCTACGTACTCTTTTCCAACGATCCTTTCTTGCTCCTTGGACCCTTCTTCTTCTTCTGGACTTGGAACTCGACAGATTTTTGGTTTCTACCGCCAACACACAGCCGCACTCCGCTTCCAATTGGAGATTCTTGTCTGCTGGACCCTTCGCCGTTTTCTGCTGGACACTTTCTTGCCCTTGCCCGGTTTCCGAGTTCGACTTGTCCTTTTTGGTGTATCCGGATATAACATCTTCTATAATATAGCTTGAGTGATCTGTGACAGGACCGGAAAAAAAAGTCAGAGAAAGGAATATTAGTATACATTTTTAGTATCTAGAGCTCAGAGCTCAAACAAAGAGCAAAAAAACCAGAGCTACCCCTCAGTTGCAGCGTTCTTCTGGGATAACTGGACAGGATGGGTGACCCGTATAGACAATACCCTCCTCCGCGAGCTAATGAGCGGTATCGAGAGTACGCGGAGCCTGATGATTATTATCCGGCGTCATATGCACGAAACGTCCCGTCCGAACCTCCTTATGACAGATCTAGGTATCGAGAGACCTACGAACAGCCTGGATACGAACCTATACCTCCTAGAGCTGGTGTTCCTCGTGATTATCGGCCGCCAAGAGCAGAACCCGAATATCCTCCAAGACGAAGCGGTCGAGACTATCCCCCCGCTCCTACGCCTCGCGGACCGGTTGACAGTCGCTATCCCGACCCAACCTATTACCCGCCGGCACCAGCACCGGGACGTCGTGCACCGTCGCCGAGTCGGGAATACGAGCGAACTTATCCACCAGAACCCTATCGAGAGGAACCTCGGTTTCCTAAACGTCGGACGAGACCAGAGGAAGACTATGATATGGGATCGTATAGGCCAAGTGACTACGAATACTACGAACCGGAACCTCCAGCCCCCAGTCGGAGACAGCTACCACCGTCTGATTATCCCAGGGGTGCATTGTATGAGGCCGAGCAACCTCGCGAATCACGTCCGCGACGTACGCGAGATCAACCACCTCCTGTTAAGGCGACGGCGACGAAACCGTCGCCGCCCAAAGGCAGCTACCCTGAGCTTCTACTACCTGCCGAAGGTATTAGAAAAGAGGTTTTACAGATCTATCTTACACGGTTCCTTGGTAGTGACGCTACATCGCGAGGTCCTATGGACGTAGACGGCGTAGGTTCTAAATATCTCAACTCCCGACAGCTAGTCTTCTCATTTTGTGACACCCTGCTGACTAGAACGCTCCTTTTGAACGTGAAATTATAGCAACTGGTCTACAAATATAGCGCCTATCGTCACTTCACACCAGTATAACTCCCTCTCCTGTCGGCGAATTCACTTTTCCGCGAACCGCAACTAACCCGATACCGTTTTCCACCACAGGAACAAATCAAAGATCTGAAAGCTGAGTCGGCGAGATATGATCCTCGTAAGTATATCTTTTCGTCTTGGGCGTAATTATATTGTATCTCATTCCATGAAGATAAAAATCCACTCTCACCGCTACCCTCTCTCGCTTGCTCCTTCTTCCTTCCCATACCCTTCGTCTTATCCAAGGCTTTGCACTCTTTTACCAAGAAAACGTGGAAACAAAAAAGGTGAAAAGCATCTTGACCCCCCATTCCGATTGATATAGATCTTCGAAGTGTGGAGCCACGGGAAGCCCTAGGATATATGAACTCGCAAACGTCATCCAGACTCTCCGGACGCAGGAACACCGACGACCGCGAGGACCCGATGATAACGGATCTAGTTATTCCCAGGGAGGACCCATATATCTATACTACTGCCAGTAGCAATACAGGAAGCCGAGCTCCACCACGTGGCGAAATCCGCACTGGAAGATCGCCCCATGATGCAACGTATGGTGCGTCCTACAGCCACGAGCCGGTACTTCGCCATGGACGACCACCTATCGAAGCTACCCCCATACATCCGCAAGACGACGACGATGAAATGCAAGATTAGGAGATCAATGTTTCTAGACCTAGAGAATCCAACGTTTGGATATATTTCCCCGTTGTTCCTGGCTTCGACTATTTACCTGGTCTCAATATCCATAGCTACTGGATCTCGCTCGGGCTCTGAAAATGGACCTTATTTTCGCAACACATTCACATCTATCATCTGACCCGCTACATTTCTGGGGTTACCATCTCGATATCTCTATTCTCCCGCCAACCTTTCCGCAACATTTTATTTTTCCGGCTCTTTCGACAATATTTGTACATACGCATGCAACTTTGGATCGGGCTCGTATACATATACCATTTTCTTCGAATGCTACAGGATAATCTATTTATTTTCCCTTCTGGACTAGTTCGAGCAAATAATTTCCGACAGAGAATCAGGACCAAGATTACTTCCTTCCCGGATTCTGGACAATACGACGCATCAACTCCTTCGTAGTAGCTCTTTGAGTGGCTACTAAATAAGGGTATTTCCAATGGCAATCTATCAACTTCCAAAAACTTTTGCTCGACTTTTTCCTTGGATTTTTAATCGCAGCCTGGGCTTCCTGGATCTATTTCTGGTTTATCTTTCAGCAAATATCAAAAAAAGGCCTCGAGGATTTTCTAGGCATTCTGGGATTACTTACACTGGTTTCTGGATCCATACCCCTTCAAAATAGACGGCATCCTGTACTTCATAATTTTTTGGGACCTGATTTTAAAAAAACCACCACCTTTTGCGCGCATCCTTTGTCATATCACCCCAAGCCAATACAAATTCCTTTTTACGCAGACACGCACAAAATACATACATACCCCTTTAAAAATTGTAGCATTGAAACTGGTTTTCCCATCATGACTTCTCCCCGTCATCGTCTTATATTTTAACACAACAGCTGGCGTAGCTTTCCATTCTTGGACATACTCTCTCAAAAGACTCTTATATTTGGACCTTGTTCGTTTCTTCTTCCCGAAAACCCTCCTTGCGCCGTCTGGACATTTCGCTCTCTAACTTTGCTTAAGCGATCATGTGTATGATTTAACGAGACCTACTGCGTTTCCGTTCACCTTGTTTACTCGTCGGCATATTATTTTTATTCTGTCTTTATTTTTCTTCTGGGAAATTCCTCTTTTTGGGAGGTCTGGGTCTAACTACGGGGTAATAAGAGAGGTTCTTTCCTTTTCTTCCCTTTCAATATCATATCTAAAAAAACAAAAAACTTCAAAAATGGAGAATTCAAGCGTAATCTCTAATCGATTTTTCCTTCCCCCCCTTCACCTCCAATCACTTTGTCTTTAATGTTTGTTTGTTTTTCTCGTCGATTGTGTTAGATATACGGCTGAAGGCGTTCTCAAGTGCTGTTTCAGTAACGTTTCCGTATGCGTCTTTCAGCTTTACGTCTTTCCTTGAATTCTTGCGCGCCTTCCTCTTCTTTGCTTTTTTTGAAATCCTATTTCATTCCGCTTTATTGATTTTTCAGTATTCTGCATCGCCTGCCCGTTGTTTTATATCACGTGTTTTATTTTCCTTTTTAAAGTTTTTGAGATTTTCTTTTTAACGTCTATTTTATATTTATCTACTGATCAATATATTATTCTATTCTAAATATATACAACTAAATTACAATATTATATTCATATTTCTTTCCCTCTTTTAGTTCAACCTTTTCTTTCCTTTTTACGTTTCCTTTCTTGGTTTTGATTTTTCGAGGGAGGTCTCGCCTTCTACCACTAATGTCACCGATGTGACCGACGACAAAGAACTGCTTGATATCGATTAATATCGAGGATATATACTATACTAGTCTCAATATATAAAGTTTATGATATAAATGCACCGAGCTGGACCTAGAGATCAAAATTTTGATAGTGAATACGTGCCTTAGGATGTGGTATTACTTTAAAACGGTGTTTTGGATGGAGGTAGGCTTATGTATACTATACTTCATGCGTCGAGGTTTATAAAGTTACGAGATATAAACAAGGTATATAGATGCACGCACTCAGACCCGCTTTATGTTAGCGAATAATTTACGGATAGTAAGATTTCAAATATACGCAAGGCGAAAGTATATATTTCAATACTGGATATGTGATATATGGCGATCGGGCCTAGTCAGAGCAGCTACAGCCGTGGCCAGGATAACGAAGAGAGGCAATTTATGAAACCATAAACGTGCCTTCCGTTGCGAAAGGGGTATGGGTATACATACGAGGGAACTTTCACGCTGGCTAGATTGTCTTGAGGCAGTTCCTAGGAATTTGGCCTTGGTACCAGCTTTCAATTTCGACTATGGGGGAAAGCTAATATTCAAGAGGATTCAAGGCTTCTAAATTCAATATGGGCTTGGATTTTAAGGTTAGTCGGCCGTATGTATCGGCCGTGACCAGTTTTCCCATATCACTTAGTATGCCAGTATTCTATGTTGCGAGACTTTCTCGGTCCTCAATTTTCACTACTAATATAGAGCGAGGGTGACAGACTGACTACTTATCGAAAATTTTTTTTGTTTCTTTAATTCAATCAAAAGGGCAAGATATTCCTAGTATTTTGCAATATACCAAAAGATGCGATACCACAGTATCGCAACATTGAAGTGAAGAAGATATACTAAAACGAGCAAAAAAGAGATCCGATATCCTATATTCCTTCCGCCCATTCCCAGTTATAACAAAAGAAAAGAAAAAAAACCGCCGCCAAAGAACAAATACATACGCAAAGGAAGAAAGATACACCAGCTTTCCAAAGCCCCTTCGCCAAACTAAACAGAGAACAAATTTCAAAAGAGATAATAAACTATTTTCAATTTCTTGTCCTGTAATCCTTAACGAGAGTCATCGGGTTTGTATTCTTGTTCAAGTTTTATACCCAATTTACTTAGTAGTACTTATTTGTTTCGACAAAAACCCAATTTCATGACTCCTGTTAACAAAGAAAATACAAAAAAGACCAAAAACGCGCCGAGTTTATCAGTTTATTTCTCCTTTAGTTTTTGAGTGTAGTGTTCTCAAGGTTGGTTTCAGTTACGAGAGAAGCATTGGATATTTTGTTTCGTTTTGCATTTACTGCTTCTCTGTGTTCTCGGAGTAGAGTGGCAAGTCGTCACGGTACTCTTGAGCCTCGAGCTGGCTCTCCTCATCTTTAGACATCAAGCCACGCTCTTCCTCATCTTCCTCATCAGCCGGCTGTTCGCGTCTGCAGGAACGAGACTTGCCGGTGACAAAGAGCCAAGAGACAACGAGGATGTGGATGAGGGTGCTGACGATGAGGGTGAAGAACAAACCGATGGTGATGGTGATGGCAGCGATGACCAAGCAGGCGAGGATGAGACGGACAACGAGACCGGCCCAGTTGAACCATCTCCACTTGTGTTCGTGTTCCTTATCCTTGCCGTGCTGCTTCTCTGGTTTGCCACCGTGGTGCTTGCCGCGATGACCCTTGCCATTGTAGCTCTTGTGTGGGGTTTCCTGGCCGACGGCGTATGGACGACCACCGTTCTTCTTGCCATGGCAGCCACCCTTGCGGATACCGTTAATGTTGTTGTGGATTCTGTTTGCGATCAGGTGGATGGTATCGTAGAGGTAGGCCTTCCATCTGCAAAACATGTTATCCTTGCACAAGACGGCAGAGGCTTCAGCTGGTGTTGGGTTACGGGCGTGAACTTCACCGATGAAGACCTCGCCGGCGTTGTTTTGGAAGATTGGGAATTCGAGGATTTGCATGGTGGCTTGGGTCTTCCAGCCAGAGACGGCGAGGACGTGGAGACGGAGGCGAGAGAGACCGGATCGTGGGTCGGTTTCGATGAAGAGGTCAATGTCGACGGGGACCTGGGCTTGAGCACCGTTGTTTATGGACTTTTGGGTAACGGTGAAGTGGGGGTTCTCCACGGCGTAGATGATAGGGAACATCGGTCTGCCGTTGAGTTTGATGGTGTCACGCTGGTTAGGATCAAGGGCCAGGGTGAGCTGGAGGTTGTTTTGGGTGTTGATGAAGGTCTTGCCATCCTTGGTAGTTGGGAAAGGGCAAGATTCGCAAGGGATTTCGACTGTCTGGGTGAGTTGGGAGATGGCATAAGCTTCGGGAGAGAGGCCGTGGGTGTTGACCTTTGGCCGTTTGATGTGGACTGGTTTGGGGGCCGACTTGGACTTGTAGATATCGCCGTTGAGAGCCTCGGAGGGGGTGATGAGGATGGCGAGGGAGCCGGCTCCCAGGGAGAGAAGGGTGGCGAGTTGGAGAAGACGCATGACTCCGACTCTTTTTTGAAAGCAACTAATCTTCTAGATTTTCGATGGTAGGATGGTATTCGCTGTATTGTAATCGAACAACGGAAGGATGATGAAAGGTTGAAGGTTGATGAAGAAGGGAGAGTGATGAAGGTGGTGATAATGAAGGGGAGAGGGAGGGATGAAAGGGGGGGTGGCGATTGGAGGAAGGGCAGCAGTTAAAGAGATCAACGGGAGATTGGGCTGATTACGCAACGCATGCAACAACACGCAGCGTCCAATTTTAGACGTCCCACAGGCTCACTCTGAGGCGCCCTTTTCGAACTCCCCAAAGGGCGCTAACCTCGCATGCTTCCACATGCCCTCTCCGCCGCTCCCGAATCAAGGCTCCTCCTCGCGTCGATGGTTCAGCAATCCGACGTTGACGGTCTTGCAAGCGATCGTCTGATACCCTTCCGTGCAGTCCAGGCAAAGCCTACCATCCTCAGTGCACTCGTGGGTGGGGAACAGTGTCCATCTATTCATGCATCTTTGTACACTGTCACTATAATTGAATCCTTCGATCGTTAAATCATTCTATCAAGCTTATATTCTGTTTCTGTTTTTTGAAGCACAGAATGCAAAGCGCCAGAGTATTTCACAATTCCTGTCGATCTCCGGACATATATATCCGTGCCATCATTCGACATTCCGAGAATATCTGTTATCATACATGTATTACCCTTCCGTTGACATTCCTATGAAAGTAGTTGGTTAGTGCTGGATTTAATAATATCCACCTAATTGACAGCTCGGACAGAACAACTTTTTGTAACATTCCTCGCGTCAAGGTTGGTGGCATGGACGAAAATATGGACATGCGCTTTTGCATACACATTGCATACATGCATCGCTACCCAAATGCCTTGAGCTTATTATTCAAAGGGGATATATAACATACGAAAATGCATATGTATTGATTCCGAACCGGATTTAAATGATGATGCTCACCAAAGATCATGCTATAATGAACCAACTCTAGCTATGACTTTTTCCGAGCTCGCAAAGATCTCTATGCGAGGTTCCCTACGGAGAATCCATACGGAGTATACCATCGGCGAACCCACCTCCTTGCACCACGTTAGCTAGTTTGAGAACCGAAAACTTCCAAGTTTCGGCGCAAGCATCTGAAGCACACCCCTGCAGCTCCTTCTTTGATGGATTGACAACAGCTGCTATGCTTCATGGTCATCACATTATGTTAGGAGTTAGAAATTATCATCCCTTTAACCATAATCTTACAATATGATAGGATTTTTTGGGTAAAGGAGCATCTGTAGCATGTAACGGCAGGCTCGTGAACTTGAGCCTTTCATAGCCTCGATCCAGTCTTTCAGACCAAATACAAGTTAGACCAAGTGGTTTCTAAGCTTCAAAATGCAACAAAATACCAACACAAATATCGAAATTCAGTGAACCCCAATGCTTTGAACTATACCTATAATATTGTTTTTTCTAACTGGTTACGGCCGTACCAAATTAAGTATTTGGCGGTCAACGGTACAATCGCGAGCTTGACACTCTGGAATTTCTTATAGATTGGTATATTTTATCCCCACGTTTTGATCAACAGTATGATTTGCGAAAAATTTCCTACCATCGAGATATATAAATACGTACATTTTAAAAAAAAGGGACACGAAGACCCAGTGTTAAAGTTTACTCTTCCGAGATACATTCTGAAAACCGGTCAAAGTCTCTAAGCCATATGCATATTCCACGTACATAATGATATCATAAGCTTAATTTCTTGAAATTTAATTTTTATTTTGAGAACGATATTATCTATTTGAAGTGATATCTAATTATTTTAACACTACCTAGGTATGTAACTAGAATAATCCCGAGAATCTATATAATTCCCGATAGAGACAAAAGCAATGTACAAGAAACAACTGCAGCTTCTATTTCAGGGTAGACCACATATAAGCCAGAACAACATCAATGACCATCTAATCTCTTCAACCTCATTGCATCAGCTCCGTTTCATAAGAGGGTAAATTTAAATGTGATATATCCCGCCGATCGCTAGTTGACCTTATTTATAACACCGTATTGTCTTACCAACCGAAGCGTAGTAAATTTGGTAATTGTTCGCTACTAGAGGAGGTTGGGGCTGGGGTGCCGCTCCCGAAGGGATAATTGGAGGTTGTTGATGTTGATTGTCCGTTCTCTAAGGGGGTCGGGTTTGGGCTACTGGTCGAGGATGATGTAGAATCGGAGGTTACAGCTGGAGTCAAAGCGGCAGCACGATAGACTACTGATCGATTTCGAGGAGGAGGAGGCGGAGGGTTAAAATCGATATCGTAAGGATAACAAACCTTACAATCCAATTCGATGCCGGCGGGACTAGATTCAACCCCGTACTTGAGCTTGTTTAACCTGTTGCGCAATGCTAGCGATCTGGAAGATCATATTGGTGTGCCGAGGTTTAGAAAGAAACGGAAAGGCTAGGATAATTTTACATATAAAAAAGGAAAATGAAAAGAATAAGGGGGGCTGAGGAAAGGGGAGAGTAGTGAAAGAACGAAAAGAATAATTGATCAATAGGGATTTACAGACATATATAGAATATATGGAAAAATCAAGAGCAGCAGATCGGTTGGGAATTGCCAAGACTGGTTGGAAATATAATCTTTAACCTATCTGCCCAAGTACTTTCGCACTGAGACCTCCTCGCTTCCTAGCCGTTACCAAAAGTTTCCTTATAGTTATATAAGTTATCACACACAAAACATACGATTATTCTATATATAAAGAAGAACTTACTATCCATTTAATTCAAAGACAAGGGTTTAAAACCGAAAGCCTATCCTGATGCTCTCACGTCAGCACTCTTTGGCTATCAGGCCCTACGATATTCGCTGGGACGAGATGTTCCACATCGTAGACTACTTTGTCACGCCCAAAGAAGACTACCCCGTCCTCGACCCCTCGTTCTGCAGAAGACGCATCTACAAATACAAAGATATGGCCATAAAGACAAATGTCTCAGCTCGGGAACTCCAAATGCTAGCACTAGTAGGCAATAGCTGTGTCAAAATCCTCGGCAATGTCTTCATACCTGATTCTCCAGATGGAGGGCCTAGGGACGTCGGTCTAACGATGGAAGTCGCACAACCCTTCTACCTTTATGCTGAAACAGGATTATCACTTGATGAGAAAAGAGAGTGCGAGATCAAATGGTCAGAGCCGTGGAAGTGTTACACAACGAGAAGAATATGATACACAGAGATATCAAACTGTCGAAATTTCTGAAATGTAGTGATTGGAGAATAGCATTATGCGGTTTCGAATCAGCTCGTCCTTTGGACGAAGATTAACGCGCCTGGATGGACGGGCATGGGCAAAGGACTTTAGGTATTACAGCCCTCAATGCCTGAATAGATGTCCAAGAAGCTACAAAATACCCCCGACAAAACACGATGATCAATACGCTCTCGCTCTTTCCGTTTGGGAACTTTATACGGGCAAAATATTACTAGGGGCATTTACTCGTGGCAGGGATGATTTATTAAATTATATTGAAGGCGGGGGAACGGTAGATGTCAGGGAGGTTGAGGATTTAGAGACACGAGAATGGATTGTGAGGGTGTTACGGGAGGGTGGAGCAAATTTTAACATTTAAAGCCGCTATAAGACATCACGACGGTTCCAACAGGGTCTCCTTGTATCTGCAGGATGTATTTTCGTGCTGCGCGGCTGGTTTACGAGACAAAGATGAATTGATTTTCTTTCGTATAGATATGATTTAATATTCTTGTAAAGTGACATATCTAATGTCACGAAAGGAGTTGAATAATATCCCACTTCGAACTTCTACTACAGTTGTGAATGAAAGCTTCATATTCCCTTGAATCTACTATAGCAAATATCTAGGTTACGCCGTATTTGCTACAAATACATTCTCGGAAGCTTGACAGACGCCACACCTATCTCTTACCTCTATTCATCCACCTGACCCAATTAAATCCATTCTACAAGGACAATAATCCTATCTCCAGAACTCCCCTACTCTGTTAAAAGCGAGGAAACAATCCAGACAGGATTACTCCCACCTCAACCCTCTAACTCCATTACCCCATGGATAGATGTCACATCATATACCACCACTGCCTATGCACCGATCTAATTGGTAGCAGTAATGCTAACTCCCGAGTCCGTCCCCGTTGTATCCGTAGTGGTGGTGTGGACAACCCCATTAACAACGCTAACATGCTTGACTTGACCAGGCTTGGCACCGCTAATATGATGGTGATGGTGTTTTCTGACGCCAGAGCTATCGGTGGTGGTTGTGTCGATATCCATTCCGCCGGTAGAGGAGGGTTGCGCGACGGGTGCTGCGATGGCAGTGAGGCAGAAGGAGAGAAGAAGGAGGATGCTGTTTAGATGTTGCATTTTGTTGGAGGTCGGTGTAACGTTCACGAAGGTGTGGCTACGAGTACTCAGGGTATAGCCAGTTAATTTTACGTTTGCATTCGCCTTTAGTGAAATCTAAACTTACAAAATATAAGGCCGAATTTCTGCGGATAAAGTTAAAAACGAGCGTCAGGCAGGAAATTCTATAGAGTCAGGGAAAGCGGAGATTAGACAACAGTTTAAATCAACTTCTTACCTTCGATCGGTGCCCATATTTATACATCTCTAATGCATGTATACGTAAACCATCCTATTTCAATGTCCCCAATCTTCGATACCTCCCACAATCGAAATTCACAGATAATTATCAGAATACCATCTCCTAATCGATCACTTAATCGGAAACACACCTTCAAATCCAACACTTCAATCCGAGGTTCACATCTTCCCCGTTACCTAAAGGATACATACTTAGCCCAGCATTTTATAGAGATACACCAAATAATGTAGCATGCATACGAAGTAACTCCTAGTAACCCGTTTTCGAGATAGCCCTCCACCTTGGCCCACAATCTTAATCGCCCCCTCATCGCTTACGTTACCCTTATACGCATGGCATTGCAATATTTCTCCAAAATGGTCTTAATAGTTATCGATCACAATCGGAGGTATAATCGACATCTGTTAGCCTCGGCACTAACCAGAGAGAAGAATATTAGGGTTAGTGCCTGATTTCCTAGAGCATAATGTTCAAATATTCCAAAAGTTCAATTCCAAGAAATTATGATTACAAATATTAATTGCTTAATGTCGCGAGGATTCATGAGACACTAAATTAAAAAAGGGAAGATTAAAAAGGTTCAAAAGTGTATATTTCTTCCTGTGTACTATCTAAAAAATATCGGTGTTCTTAATTTTGCTTCCTTTCAAGTAGTCTCTCTCATTCAAAATGAGGTAACTCGTCAAGGAAGATATTTTTCAGTTCGGTCTCTGCCGCCCTCGTATTTTCTTAAATTACGCCATTTCTCCCAGCTCTTGTCATATCAGGACCGAAAAAAGATCCTACGAAATTAAATAGATGATCTAAGTCGCCATATTACAATAGTATTGCTGCAGGTCGTAAAGAAACTCCGGAAAGTACTCCACGTCATTCGTGTGGTTTCAGTGCTGGATCAATGTCGCTTAAAGGTAAAAAAGAGAAAAGAAGGGGGAAAAAAAGGGTCGTTTCGTCGTCGAAAAGTTGAAATGCCGCTGCGAGTTACAAGGAATTAAGAGGGCAAAAGGGTATCAAATAAGAAGTGAAGTGATTCAAAAGACGATAAAATGCTTGCAGGGAACGCTTGCATCATGATATTTAATAAGCAGGCAAAAGTGATCGAAGGATTTTGGAGATACTTATCCAATAAATGAGAGTCAAGTTGGGGACTTCTCGTCATTAGATGTTTCTAATAATTCGGGTCGGATCCCCCAGAACTTGTCGTCTGTAATCGACAATTTCACCGGCAATCTTATCGAAATCGGCGTTGCCCTCGCTTTTAAGATTCGTGATCTTTTGTGCGAGGTTGGCTTGGTATTCTTCTTTGTTCGATTGGTTGAGTTCTGGCCAGGCAAGTTCTAGAAGGATTTGATTCTCTACGCAATAAGATAGCGAGGGACAAGGTAAGAAAGGAGAAGTTAGAAACCGGATTAGTAAAACATAAAAGTCTAGGGAGGAATAGGGATCAAGGAAAGCCTCCGGGCAGAGTTCCGGGCAAAGGGCAACTGCAATGCCTGGAAGAAGAGACAGTACGGAATGTATACAACTGCGTTTGGCTATGAGGTGCTAACTGATCCAGGCGAAACCACCCGAATAAGGCGCCGCGGCAATTCTTCGCACATTGTTCAAGACGCACCTGGTAGGGCCATTTGACGGAAGTGCTGATATCCGCACTGAGGATCGTTGCATGTCCCTCCTCGAGTCTCGAAATCGCAGACCAATTGTTCGGCATCAATATTGTGGCTATAAGTTAGTGATTTAAAGCCTTGGGAGACTAAACTATTGAAACTAGGGTGATATCGAAACGACTTGAAGCCAGTAAGAACCGATCGATACGGTTGGAATTCCTCAGGTTTGGGATTTGGTGAAGGAACGGTGACTTGTTTTAAAACTGGCAGAGAGCTAGGAATCCCTATGACCTGCTGTGGAACGGTATGATGTTCTTTGGCAATCTCTGATCGCAACAGAACCACGCCTGCGTCACCTTTAAGGGTGTTAGGATCATAGCTATCGTTTGGGATTTCTTGCGTAGGGCTAGAGGCCGAAGCTAATCCTGGACTCTCGCCTTGAGAACTCTCGCGCATTTCAACATCTTCAGACTCTTCGGTACTGTCATCATCGGAGCTTTCATCGGAGCCGCTATCGGAATCGGAAACTGGAGAGATATCAGCCCTAAAAATTGAATGAATTGTATTAAAGAAACAAAATGGAAATGTATACCTTCGTATCCCGAGCTGCTCTCCGTCAAATTGTCTAATTCGGATTCCGCCATTTCATCTGACGGAGAGCTTGCGCCAGCCAAATCCATGGGGGATCCCGGTGTATCACTTAGCGGCTCCTCGGTGGCGGGATCTAATTCTATTAGAGTTGTCGAAAACGAATTATCGTCTGATGAAGGTCTCTCCAATTCTGCTGGTTGTGGCTCGAGTGAGGTGGGGGCTGGCGCGGCTTCGGAGATCGGTTTAGTTTTAAGAGTGTTGTTAACTTCTATATGGTCTAGGGGGAGAACGGCATTCCGAGTGGGCGAGGGAACAGCCGTAACGCTATTCGAGGAAGCAATTTGTAGTTCGGCAGTCTTGGCTTCGACATCCATCAATTCGGCATTCGCAATGGCCATAGCTGCATCGATAACATACGGTTGGGTACCACCTGCTTCGATTTGATCCAGAGTTTGATGGAGAAACTGTTCAACTTGTTCCAATTTCTCGCTTTTAGCTTCCATCAATGCTATGGACGGAGCAACGGGAGCGGGGGTGGATGGCTTGCTTGGAGGGCCCGATCCAGTCTCCCCGTTGTTTGCCAGCTTCTTCTTACGACTCATGGCCAGGATCTTCTGTCTCATTAATTCGATCTCTGCCTCTTTCTCGCGAATGCTTTGGCCGAGTTGTTCATTATTTTCAGGGGTAGTGCTATCCGGTCTCGAAGAATCAAGTGGATGAGAAGAGAGACGAGCTGTCTTGGGGACGTCATCCTCATTGTCACTAACATCGAATATCAGATGGCTTGCTTCGAGGCTTTGCCTGTTGCCGAACTTTGGTTGCTTTGGGTTTGTGAAAGAGGGTTTGATTTCTGAGTCAAAATCCGCAGCGACCGGTCTTTTCCTGCTACGAAGAGATGCAGGGGCTGGGATTGGGCTTTTCATAGGAGCAGCAGGTTTCTCTAAACCATTTGCATCTGATTCAGGAGTTGGTACGGGAGGAGTGTTTGGTCCGCTGGAGGCTTGGAGAAGATTCAAGCCGGGAAGCGCCTGGTTAAATCGGGAGACCACACTCTCAGGCTTGGATGCAACAATGGCGGGGGGTTTTGGAGGTAAGGAGGCGGGGGGAGGTATTATTGGTGGAACAACGCTTGCATCTGTCACGGTGATAGGAGTATTGGCTGTTGGGACTGCTGGCTTGATATCGTTCATTGTTTGTGGAGGAAGAATGCTTGGAGGAACAACAGCCGGAATATTCAACAGCTCGCGTGCTTCAGCAGTCATGGGCAGCCTTAGTTGGTCGAAATACTTGGCCACAATTCTGGGGTCCACTCCTTCGGAGACAATATCATTGAAGCTCATTTTGGCAGAACATGCGAGATACATGACTGCTGATAGAGCAGATTTGCGGAGTTCTTGGATAGAGATTGCTTTTGGATGGGGTGGAATGTTACGCAAAGCTGATGTACAATCATGTTAGCTGTGAATACAAAAACTCACAGAGCTGTGAAAATAAGTGCTCCATACCATTCAAATCCATGTTTTCTCTTACACCCAAGGTGGTATTCAGTTGGCCAGTAATTGAATTCATCACATAATTAACTGGAGGATTCTTTGAGGAGAATGATGATGAGGAATCGGACTCTAAAGGGGTTGCCAAAGACATATGAGGAGGGGTGGAGGCTTCGCGGGGCGAATAATGGTCATCCTCGTCGTCCGAGATTTCGCCTTCTTCAGGCCCATCATCCCGGGGTGGGGTAGGTACGGTTGTAGGAAGGGATATGGTGAGTTTTGGTTTCGCGACTTCTTGCTTTGGAGCGGTGGGGGTTTTCACTGCTGCACTCGCGGCGGAGGCTGAGGCTTGCCTCGATTTCGGCATGACCCGTCGAGCAGGCATTGCGCGTTTGCCAGTCGATGGTGGAATGCGAATGCCGCTGAAGGACGGGACCTCCGGGCAGGTGGACATGGCGGCGGTGAGACGTGTCGCAGGATTTGTGGGAGAGGGGTTCGCAGTACGTGGGATGATATTATTGCTGTTGCTGTCGGTGTGACGATGGTGATGGCGATGGTTGGAAGGAGATGATGGATGAGGTTGGGGAGCGGCTGGTTGATAACTTATTTGACTCGTCGAAGGAAAGAAGGGGGAAGGTTGTTGTTGTTGTTGTGGTTATTAATCCGATGATTGTGTTGTTTGGATGTGCGCGGGACTGCCAATCTGCTGATCTCCTGTGCCACAGCGGCGTCATCGCGCGATTACCTCAGCAATCAGCCTCCATCTCCAACCCCCATCTCCACCTCCATCCCCACTTCATACCTTCGAAAGAAGCTCGGACAGGACATCGCCATGTCTACCTCTACCTCCGGCGTGCCCATCGAGGCCCTCGAACGTTTGCGCAGCCAGTTGGGCCTGCTGACCCAATCGATTGGCTCTCTGCTGCAGGACCTGCGCACTGCAGACCCGCTTCCTCCCTGGTATGTACATGACAGACACACCTACATATACATATGAGCTACATCCCTGTATCCCAACCTCATCCCAATGCATCCCCGCAACCAATGCACTTACTCAATCACCTCTGTGCCTAAACTTTGCATCGAAATTCAACAGCTGACATTCTTACCTCTACATAACATAGGCCCACCTTAACAGCTCAACTAGCCATATTGAACTCCCAGCTCTCGACGCTATCCCGCTCGCTCCATCAACACTCCATCACCCTTTCCTCCACCGTCGCATTCCCACTACCTACTTTCCCAGTCAGAACACAAGAGGGTCTCCTGAACCTTCTCCTCCGTAAGAAACTCGCGCCAGAAGTCGAGGAATGGCTTGCTGCGGGTCGCGACAAGGGTCTCGCTCTCAAATCTGCCGGAGGAACTGGCCCCGATGGCAAACCGAGCGGCGCAGCGAGCGACTCAGAGGACGGCGGCGACTCGGACGATGATAATGATGACGACGAAGACTCAGATGATGACATGCAAGACGACGATAACGCTGACGGGGAAGGCAAAAAGCGAAACCGACATTGGGCGTTGAAAGCAGTCATCAAAGACCAACGTTCACGAGATTGGGACGCCGATTTCACGAAGGAAGAGCTGGAAAGCGTCAGTGGTGATATATCCAATATCCAAACCGGTCTAACAACCGACGGTGACGGAAGAATCGTAAAAAGATCGATCGACCCCGCCTCTTCCTTCAAACGAGCCGAGAACGGGTGGACGCTGGAGATGATGTTTAGATTTATGAGCACTGGCATGCGGCCAGAGGAATATCCAGTTCGCTAGAAGCAAACTGAATGTTTATTTTGGCCTGCTGCTCGCTCAGAAGATCAAAGTTGAGTGTTCTTTCAATCCTGATGCGAGGGATCCAAGGAACGTTTACACCGCGCTAGTTCCCGAGGAATCTGAAGAGGATGACCTTTTGAATATGCAGGAGAGTTTCCAATGCTAGGAGCAAGTGACTTTTTGGCAGAATTTCTCGCCTACATCTAGAACTCGCCATGAAGGACGCGGCACTACTTCCTTTAAAATGCCATTTTCTTTAAATAGCGTTGGAAAAACACATTAGTATGCTGGCAAGAAACTGGCGAGGAATAGTCTCAAGGGGAGAAATTAAACAAGAGAATTTCCTAATACGAAGACTGGAGACAACATGTTCTGAGATACTTACCGCCCTAGCAACTTACTCTTCGCATTTTACCTTTTAGCCCTTAAACTAGATCTTGATACCAAGTCCGGCATATAGCCAGAAGATACCATCTCTAAAATAATAGATAATGATTGAACAAATTATAAATATAGTACTAGAATACTCGGCTAGCAAGTAGACATCGTCACCTAAGGAAGTTTCGTAAACAGACTTCATTTGAGCCTTGACAACTGTATAATTTACTTTGGAGTTGTATATACATAGCAATAAAACAGAGGATCCCCCCCCCAGCTCCGATGATCTCAATGATTGAATGCATATTAACCATGCATACGTGCATCCATAACTATCATCCAAAACATCAAAGCACAGCTTCAGCTAGTTGACAAAACTACAAAAAACGCCAAATATGCATGCCCATGACTTTTCCCATCCACATGCTACAAAACCCGCTTATCGAAGCAAAAACCAAACATCAAAAAGACGCCAACCGCGATTCCAAAATACATACATGCGTCATCGATCGGATCCGAAAATCCTCTTTAGAGGAAGTTCTTCACAACGTCTCCATCCTTTGAAAATATTCTTCTCTTAGCCGCAAACCCCGCACCACCTTCCTCTCCAACTGTTTGCAAAGTATTACTCCTAGTCATATGCACCCCACCATGCACACTCCCTCGCTCACTCCCTCGCTCACTCCTCTCCCCCATCCGTGAACTCAAACTCTTCAACCCTTCCAACTCCCTCTCGAGCTTCAAACACTTCTCCTTCTCTTCTCTCAATTCTCTTTCAGCTCTGCGAGCTGTAAGTTGATTCTGGCTATCCGACGACTGCAACTCCTCGATCGTCTTGAGCAACCGTTCAACTTTATCCTTATTGCGTTGTATATCCTCCTGCATTTGCGTATTCGTCTTCTCCTTCCTTTCAATTTGTTGTTGGAGATCTCGGACAGTTCGGTCCACATTCTTGGTGGATCGTTCAAATTTACTTCTCTGTCGTTCATTCTCTTCGAGTTGGTTCTCAAGCTGTTTACTAGTTAGTATATGCTTTGCTGAACAGATACTACTGTGAAAAACATACCTCTTGAATTCTGCTATGCAGCATCTTGACGTCCTTGGAACCGGTAGTATAGCTCTTGGTCTCCATATCCATAACCTTAAGCTGTAGATCTCTCACAGATCTCTCAAGCACAGACTTCTCCTTGTGCAAATCAGAATTCGAATCTCTCTGCTGTGCGAGATCTCGCTGAAGTTCGGCGGCAAGTGCTTCAGAACGTCTCATCTTTTCAACAGCTGCAGCAGCAACATCCTCCTGTTGCGCGAGGGAAGTTTTCAAATTCAAAATCTCACGGTCCATGCCAGCTGCAACTCTAACCGACGAAGAGCCACCGTTAGCGAGCTCTTCGAGACGGCGAGAGGCATCCGACAACCGTTGTTCGATAGCCTTCTTGTCCTTCTGTAGCTGGTCTCGCTCGGCGTGGACAGCCTCAACCGATTCTCTAAGAGTGCGGTTCTGACTAAGGAGTGATACCATGCGTGTCTGTACTTCGTTGTGCGCGGATATAGCTTGTTCATGAGATGCAGTCATATCTGCAAGTTTAACTTCAAGTCTAGCTCGTTCTTTGCTGGCAGTATTGCTGTTCAGGAGCTCATCCTCCCACTTGCCACGCATCTCATCAACTTCCTCTCGTAGTCGCTGCGTTTCAGCTCTCGATGAAACCAAGGACTCGCGCTCTGCCTCAAGATCTTTAAGGTACTGCGAAGCCTCAGTCTGGAACTTCTTTCGCATCTGCTCGATCGAACCTTCTTTATCCTCGAGCTCAATCTCGCGTCTGTTCCTGTAGTCTTCAATCTCATGCTGTAGTCTCTTCTTCGCCTGCAAAGCATCTGCCAAGTCGGCTTGGAGGTCCTCAATCTAAAACTTATTAGCATATAACACTCGTAAATATCATTCATGTGGATACATACCTTCTCCTCATATCTCTGGTTTTCTCGCTGCATATCCTCAAACATAGCTTCGGTCTGCTGCCTCTCAGCGACAACAGTAGCGCAAGTATCTTCAGCCTCCCTAGCCTGCGACTTTGCAAAAGCAGCAGCTCTAGTAGCTTGCATAACCGCGATCTCAGCCTGCTCAAGCTTGCTATAATACTCCTCAGCACGAGCCTTATACAATGCAGCACTGGAAGAAAGATCGTGGTTCCTCGCACTCTCGGCATCCAATCGGATCTGTAAATCGGCATTCTCTCCGAGTAGATTGCTGCGTTCAAACTGCTCCCGCTCACGTTGTGCGACAAGGTCGTCGAGTTCACCACGAAGATCGCGAAGTTCAACCTCCAATGTCATCTTGGATCCCTTGGACCTCTCGTTCACCCTGTGGGCGTCTGCAAGATCCTCCCTGGTAGCATTATAGTACTCTAATAAGGACTTGCGAGATTTTTCTTGCGCCACGATGAGATCGTAAAGCTCTTGGTGGGACTTGTTCTGCAAATCCATCGCTGTGAGTTCACCAGATCGCATGGCAGCTTCGAGAGCGGATAACTTCTCCGTTTCCTGATCCAGTTGCTCATGTAGGCGGTTATTTTCACGCTCAAGTCTCTGCAAGATTCTATTGGAAGATGCGTCGCCAGCGGGGGGTCCGTTTTGCACATCCAACTGTGATCGAAGATGTCGGTTCTCCATCTCCATCATTTGCAACTTGTTCTGAGCCTCCTCAAGATCGGTCGCTAGATCCATCTTGGCTTGATAGTTGATGGTATCTATCGTCCGATCCGTCTTGCCAGAGTCAAACATAGCTGGGTTGAACTGATCCACACGTTTAGTAGGCGTGCGGGGAGAGCCATGTATCCCAGCAGCATTGAACATTGTCCTCTTTGTCGGAGTTCCAAAGTTCCCTTTGCTAGGTGAACCGAAGGGCGGCAGATTCTCATTCATGCCTTCCATGAGAGTAGCCCTAGAGACCGAATGGCGATTCTCTAGATCCATAACCTCATCTTGATGTCTCCTACGCATCTCATTTAACTGTGTTTCAGCCCGGTTGCGACGTTCCTCGGCTACCCTCAACTTTTGCTTGATCTCATCAAAAGTCTGCGCCATGTCAACCGCAGCCCCGGACTTCTTCCTCGCGCTGCGTTCCGGAACCTTCACCGTCTCATCAGTCTCTACCACTCGTTGCAATTCGAGAAGATATCTATGGCAGTCCTCAAGCTCAGAATTGGCGGTGTCCAAGGAGCTTTGTAGTTTGCGATTGTTGGCGTGAGCTTGCGCGGTGAGTTGTTTTTCGGCATCCAGATTACGGTTCAATTCGGAAAGCTGCGACTGAAGACCGGTAACAGTCTTTTCTGTCGCTCGCGTAGTCTTATGCTCTCTAGTAACTTCATGACTGAGATCTTCAAGATCAAGCGCTAGCTTCTCTTTCTGTTTTTCCAAGGAGATAATCTTCAACTGTGCGTCACTCAACTGGTTGTGGAGCTTCTTCTCTTCCTCAGCAGCCTTAGCCTTGTCGGCGGTAAGCTGAACAATTTTATCTCTGTACTGCTCGCTGGCCTTTGAGCTTGTCTTGGCGAGCTCGAGGTTCTTCTGTTGAATCTTGTTTTGAAGGGCACGGTTGTCGTGTTCGGAAGATAAAAGACGGGCTTTGAGAGTAGACATCTCTTGTTCCAATCGCTTTTTGGCTTGCTCATTAGCTCTCTTAGAGGCTTCCCCGTCTTCGATTTGTTTGGTTAACCGTCGGATCTCGAGATTAAGACTCTCACGATCTGTCTCGGCTTGCGATAGAAGTTTGTCTTTTTGATCGATCTCCTTCCTAAGGGTAGTTCTGAGTTCCTCGGCTTGGCGTGAGAGTTGACGCTCGTTAGCAGCTTCAGCCTGCGCTCTGGTGGATTCGTTGTTTTCGACTCGCTGACGCAGACGTTGAAGATCTAACTGAATATCTCTCTTTTCTCTTTCGGCTTGAGATCTAGCTTCAAGAGCTTTGCGAAGGGTGTCTTGTTGCCCATACAGTTCCTTCTCGATCGTGACTTTAGCGATAGACAAAGCGTCATAGTCACGCTTCATGGTCGCAAGTCTCGTTTCATTATCGGCAAGAACCTCGGCACGAGACTTACGCTCAGCGTCGAGTTCTCCTTGGACGGTCTCGAGTTGCGTCTTTAAGACTTTAATCTGCTCATCAAGGAGGCGTCTGCCCTGTCCGAGTTTGGCGTCTTCCGAAATCTTGGTTTCCAGAAGCTTGCGGGCCTCGTGTGCATCCCGCTCGCATTGTGCCTTTAGCATTCTAGCATTCTCAGCTGCGGCCTCTGCAGTTCTGAGCTTCTTCTGTAGTTCATCTTGCTTAGAAATAAGAAGATGCCTCTCATCTTCGAAAGTCTTCCGATCGATTTGATATTTTTTGAGATCTGCAAGAGCTAGAGAAAGCTCACTTTCCTTCTTACGAATCAGACCTTCGAAATCAGCAGATGTCCGGGAAAGGTCGTGAAGTTGTTGTCGGGCAGTATTAGCCTCAGCCCGAAGCTCACTATTCTGCTTCCTAGTAGTCTCCAAACTCTTGGTCTAGTCTAATTGTTAGTCTCATGACATTACCATACCTAAGAATACACTTACAGCTGCATTGTACTTCTCCTCAAGATCCTTATCCGTCTTGAGCAACAACTGCTCAAACTCTTGTACCTTCCTTTCCTTAAGAGAAAGACGACTCTGAAGCAGATGAATCTCTTTAGACAGCTTGCCCTCATTGACTCTAACGTTATCAAGTTGGTCAGTCGCAGTCCTAAGTCTAGCTTCGTTGTCCTCGAGCTTGGCCTGCAAATTTCGCTTCTCCTCCTCCAGCGAACCAATAAGACTGACAGCTTGATCGAGCTCCTTCCTTCGGACATCGAGCTGATCGGATACCTTCTTCTTGGCAGCTATCAGTTCATCCAGTTGGTCTTCAAGCTGCTCTTGATCTTCCAAAGCACCTTTAAGCTTCTCGGAAAGGTCAGCCTCACGTTGTTGCAGACGTTGGAAAATTTCATCTTTATCAAGGGCAAGAGCACGTTCAGCTTCAAGGGTTTGCTGAACTCTTGAAAGCTCGGTCTCAGTCCTTCGCTTCTCGTCCTCAATCTTGGCTCGATCGGCAGTTTGCTGACTCATCTGAGCTTGCATGATTTGAATCTGCTCATCTCGCTTCTTGACTTCGCGATTCGTCATCGTGTTACCCAAAAGTGGTTTTGTCTTGACAAAAAGCTTCCACCATGGATTCTGACTGAGCTCGAGATACACCTGCAAGTTCTGATGAATGATCCTTGTGGCCTCAGCCCGGTACAATTTTTTATGGGCAATCTTGCGTTGGATAAAGCCACGAGCTACGCTCTGGAAGCGGGTGATTATGCTACGAACAAGGGAATCACGCTGCTCTTCGAGTTCGGCGAGAACACCAGCGCGGAAAAAGACCTTGCTAAGACCGATTCTGTACTGGTATTCATCCAAATTCAAGCGCTCGAGCATAAGACGCGCGATTTGCTGGCCTTCAGTATATCCTCTTGGAAGACCGGGTGTAAGAACTTCATATCGCTGGCGGAATTCATTGAAAGGCAGACGATTCGGGAACCCGGTTCGAGCAATTCTTATACCTTCCAATACACCATTGCATCGAAGCTGATCTAAAACTAGTTGCGTAACAAGTTTCTTTGGCTTCTTTTGGTGATTGGGGATGATACAACGGACGAAATGTGGATGAGTGGCATGCAATTGGGTCATAAGACTGGACAGTTGCTCTTTGTGACGTTGCGCAACAGTACGGAATAGACCTTTCTTGACACGAGATCGGGATGTCAGGGAGTGCTCAGCGTCTTCAGCACAATCTGCAAAAAGCTCTGCAATACTACGGTGAGACGAGCTAGCGAGTAAACGTGTGATAATGTCGTTCAAAGGGTCCTTGTTCTTCTCCAACCAACTCTCGGTGGAGTATTCAACTTCGGCAGCGTAGTGGGTAAGCACAAAACCTTGACCAAACATCGAGCTTCGGTATTTGTTAGACTTCTTATCCCAAAGACCGTGCAGCTTCTCAGTGAATGTCTTGTCGGTAGCCTTTGGCATAACGCACTCTTCGTCCAAACAAGAGAAGATACCGATTGGATTGGCGAGTTCGATCAAGTCAATGGTGGGTTGAAGGTCATGACCGAAGTCAATAAACTTCCATTCGATGCGCTCTCGGGCGTATTCTTCTTGTTCGAGAACGAACATGTGGTGGTTGAAGAACTGCTGGAGTTTTTCATTCGTATAATTGATGCAGAGCTGTTCAAACGAATTGGATTCGAAGATTTCGAAACCGGCGATATCAAGAACACCAATGAAGCCGGATTCTTCTCCTCTTCGCTCCAGAGACTGATTGATTCTGGATACCATGCTACCAAAAGCGCGTTCGTAGATACCTTTACTAAGTGCGTCTACAGACTGCTTTACTTGATCTGCGTTACGGTTTTGGTTAACCCATTCCTTGCCGGCCTTCACTCGAGGGTTTATAAGACCCTTGCTAAAGGCATCGGCTGGGATACCAAGAACATCGCAGATTACCTCGACTTGGCGTTTGTCCGGTAACCTCGCGCTATCAGACTGATTGCCTGCAATAGATAGATTTCCGAGATGAAGAACGGCCGCAATATTTCTGAAATAAGCAACCTGTTCTTCTTTTGAGAATCCCATAACTTGGAACGCTCGAAGAAGAACCTCAAATTCTTCCTTATCATTGACACCAACGATATGTTTGTTGGCGGTCTTGGTATATCCGTAGTCATCGACATCACCGGTCAGTAGCAGTTGCTCACGGAGATCTCTAGTGGCACCCCGGAGTAATTGGTAGAAGACGTGGTAATTTCTTTCACCGGAACTTTGCTTTACAACTCTCGATTTTTCAAGAAGGTACCAATCAATGTAGGCACCAGCGATCTGTCCCTTGCCCGTAAACTCGATTCTGATAAATTTACCAAATCTGGACGAGTTGTTATTTCGAACAGTCTGGGCGTTACCAAATGCTTCGAGGATAGGGTTGGCCTGCAGAATCTGTTGCTCGAGGGTTCCGAACTGTTTGGAGGTATTGTTGCCTGCAGCGACTGATGCTAGATACTGGATGACTTTTTTCGTGTTTTCTGTTTTTCCGGCTCCGGATTCACCACTGTATACCTGTTAGACCTGAAATGTCTGATAGGCGAGCAGTATAAACTTACGTGACTAAGATGCTCTGATTCTCCTTCTCGTCCAGCAGATTTCGAAACGCGGCATCTGAAATAGCGTAGATATGCGGTTGTGTCTCATCACGAGACCTATTTCTGTACATTTCAATATACTCATTTGTATATATAGGCAAGGGACAGTACGGATTGACCGTCACCAAAAATAATCCGGAGTATGTCTGAACGACAATTAGCCGACATCTCCCCTCTAAATTGAAACATATTGTAAACTCACGTAAATAAGATCTGATTGATATCTCATATGGAGATTGTGGACCACGGACGCCTCGTTAAGATGCGTCAGCTCGGCCATATCAGCGGCCTTGTCAAACTTTGCGGGATTGACTTTATCCACCTGATCGGCGGGAACCTGTCGCTGAGTTCCATCGTCACAGATGACAGTAAGGATATTATCCTCTTCTGCATCGACCCAGCCCTTGACAAAGGCTCGTCCGGGGTCCTTAACCCAAACCCAGCGTTTGCCCGAGAAGTCTGTCCCTTCGAGACTGTGCGAAGTTGTGAGTTTTGGAGAAGATGGCTCCTTTTTGATAAAGGTAGGAGCGAATGTGGTATTCGATTTGTTCCCGCCATTGGTCGCCGACGAGATAGTACGATTAGCGTTCTTGCCGAAGGGACCTATCGAACTGCGGAGGGTGTTTGAGGGGCCGGCTTGCGGTGAGGTTATGGGAGAGGAGGAAGCTGGTGTGCTTTGTCGAGGGGTGAATGGCCTCTGAGAGGCGCTGAAGCGCGGAGGAGTATTAAAGCTAGACATCTCGATTGGAGGTATGTTTCAAGGCATCTGTAGCGCCTCTGTCTAGATGGGTTAAGTATGTAGTGTAGGTAAGGACTAAGTAGAGTTGAGATGCTTGAGAGGTTTAAGTCAGGAACATTCGGACTGTCTCTCAATGACCAAAACAATCAAAACGGCGTCACTAGTATTGTCCGGGCAATGGTGTGTTCTGCGACTCTTAGGTGGAATGCGACGGAAAGGGTTTGAAGCCGCAGAGGATAGGAGTGCGCACGCGCAAACAAGTCGGCAAGCTAATAGCTAGGAGAATAGCTCCTGGCGCGGTGAAAGCTTGACAGGATTAATTGTTCGAGATGTAAGGATAAAGGTAATAACGATCCCAGTCAAGAGAGATGAGGACGATGAAGAGGGGGACAAGGCTGCTCGATCGCCAGAGAGCAATATAAGAGCAACAGTGAGATATCGATAACCCTGTCCATCCAAGGCTCAAGCGTTGTCGTGGAGGTCTATTGTTGTTTGTTGACCCTCCCCGGATCGCCGCACGTTGTGTTGGCGAGCGCCAGAGTTGACCCAGCAACGTCCCGCTGTTCGCAACACATGCGAACAGTTACCATTCCCTGGGCGCTGATTGGCCCGATCCCGACATCCCGCGGCTTTATCCCCGACCTAGACATCGAGATCTGGGGCATATCTCCGACCCTCACTCTTTCTGACCTTCAACTTCTTCACGTGTGCGACAACGACGAGATTTAACAGATTCAACATCGTACCATCGGGGCATCACCATCATGAATCGGTGCATCTAAAAGACCTCCTATCAATATCTCTCTCCAACTGACTTGACCAATTGGCCAAAAATTGTGCCAATTAGTCTCCGGGCCTATTCATTCTGATACGTCATTAACACCTTCGAATATCACGCAAACGATATCTCCCATTCAATTGCGATATATCGGTATCAAAATGGTTTCAATCTGCCCGCGATTGACATTCCAGATGCTCTCCGCGAGAAGGACAGCCTTAACAAGGACTAGCGCCCATCTCACTGCCCTCAGAGCTACAAGTAACTCTAACACACGCTACACCCCGCGTCGATTCCTCGCGACTCCCTCAGAGAGCGATAACACCACCAGCAACAATGGCACCGCCATTGTAATGTTAAACATGGGCGGTCCCTCCACCACAGATGAAGTCGGCGACTTTCTCTCTCGCCTCTTCGTACGTCCAGATCCTACGATCAAAACCACCTACACAAAACTAACATCTCTTAAATATTAGATGGATAAAGACCTCATTCCTCTAGGGCCCCTCCAAAAGTATCTGGGCCCCCTCATCTCCCGCCGCCGTACCCCCAAAATCCAACACCAATACTCCGAGATTGGCGGCGGCTCTCCAATCCGCAAATGGACCGAACTGCAAGCCCGCGAAGCCTGCAACATCCTCGACCGAACCCACCCTTCCACGGCCCCGCACACCCCATACGTCGCCTTCCGCTACGCCAACCCGCTAACCGATGACACATTCAACCAGATGCTCTCCGACGGTGTCACCCGCGCGGTAGCATTCACACAATACCCGCAATATAGCTGCTCCACGACTGGCAGTAGCTTGAACGAACTCTGGAGGCTGGCGAAAAAGTACGATCCGCAGTGTAAGATCAAGTGGTCCGTGATAGATCGGTGGCCGACGCATCCCGGGTTGGTGGAGACGTTTGCGAGACACATAGAGCAATCGTTGGCGACGTACCCGAAAAGCGAGCGGGATCAGGTTGTGCTGTTGTTTTCCGCGCATTCGTTACCGATGAGTGTGGTCAATAGAGGGGATCCGTATCCTGCCGAAGTGGCGGCGACGGTATGGGCTGTGATGCAGAGGTTGAAGTTTAGTAATCCGTATAGATTGGTTTGGCAGAGTCAAGTTGGTATGTGTCTTATCCATCCGGCGATATTAGGGTTAAGGATAAGAAAGACTAATGGGTTGTTGGTTTAGGTCCTTCGGCATGGTTGGGAGCGCAGACGGCAAATACGGTTGAGGAGTACGTGAAGAAAGGACAAACAAATCTACTATTAATCCCAGTCGCTTTCACCTGTAAGTCACCAGCATGACATTGCACGGACATACTTGTACTAACGGATTTTAGCCGATCACATTGAAACACTATTCGAACTGGATCTTGAAATCATCGGCGAGGCGAAGCAACCGGGTATCAAGCGTGCCGAGTCTCTAAACGGGGATCCAATATTCATCAAAGCGTTAGCAGAAATCGCAAAGGATCATTTAGAGAACCAGACAAGTAACCCCCAGTTATTCCTACGGTGCCCCATGTGCACGAGCGAGAGGTGCAAAGAACAAAAGGCATTTTTCAAGCGACAGCAGATGGAGATCGAAGGGAGTTCATGATTAAATCATATTTCATAGTGCATTTGCATATTAACGAAGAAGTTATGACTGTACATATTCACATTTACACAAAAAGCACAGTATATATATAATCATCCCATCGTTTAGGTATATATTTCAGACCACATTCTAAATCCGACCCATAAGATACTCATCTTACAAACCAATAAATGTTACACTTAATATCATACATCCACCGCCACTTAAATTTGCCTCTGCGCATACTCCTTATTAAAAGCTCTCCCAATGACCATTCTCCTAACCTCACTAGTCCCCGCTCCGATCTCGTACAACTTAGCATCCCTCAGCAACCTTCCCGCCGCCAACTCGTTGATATACCCATTCCCTCCTAAACACTGAATAGCATCCAACGCAACCTCTGTTGCTCTCTCCGCGGCATACAATATCGCACCCGCACAATCCCTAGTATCGATCGTACCTTCATCCACCGTCTTCGCCGTAGCATAGGTATACGCTCTACTCGCTGCCAATTTCGTATACATATCCGCCAATTTACCCTGCATGAGCTGGAACTCTGCGATCGGTGTGTTGAACTGTTTGCGGGTGTGGGTGTAGGGTAGAGCTAGATCCATGGCAGCCTGCATGATTCCAATGGGACCGGCGGAGAGGACGAGGCGTTCGAGGTCCAAACCCGACATGAGAACTTTAACGCCACCGCCGGTCGGTCCTAGTTGATTTTCCTCAGGTACGAAGACATCCTCAAAGATCAGTTCACCAGTGTTCGAACCCCTCATGCCCAACTTGTCTAGCTTGCGGGCGCAGGAGAAGCCGGAGAACGTCTTCTCGACAACCATGGCGGTTATACCCTTGCTAGCCTTATCTGGAGACGTTTTGGCGTATACCACGACGAAGTCCGCGTCGGGTCCGTTCGTGATCCACATTTTTGTGCCGTTGAGGAGCCAGCCACCATCGACTTTTTTGGCGGTAGTTTTCATGGATACAACGTCCGAGCCGGCGGAGTGCTCGGACATCGCTAGAGCGCCGATTTTGGTGCCGGCGATGAGGTTAGGGAGGAAACGAGATTTTTGGTCAGGAGAGCCGTGGAGAGAGAGTTGGTTCACGCAGAGTTGGGAGTGGGCGGCGTAGGAGAGGCCGATGCTGCCTTCATATCACCATTTTTTTATTAGCATCAATACTTTAAACAAGTGCATTTATAGTGGCGTAAATACCTGAGGCTCGAGAGATTTCTTCGAGGACGATGCAGTGAGCTTGGTATCCGAGTTCCAGACCACCATATTCTTGTTCAGCGGTGATACCGAGGAGCCTAAGTCGGCACACAATTAGCTTTAGTTACTTTAAGATATCGTTATAGAATGTTGAAGAGAATTAAAGGGGCTTACCCAGCTTCTCCCAGCTTCGGCCACATCTCATTCGGAAACGCATTCTCACGATCCGTCTTTGCCGCCACTTCTTCAGATATTTCGCGCCCTGCAATTCCCAACAAATATCAATTACAAAGTCAGCCAGCATTCACCGGTAATCTCAATATAGAGGTGGTTTTAAACGCACGAGCGAAATCTTGAACTCGTTCCCTCAACTCTTGTAGTTCTTCAGAAGTTGGCATTTGAAAATTTGGTGTGTGTTTTGTAGACGCATAGCGGACAGATGCCGAAGCTGCTGGTAGCACTCGTCTTGTGAAGATCTGAGACGGAGCCTGTGCTCGAACAAGCGAGCGTAGAGCCGGACGGGCGAACCGTACGGTGTGCATCGTGATGATATGATATCAGTCCTTCAAATCGGCGTCTTAACAGTATAATCGATATGAGAGGAAGTTGTGGTTTGGCTTGTGATCCGAGGTTTGACTGTGTAACGTTGACGTCGAGAATGGCTGCGTCAATGAACAACCCCGGGAATGAAGCTCTGGAAGCTATATACCGGTGATATATAAAACAATGCAAATTCGGACGAAGTAATATTTCAACCTCCGATGTTTTCTTTAAGTCTCGGGTCTTTTCTTCCTACTGCGAACAGATGCGAGGGGCATTAGCTTGGAATATAGTTAGGACCAGGGTTGGACTGTGGGGGATGATATAAACGAAATGCGGTTAGCTGCGGCATCTCCACAAAACATCGAACCTCCAATTGTCGGCTTCAACGTCAGAGGAGCGCCTCCACGCCAGGGGTTACATTCTCTCCAATTCGCCATTCAGCCCTCATCTCTTCCTCATCTCTCTCCTCTACTCTATCCTCGTCGCTGTCGTACAAACATTGCATCGTGAGTACCCACCCACACATTCTATATTCTATAATATATACTAACTAGTAAAAACAGCATCATGTCCTCCCTCCGCGCAGCTCTCTCCCTAACTACCCGATGCCGCCATCATGCATCGCGGCAAACGGCCTTCTCCCTCAACCTCCGCAGAACAATAGCAAACCATGCCTTCTCCCACCACTCCACCGCTGTCTCCACCCTGAAGTCTACAATCGACACCTCGTCCCAACTCTACAAATCCAATGCCGATTCCATGAAAGCTCTCACCTCGTCGCTGGACACTCTGACCACACGGATATCCCTCGGCGGGCCGGAAAAGAATAGACAGAAGCATATAGAACGGGGGAAGATGCTTGTCAGAGAGTGCGTTTTATACTACCATTCCGTATACTTTCAATACAGTAAAATAGCAGCTAATATGGTATCAACCTAGTATAGTCGTATATCAGCGCTTTTAGACCCCGGTTCTTCGTTTCTAGAATTATCTCAACTGGCAGGGTATGAACTGTACGAAGGAGAAGAGGTTCCGGCAGGTGGTATAGTAACGGGCATCGGTCGCGTTTCCGGTGTGGAATGTATGATTGTTGCCAATGATAGCACGTACGTTTTTCTCACCCCTCTACTTTCACCGCATGGAATATATACTAATGAAATGGGTAATAGAGTCAAAGGCGGCACTTATTACCCCATCACCGTCAAGAAGCACCTACGAGCGCAACAGATCGCACAGGAGAATAGTACGTTGTTCCTTTTTTCCGATATTTTATATCAGACAATAATCACACGACTAACTGCGAATCAGGATTACCGTGCATCTACCTCGTCGACTCTGGTGGTGCAAACCTCCCCCATCAAAAGGATGTATTCCCAGACAAAGATCACTTCGGCCGTATCTTCTACAACCAAGCCCGAAGTACGACTCCCCTCTCTATCTTCACCCCATCCTACCTCTCTGCTAATACTAACTGCTCGGATTGTCAATAGTGTCATCACAAGGAATCCCCCAAATAGCTGTAGTAATGGGCCCCTGTACCGCCGGCGGCGCTTACGTCCCCGCAATGTCAGATGAATCCATCATCGTCGAAAAACAGGGCCACATCTTCCTCGCAGGCCCACCCCTCGTCAAAGCCGCCACGGGAGAAGTAGTAACCGCTGAAGAACTCGGCGGAGGACAACTTCACTCCTCCGTCAGCGGTGTAACGGATTACCTCGCTGTTGATGATGCGCACGCCTTGATACTGGCCCGAAGGAGTATAAGCAACCTAAACTGGCCTGCTACCAAACCTCCCGCCGCCGAAACCGACGGCACAAAAGCAGCCATCAAAGAACCGTTGTACGATGCGGCAGAGCTAGGTGGAATTATCGGTACGAATTTGCGAGTGCAAGTTGACGTTCGAGAGATCATTGCTCGAATTGTTGACGGCAGCGAGTTTGCGGAATTCAAACAATCGTATGGAACGACGATGGTGACTGGGTTCGCGCATATACACGGTTACAAAGTCGGTATCGTTGCGAACAACGGTATCATCTTCTCGGAGGCGGCGTTGAAGGGAGCTCATTTTATAGAGTTATGTGCGCAGAGGAATATTCCATTGGTGTTTTTGCAGAACGTGACCGGGTTTATGGTTGGTAGGGAGGCTGAGGCGGGCGGGATTGCGAAGAACGGGGCCAAGTTGGTCACGGCGGTGAGTTGCGCTGAGGTTCCCAAGTTTACGGTTGTGATTGGTGCGAGTTACGGCGCGGGTAATTACGGGATGAACGGACGGGCCTATGGTGCTAGAGTAGGTTTCTCCTCAATAACTTCGGAGTGAGATGGTTTTACTGACGCATAGGCGGTAGTTTTTGTGGATGTGGCCGAATGCCAAGATTGCAGTCATGGGTGCAGAGCAGTTGAGTAATGTGATGGCAACAGTTGGTAAGGAGGATCCCAAGCTGAAGGAGAGGATAGAAGCCGAGTCGGATGCAAAGTTTGCGTCGGCGAGGATATGGGACGATGGTGTTATCAAACCGGAGGATACAAGGAGGACGTTGGCAATGGGATTGCAGGCAGCTCTTGGAGGGAGGGTTGATCCATCGGAGACCAAGTTTGGTGTGTTTAGGATGTAAATGAATTTTACATTGTAGGATATATAACTTGGGATGTAATTGTACAATACACGAGTGTCTGAAGATAGAGCAGAATATATCGTAACTTCTGATCGATTGCTACAGGATTATCAGCATTAGTGCGTAGCCAAGATAATATATGGCTCGTATGTTGCAATTTGCTAGAGATATACGAGCTGAAATATCAACGTAACTTGATAAGAAACAAACTTAATATTATAATACAGCCTCTGGAAGAAATTTTTAGGACTTCTAATTATTAGGAAATGAGTGACGATATTTAAGGAAGCCTTTCAAATATAAGAGAATATATGTAAGTAATCTAAAAACTTTATACGTATGTTACTCTCTCACAGTTTACTAGAAATCTTTTTGGCTGCGACGCTGAGCGCTGAGTAAGCAGTCTGTATACTATGACCACTTCTGAAAATTATGCCTTTATATAGGGCAGATTTACTCTTCCTATCAAGGGACGCACGACATGCCACAATGGTCCTGGGTTCAAACCTCAGTGTCGACCTGAAGATATTCTTTTTTGATTTTTTTCCTCCAATTTTTATTGAGATGCTAGGGTTTCCTAGGTTACACAAGTTATAAGATAGAGCCATATAAATCTTGGCTGAGCCTCTTAACCCAAGACTGAGGATCATATGATATAAGAGCTGCCAAGCGGTCGCGGGAAGAAAAACCCCAATTCTCCATTTCCCATTCAACTTTCGCATTCACATTATCATACCCACCTTTCTTCAATCAAGAAACATATAAATAAGGTTAATATAGCATATAATAAAATATACCATGGCTCTCCCTCCAGCCCTCGACCTCTCCAACGTTTCCGGAATATACACCATCATAAGTAATCTTAGGGACCCGACATATTCACCAACCACGATTAAAATTCTCTAGAATCTAAATAAAACTCCGATGAGATATATACAGAATAATAATACCGGACTGTGGTTATTACCACTATACAGCAGATTTTCACTAACCGCGGATAATACATGGATTATATAATTATATAAAGAGGGAATAAACCAAAACGCGTTTCGAAAACGGACCTAATGGCGCTCAACTACGCTTTCAACAATCCGTTCCTTTGGGATGGATTGGAGGACGAGAAATTTTGACTATAACGGGAGGATAATATTGAGTGAAGACTGGAGATGGACGCAGACGATGAAGAGAAAGTGGAGGATTGTACAGGTTTGGGTTGTGAATGGGAATAGAAGGTAGTTAACTGTGTGTTTTTACGGATGGGGAGGGGGGAGTCCGGTTAATGCTAGGGAGTTCCTTTTTTTTTATTTGAATGTGGAATATATATGGGAGGGAAGTGCTAATATTTGGTGTGGGGGTGGTAGTTTTGTTTATGATTATTTGAGGTGTAGGGCCGAGTGTTAGATGATTTAAAACAGGTAACGTTAGTTGATTAGGTGGTAGATGTAAATATTGTAAACTTATTTTTAGGAGCTTGGGCGGGATTAGAGCAACCGTTCAGATATAAGAGGTTAATAAAAATGTACACAATAATCTACGGATATTCAGGACTGGCTAATTTTTGCTCGTTGGGGCTGATACTAGTTAGACTGGATATAGGCTAGTCTGATATCGAGTTAGTCTAGAATCTCTTATCGATCAGGGGAACCGAATACGAAAACGGCGGATAGCGAGAGAGAGAGAACATGTTATCAAAGACATCTTTATTAAAAATAGGAATAGCTAGTATAATTTTCAGGCGGCAAACCGAGAGAAAAGACTATCAATAAACATTTTCAACGGGTTCGGTCTGAAACGTTAATATCCAAAAGATAGAACAAGTATATGTCATGTCGCACGAAAGTAGAGAAATGGTGTGAAATGTGATATTATGAAAAATGTGTTGCGCATGTCGTCGGGAGAGAAGGAAGTGCGGGTGCGGGAGAGATGGGAAAAAGAAGCGGCAAAAGGGACAAAAACGACAAAAAGCAGGGTGCCGAAAAGGTTGGGGGTCGTGTGAGGCCGTGCAAGTTGGGCTGTCGTCAGATGGAGGATGCATGTGAATGGCTGTGGGACCACACTTTACCTCTTCTTGTTCCATTTCATTCGCAAGAGATAACAAATTAAAGAATACACGAAACGGTATGCAAGTGCTTATTGGCCACATGAGCAGTGTTAGATGGTCTCAGATTGATGCTTATCTCTGTGCGCTTGTGTGTGTGTGTGGCTACACGAAGGAACGCGTCCTTCGACATGACCATTCTGAACTCGTAGATTTATCACCATTATTATCATCATTTCTATAGCATTCCATTAGCTTTATTCTATTTTGTCGCTGCTGGTGTAAAGTGCCGGTTGGTTGTTTCCTGGGGGATGAATACAATATGATGAGAGGATCCCCCTTTGTTTGGTTGACAACGTACGGATAACGTATTGGTGACGAGAGGCCAACGCCAAGCCCGGCCGAGGTCCCAGGCCACTTCTCTCTTCCCCCAGCAGAAGAAGCAGAAGTGAGGCGAGGCGACATAGAGGAACCAGGAGAGAGAGGAAAAGAGTCATCTGATTGATCCTTGGTTGGCTGGCTGGCTTGGTTAGGATTGAGGCTAGTAAGGGGCTCTTGTTCTGAGAGTCGGAGAGAGACGTGCTCACACGGCGGGCACCCGAATGATGATTGATAGATTATGCAGGCTGCTCTATTTGGGTAGCACGGCAGACGGACCAGCCTTGTCTGCCTGTCTGCCTGTCTGCCTGTCCTGTCCTGTCCTGTCCTGTCCTGTAATGTCTAGCTACTTTGGCTGTCGGTGAGCGTGACCACCACCATCAGAGTCCCGTCGATGATAAATAACGCTCGTGCTTTCTCTCATCCGCCTCTCCCTCTCCCTCTCCCTTCCTTCCCTCTCATCGGCTTCATCTCTTCTTCTTCTTCATCTTCACCGGTAATAAATATAATCAGAGAGCAGTGGTATCCTCTCCTGCTTCGCTTGGTGTTTGTGGTAAAGTGGTGATTTATAATTATACTTTTCTGGATCGCCCCGGGCTTCTCCCTTCTCTTCTGTTCGTCATCCAAACCAAGTCCTGTTCCAAAAGTGGCTGGGTTGCTTCCTCAACTTTAAATAACCCCAATCTCCCCATCCCCAACTTTAATTCCTTCTTCCCTTCATCCCATCAGAATATATCATCCCAAAGAACATAATTAAATAAATCATCCAAAATGAAGTTGACAAAGTCCTTGATGGCCCTTTTGGCCACCACCTCTGCTCCCCTTCTCGTCGTCGCTTCCCCAATCTTGGACACCGCTGTCGTGAGCCGCGCTCCTCTCCTCTCCTCCCTCAGCGCCTCCGACCACGAGATCCCAAACTCCTACATCGTCGTCTTCAAGAAGACTGTCGATGACAAGACTGTCGATGCCCATCACACCTGGATCCAGGAGACACACGCCTCTTCCCTCAAGAAGAGAAGCCAGATCCCTCTCGGCGGAAAGCCTTCCGGGAGCTTCCTAAACACCGTCATCGAGGATGCCAAGGACCTCCTCGGCTTCAAGCACGCCTTTGACATTCCCGGCGCCTTGAAGGGTTATTCCGGCTCTTTCGATGAAGATACCCTCGATCTCATCCGATCGCATCCTGACGTAAGTACATTTTTCCAGTCGTAATTCCCAACCGTATCCTCCTGAAACAATTCGGATTCCGGGCGCTTTCTTGGGGTGTGATTTCGCCGCGAAGGCCCGGGCTGGAATCTTGTGGCAACGGCGCTATTTCTCTCCCAGGAACGGCCGTTTTCGGGAATGTCTCGGTTCCCTCTTTTAGCCGAGAACCAAACAACTCCCAATGAACTCAACGCTAACGCGCCTGATATCTTGCAGGTTGACTATGTCGAGAAGGATTCCATGGTCTACACGTCTGACGAGCCAGAACTCGAGAAGAGCTCTCCATGGGGTCTCGCCCGTATCTCTCACAGAGAAAGACTAAACTTTGGCACCTTCAACAAATACCTCTACTCCAGTTCCGGCGGTGAGGGTGTCAACGTCTACGTCATCGATACCGGTACCAATATCGAGCACGTCGACTTTGAAGGCCGTGCCAACTGGGGTAAGACCATCCCAGCCAACGATGAAGATAAGGACGGAAACGGTCACGGAACCCACTGCTCCGGTACCATCGCCGGTAAGAAGTACGGTGTCGCCAAGAAGGCCCACGTCTACGCCGTCAAGGTCTTGAAGTCCAACGGCTCCGGCACAATGTCCGATGTCGTCAAAGGTGTCGAATGGGCCGTTACCGACCATCTCAAGAAGTCCAAGGACCAGAAGGGCTTCAAGGGCTCCGTCGCCAACATGTCGCTCGGTGGTGGCAAATCGCCAACCCTCGATGCCGCTGTTAACGCTGCCGTCGACAATGGCATGCACTTCGCCGTCGCTGCCGGTAATGACAATGCCGATGCCTGCAACTACTCCCCAGCTGCTGCAGCCAACGCCGTCACCGTCGGTGCCTCCACCCTCGCTGATGACCGAGCCTACTTCTCCAACCACGGCAAGTGCGTCGACATCTTCGCCCCAGGTCTTAACATCCAATCCACCTGGATCGGATCCAAGTACGCCGTCAACACCATCTCGGGTACTTCCATGGCTTCCCCTCACATTGCAGGTCTCTTGGCCTACTTTGTCTCCCTTCAACCCGTCAAGGATTCCGCTTTCGCCGTCGGAACCATCACCCCCGAGCAGTTGAAGAAGAGCATGGTTTCCATCTCTTCCCCTGGCAAGCTCACCGGTCTTCCAAAGAACACCGTCAATGTAAGTTTTTGCATTCCATTTTCCACACTTGAAAAATTCGATCGTTTCTGACATGATATTCTCTAGCTCCTCGCATGGAACGGCGGTGGTTCATCCAACCTTACCGACATCTTCGGTGACCACAACAAGCACAAGTATGAGAGCCACGACCTCTTCGACGCCCAGGAGGATCTCCTCGACCGAATTGAAGAATTCGTAGAGGAAGAAATCAAGGCAGTCTTTGACAAGGCCCGCAAGCTCCAAGCTTAGATCGAATCTATAATCCCATGATACCCCTCTACCACTTAAACTGACTGACTGTCGTAATGGTATTTTTTCTGCTTGTCATTTTTCCACGAGATGTTTGAATAGGTTTAGGGTTTTGTTTTGCTCACCGGCTTCCCTTTTTTAGGGTTATTATATAGTCTCGTATTGCTTGGGTGTTTTTACTGTCGTTTTTATCCTCCCCTGGTAGTTTTTTGTAGGTAGATTCTTTTTATTTTTCTTTCACTACATACATATCGTACGGATGGGTCTGGCATATCGTGCATTTTAAACGTGGTCGGTTCATTTTTCTCGGATGGTTTTTGGATATTTTATGCACGCTCAAATTGGCTCTCTCTCCCTCTCACACTCTACGTGGAGGTATACATACCATCAGAATGCTTTTTTATAAACTTCGGTTTGATGTATTATTTAGTATTTTTTTATGATTTTTTAAGATCCTTCCTTTTTCTTGGTGGTGATTAGATGGTAGACAGATTGAATGATTCCGATGCTATAGATTTTTAATATAGATGTTTCAACTTTATATTCTGGTTATCTCATAGCCGCTTTTACGATGTTGCATACTCTCTTTTCTGCCATCTCAATTGCGAGACAAGTGACATGATGTGATGATTGTCCTCTTGCCCGTACATACGTATATTCTAGATCAGTCGACCTGATCGAAGCCCGGTGTGCGTAGAAGGTAACGAGCAAATAGTAGAGTATCGTAAAATCTCGAGATCAATAATGTTTGTTCGACTAATTTTCGGGCAACTAATATCTGTTGACGCTCGTGTGGCAGCCAAAGTTCAACGACATGCATAGATCTAGATTGCATGAACGGAAGCGCCATACTTCTTCAGCCGCATCGTGGGATCCCACCCGAATTCCGCCAGCGCCGCGTTTAAATGCGACTCTTCGCACCATAAGGCCCAATCCAAGCCTCCTCTCACAAAGCGAGAGATCCCAAGATATCAAGTTCGAGATACGAAATCCGACCCAAGAATCCAAGACCCGATATACAACCCCCCCTCGCCGTGGATAGATCTGCTCTTTCGGCTCACGGAATCGTTTACCCAAAGGCCAGACTACAAAGTATTCATTACGACTGGTAGTTATCCCCTGTTGATGGGTGGCGACACCGCCAAAAATGGCGACTGAAAATACCACAATTTCAACACCAACGTCGACAACGCACGAGAATGAATCGAGACTGTTATCGCGGGGGGTATACCACGGACTTTTGGCGAGACCGGTATACCAAGAAACCATGGCCGTGGATACCCTCCTCTCGCCGACGATATCGGAGCAGCAAGAACAATATAGACATAAGATTGAAAATTCTGATATGGACACGTTATCCGCGAGAATCGAAAACACCAGTATACAAGACCCAAGAATCGAGAATGCTAGTTTACAAGACCCCAGAATCGGAAATACCAGCTTAGTGGACTTCAAAACCGAATCGCAGGTAATGATGCATAGGAAATATAGTGAATATAAAGATGGACATATCTTAGAATCTAACCCCATTAACCCCGACACCGCATCTTCGACGGCTCATGAATCCACCATACCAGATTCAAATCCTGCAAGCAGCGGAGGCGGTCGTAGTAATCCTAATACTCGCATATACGAACCCAAAAACGAAAACCTCCCCCTCCTCCTCGAAAAAATAACTTTCACCAAACTCCGCGCGGAAGAATACTACACCGCCCAAAACTGGTCCAAAGCGATAACCTACATCGCCGCCCTCCTCAAACTCCTAAACTCAAACCCAGCCCTCCACCTCCACCCAACCCCGCAAACCTCAACCTATGACCGAGATAAACTATTCTGGCTGAAACGATACCTCATGATGCAAGCTAAGCTCAAAAAGTGGGAGGAAGGGTTACAGATGCTCGATGCCACGTTGGTTGATTTCCCGCATGAGAGACTCGATCCGGGGTTGAAGGAACACTGGGAGGCGTATTTCTTTTACAGGTCTGGAATGTTGGAGTTGGCGAGAAAGGTTGGGGAGAAGGGGGTGAGGATTAAACGAGAGAATGGGGTGACCGGGAAAGACCTGGATAGAACGTTGAGGATTGTGGTGGCGGCGTTGACGGAGCTGGGTGAGGAGGTTGAAGTTGAGTTTTATAAGAGTTTGATGGGGAAACACTCGCTGGAGGAGAGGGAAGAGGAGCCGGATAGGAAGGAGGGTTTGATGGCGGAGGTGGAAGAAGAGAAGGGCAAAGAGGAGGTGAAGAGTGGGAGTGGATATGTTAAGGTTATTTATGAGGATAAGAGAGCAGGTGAGAGTGGGATTCCGAGTTCGGAGCCACATGGGTATCGCGAGGGTGGAGCTGGTAAGGCTGGGACGTCGAGGAGCAAATTACCCGAACGGACGGAATTATATTTCTCTGACGAAGAGAAGAATCCACAACCACCTAGGTACGAGGCTGTACCACCAACGAGCGGGAGCTCAGGGGTCACAGGCCTTCGACTCAGAGATCTGAACAGAGAGGATTACTACGTCGCCTATGGATTCAGAACTCTTCCCCCGGGAATATATAGCAAAGATGAACCTATTCCCGCCGAAAGATTCGACGAATATATCAAAAAGAACAGCATTATCGCCGCCCGTCAGGAACTAGGAAAGTTTTTTGAAAATCATTGTTTTAAAACGAATAATATGCGCTTGCTCGAGGCTGTTCTCACCGATAGTGAGTTATTCCCTACTCCCCTTATCTCTCACTCCAGGTGAATACCTGTTGACTTGATACTAACCATACAATTAAATACAGTCCCCCGCATCGCAAACATGGAGATCGAATGGCGAGGCGAATCAAAGCCCCTTACTCTTCTAGAGCAATCCATCATGCGAGGGAAAATGGACATGGCAAGCCTGATCGTCTCAAAGGGCGCCTCATTGTTCGAACCCACACCCACTCTCGGCATCAACGGGGGTAGCATGATGCACAAATTCGTCTCCATGCAACATGAAGATGCTGTCTCATTCCTCCTGGAAAAAGGATACCCCCCCAACGGCACCCTAGCCCACCAAACCTCGCCAGACGGCCTCCTGATCCCCCTCCACTTCGCCGCGGCAACGAACACCGACCACTATGTGATCAACATATTGTTATCCGAAGGCGCGGATGTGAATATTGTAGATAAATCCGGGAAAAACGCGTTGATGGTGGCGGTGGAGTCTAACAATTGGTTGGTGCGAAGATATAATCGTGGACAGACGGGGAGGCCGCTGGAGCCGTTAAAGGCGTTGTTAAAGTGGGGGATTGATGTGGATCGGCAGGATGATGGGGGGAATACGGCATTGCATCATGCGGCGTGGACGGGGAAGAAGAAGTATATTAAATTGTTGACGGATGCGGGAGCATCTACTGATATAAGGAATAAAGAGGGGAAGCTGGCGGTAGATTGCGTGGTTCCATCGATGCTAGAGAGGGGGTGTATGAAGTTATTAAAGTAGCGTAAGGTCAGCACCTTATTCATTCATAATGTGTTTTTAGACCTAGGAGGTTTATAGCAGTAAATTCATTCAAAGAGCTTGAAGTATTTCGTTAGTTCATGAGTTAAGAACAAAATACAAGCGATCATATAAACTTTTTATATTTCCCTGAAAAGCTACTAATATTATATACACAAAGATTGAGCCTCTAATCCTACCTTAAGAACTTCCCAACTTGCCCTCCGACGTTTTCCGTATCCAATAAAAAGGTATCATGTCCAAACAAACTTATATCCTCACCCAACTCCACATGCTGTACACCTTCATTTCCACCTTCTCTCAGCGAATCCACGATTTCCTTTTGCTGCCAAGCTGGAAACAAAATATCAGATGCAACGCCAATAACCAAGATTTTATGGTTTCTCAGTGGTGTAAGACCTGATATGAGATCTCTTGGCGGTCGACGAGCATTCAAGCTAGAGTTTGCTTCTGATACCGATCCTAATGAAGCACTACCCTCATCTCGTTCCTGGTATGCTTCTTCCGGTAATGTCAGCGTGCAACTAGCACCAGCCTCATCACCCGCAGCACCAGCTACCACTTCATTCCTCCTCTTCTCGTATTCATCTCTTCTATCCCTCGCAGCGTCCTGAACACCCTTACTCAAATCGAACAAATCCATAGCCTTAGAGATATATAGCAGACTATTCGCATCATACTCCAAACACCACTTTTCGCCCGCATGGTCGAGATACGTCTCGATTAAAAAGTCCGGACACAAAGCAGGCGGTTGTGAGGCATCCGCCCTTCGACGTGAGAAACGGTTTTCCCATTCCGGTCCTGATCTGTATGTTACCGTTGCTATCTCCCGGGCTAGTTTCATACCCACATGCGGCGGGATAGAGTTGTAGTAGTGTCCACGAGACCAATTCGGGTCCGACATTAGAACTACACATGGATTACAAATCATATTAGTCTCCTATCTTTGTCTGACAGGTGGAGGAAGTGCTTTAATTACCCTGTCGTTGCACGAATCGCATAGCGATACTGTAAGGATGACTCCTCGCGCATCCGCTAATGCTGACAATCTTGTCAACTCGTCCCGGGAATAAAACTCCCGCAGCGAGCGATTGCATCCCGCCCATACTACTCCCCACGCTCGCTGCCAGTTTTTCGATCCCCAGATGGTCCAACAGAGTGAATTGAGCGCGCACCATATCTTCCAACGTCAGAATTGGGAATTTCGTAGCATACGGTTCTCCGCTTGCCGGGTCCGGTGATGAAGGGCCGGTTGAGCCGTAACAGCCTCCTATTACGTTCGTGCAGATTATAAAGTATTTATCCGTATCGAGTGCGAATGAAGGACCTGGGCCGATGAATTTCTCCCACCATCCCGGGGATTGGTTGGCGGGAGAGGAGTGTGCGTGGGAGGAGGCGGAGAGGCCGGTATGTAAAAGGATGGCATTGGTTTTGGAGGGGTTTAAGGTGCCCCAGGTTTCGTAGGCTATCGAGTAGGCCGGCAGGGTGCCACCCCAATCTAGGTGAAGTGGGTTAGGAGATCGGAAGGTCTGGTAGCCGCCGGAGGTGTAGCTTGGTTCTGGACCGCTACTATTTGAGCGATTCGGGATGGCGGTTTTGTTTAGGAGATTAGAGGTTCTGGTTTCGAGGGCGTCGAGGCAGGGGAAGGACATTTGAGGGTTCGATGATGTGGCGGGTGACGGTTCCCCCGAAGCTTGGGAAGCTGTTGTAGCGGTGGCATTTTGTGATCTAAGTTTCGTAGAGTGTATGAATCTCGGATGATTCGTAGGGAATTGTGGGTGTCTTCGGAGGAGATGGGAAGGATGTCGTGAGATGGATTGGAGGGGCTGTTGTTTGGTGGCGGCGGCCAGGATGCGGTGGAAGGGCCTCATCGTGATGTCGAAACAAAACACAAAATGTAATCAAAACGCCTGGATATACGCAGAAAATAGAAAATAAAAATTGACTAGAGTAGAGAAGTGCTCAGTGGATAGATGGGTCGTTTTCTCAAGAATTGGAATCATTAGAAATTGAAATTTTGGTTTTTGGTTTGTAATACATTGAAATGGCCCAATGCTTGCACCGGCGGCGAACCGCGATCCCGGCGACCACAAGCAGCGCGCCAAGACCACGCCCCTCCACACTAAGATGCCCGTCTAATGCAGGCCCCGGTCTCAACCGATGGCGTGATTGTGTAGCTTATTCTTCGAGCCGGTCAGGTAGGTCCATTGCTTTGGAGTCTTCGACTCTCAAGCACTCGTGGTATTCGCGTGGGCGTCGGTGGTCTCGCAGCTATTGAAAATTCTAAACCACACTTCAATTTGTTGCATTTTTAAGAGATAAAGTAGCTGCATAGTCGACGGTGGCATATAAAAATGTGGCTAGTAGTTTCACGGCTAATGGTAGGCAATCGTAAGATAACTGGCATATTTTGCTTCTTAGGTGTATACGGACTTATTTTTACGTTTAAATTCTTAAATATTTTGTAGATTGAAGTATAGAATAATATAATATAATTACATATAATTTGATGCTTACCTACTACTATATAGATTTGCAAAGTTAAGAGTTAGTTGTATTATAAGCATAGGTATCTCTGGGACCTTAAATCCGAATTTTGACCTCAGAACGTTTACAAATTCGTCTCGAAATAGGTTGTAAACGGAAACCCCAAAGCTTCGCATTGCGGCTTCTCATCCCATTCCACCGATCCGCCGTTCCACTGAAGCCGCATCATCGACGGCTCTCGCGTATTAACCGCCTCCCATTTCCCCGCTGTTGCGATCTGGCTGAGTGTTCCCCAATAACCCCTGGCCTTCAAATATCCTGACTTCGGATTCGGATCATGATTCCACACATATGCTGCCCAATAGTCCACTACCAATTGCTCAAACGGGATATCGTGTTCGTCGCGGATGGGTCTACCGAGATATAAAAGCTCACCGTGAACAAAAGTCAAGTCGCTGCTGTGACATTTGAAATATTCCCCGTTAGGATCACCGAAAGGGTGAGCCGCTGAAACCGGTGGCTCGCATATTGGGTTGGTATAAGTGGTTGGGGAGTAAGTACGGTTGAACTCGTAGGTGAACACCTTTGGAAGCACTTTGTGTTTAATGGCGGAATAGGCAGTCGCCCATGCTAGACACTTGTAGCCACCATCGGTCAAGACTCTTTGCGTGAGGTTGAACGCGGATAGGACTGGGTCACCGGGCGGCGGAGGGAAATACGGGCTGTTGGCGAAAGCGGAGAGGTTTTGGCCAACGACGTATTGCCCGACGTAGTCTAGGAATGCGGCTGGGTCGTCAGTTATACCGTAGTAAGGAGCCAGCTGGATTCCGGTTTCATCGCGGTTGACGCCAATGAGGAGCGGGAGGTCCGCTACGTAATCTTTACCAGTAACTTGTAGGTCACTGGTTTTAAGTAGGTAATTATCAACAACCGGGAACGCCAGACTATCAAATATGGGTTAGACTGTCTTGTTGTAATATAAGAGATACAGAGAAATGGTATGAACTTACTGCCCGACTGGCGACAAGATTTGGACTAAAATCGCGGGATCAACATTTGTCAAGCATGCTTGAAGGGTTGAATCTGCCGTACACCCGGTGCCATCGAGCACCATGGGACCAAACAAAGCCGTCGAATCTGGAATCGACAACCAGTGCGAGAACAGGTTGACTGGGTAGAACCCAATAGGTACCGAATGCATTATCGCCGCAGTGTACAAACCATCCGCAGCTTCGGATGTCATGATGGCTCTGATATCCGACGCCCCAGCGGAGTCTCCGCCAATGCTAAGACGAGTCGGATCCCCACCGAACGCTTCAATATTCTTTTGGACCCATTTCATAGCCGTGATCATATCTCCGAGTCCATAATTCCCCGAAATAGATGTCCCGTCCATCGCCAACCATCCGAAATGACCAAGTCTGTAGTTAATCTTGACAACCACGATATCACCACGGGTAGCAAGATTGATGGCATCAGAGCCGCCCAGATTTCCGTTGACCTCCACATTGCTCCCTCCATGAATCCAAAATAAGATTGGCTTGAGATTAGTCTTATCGGCTCCGGGAAGGTATGGCGTAGCGATATTCAAGAAGAAACAGTCTTCGTCGCCTAGATCCGCCCCGTCGTGTAGCTGTCGGCATATCGGCTGGTACTCCATAGCATCCACGTTCCCCACCCCGTTATACACACTCGAGTGCTTAAACCTTCCAGGGTTAGCAGCATATCGCAAACTCCTAAATCTGAATCCAAAACCATCTCGGAAGCCAGTGACGGTTCGATCGCCAGTTTTGACCGAAATTCTGTATTTTTCAGAGTCATCCCAGAACGATATATTACTGAGCAGGGCGCCGTGGGCACATAGTGCCGGAAGAGCGCGGCTGCAGTCTAAGACTCTTACTTTTCCAGCAAGATCGATGGCTCTGCAAGTATCATGCGCATTATCGGCCACCCAGAATTGTTGGCTGTAAGAAAATTTGCGGAGGTAGGCTTGATATGAGAGAGAGTTGTTTACTCCGGCTGTGAAATCTTGGAGCTCTGGGGACCAGAGAGGCTCTGATAAGGATGAACAAGCGGATTTAGCAGCTGCAAAGGTCTTGGGTTTTTCGACTAGTATTGCGACGGATGTTCTGTTGGAATATTGGCCTAATAGCGTTGCGTTGTTAGTAATCTCTTTGGCCATAATTTGGTTGTTTCGATAATTTATCAATTCGTACCGTAAAGGTCGTTCTCTCTGAGAATGGTTAATGGTGAGTCGAGGCTTATAGGACCTGGCGCAGTCGCGGCCGAAGCGGCGAACCACAAAGCCCCAGCCAGAGTGATAGCCTTCATAATGTCTTGGGCTCTGCTGTTTTCTGGAGGGACGATTGGAACTTTGTACATAGCGTTCCTCGGGGCTTTTATAGACGCCATTGTCTACTCAATGCGGGGACAAGACCACTCAATGCTAGACGCCAAGGACCTTTCCTTCGAATCTTCTCGGTCTATTGCTAATGGACGGATTACTCCGTTGAGCTCAATTCTCAATTTTTCGGTTCCGAATAGCTATAACGCGGTTGTCATACCTGCAGATCAGGTGAAACTTTTGAAACTATTTTTGGCTAATAACTCACCAATCAATATACTCAGTACCCGAGCATCTAGCACAGAAAGTGTGCCTCGTAAAGGTAATTCCAGGACGCCTTATGCGGATACTCGAAACTTTATATTAGATTGGGAAGCCCGCCAAGATCAAGATCAAGGGATGTTGCATTTTAGCCGCTATTGCGTTGTTGGATTCTGGTAACCGCGAGAGGGAGGCAAGGGTAGTGTGGGGATTTCCAGCATGTCAGGTACGACCAGGAAGGGAATAGTGTTCGGGCGTCTCGCTCCGAACCCTGTTGATGCATTGTTATACATGTGGTTAATATATATACGAGGTATTGTATAATTTAACATATTAGCTCTAATTCTAAATTTGCATCACTGAATTCAATTTAGGTGGATATCGACGACGGAAGCTATGGGGATCTCAATATGCCAACGAGCCATGCATGGTATCTGTATAATGTAGGAAAGAACAGACAGAAATATATCACTACATGATGATTGTCGAACCCTAGGATCACAAGAAGGTCTAAGCTACGAAAGGTTTTCTAGAGAGATTATAAAAGTGTACTGTCAATGCTAATATGGAGAAGAGTCATCAGTCTAGCGTGTGGAGCGCCTTAGCGGCCGGATCCCTTTTTTGTCCGATATGTCTGTGCGCATGTGACCCGTATTCATAATACGACATTACATACTTAACTGTAGTCAATGCGCTGATATATTGATGATCCTATCGCATGTTGAATTCTCCCGAGGTCCACACTATACCCAGTCTATATCTAAGTGCATTCGGGCATATGGAATCTCTCGGAAGGAGCTCCGAAGCAGAAGATTGTTTAAATCGTCAAGTCCAAAGTAGGATTTATCATATCATATGAACTGCTCAGTACCGGCATCTTATTTTATATAAATTTAATTACACTTTTTATTTACTAAACTTGAGATGTTTCTAAGAAGTCAAGATTGATCTACAATTCCTAAATGTCGTAAATGCTGATGCACTTTGATACAGCCAAACTCTACTCTCCACATATAAAACTCAGCTGAAGCGTACTTTCCGGGCGCTCTTCAGTTTTGTTACAAAATATCTCGTTAGACCCAGCTACAAGACACGGCATCAAATATTTCCCCCCTTGCGTAAGATAATGCGATACCCCTGGTTTAACGTCGCAAGGCTCGTATGACAAATTCGTATACCCTTCGAGACTGAATTCGGAGGCGCAAAAACTGGGATTACCCCACCGGTCATTGCCGACTATGAGATCGTACGTCGAACATGCGTCTGCATCGGACCTCCAGGCCACATATGAAAGAAATAGTCCCTTTATTTTGAAAGTACCTATGAATATTTCGGTGTGGAAATAGTGGAAATTAAGGTTGAGACAGTGGTGAAGAGGTAGATTGTGATTGAGGAGCGCATATTGAGAGTATTTTGAGCTGTCGATATATAGTAGCAAATAACAACTAGAAAACAGGGTAAAAAGCCTGATGGATGGATGCCCAAGCGTCGAAAATCGATGAAACGAAGGAGAGAAATCTTTGGTGGCATAGGCGATATTTCGTAGAAAGGCTCATTGTATTATATTTTTACAAAGTTAGGTTCTTACGGAGAATGTATGAGTTTGGCAAAATAAGGGGAAGTTTTCCGAATTGAATTATATATGAATGCTCAAAACTAAACATTTTTTAGAGGTGGTGCGATATTGATATACTCGGGAACCCCCTGGCATACCTCAGCATAATATAAATCTTTGCGATCATCGTGATGTTGGAATGCTTCTGCCTAGAATACCCTTTGTTTATCAATATTTTGCTCAATTTAAGATTCCACGTTGCATCCCATGTGCACCAAAAATCGAGTACAAGTCAGCCCATCAACTCCCCCGTGTCACATGTGCACATTGGTTATTGAAGACGTTCGGTTTATCGAAAGACTGCGTAATGGACGTCTGATATGCTGTAGGTCGATTGCTGACTCTGCCTAAGATGTTTCAAAGCATATATTCAAATTTTGTAAACCTCGATAAGTAGTACGAAATCATCTTATCCTAAGATAGCTCCCCCACAGCCCACCGACCAAGGCCAAAAGAAAACTCATCCAAAGAGTTTAGAACACATCTTCCTAAGTCCCAAAATCAATATATTTATCTCAAACGTCTCGCTAGTGGTAGTTTTACTTGATTCCCAAAATGTAACAATTCTCACAATATCCACCGAGTTCATTGCTCTTCCCGCGACAACCCTTCGCTACGTTCGCACAATCGTACATATTTGCGGTTGCTGCGTTTGATAGACTTCGATCGATTCGAGTGAGGTGGAATGGTAATTTGCGTCTTATATAGCATAAGGATGTGTATTTAAGGGTCTAACTCCACGCAAGTTTTTTGGCCTGGCGAAATCATTAGATACAGATATAGTCATACTTTCATTTTAAATCCGAAATCTTGGAGGAACCACAGCTTGGAAAGTACTTACCACTCAAAATAAAGTTCCAATACGCCAAAACGAGGTTATAGATGACTAAACTAGGAGGCCGAAATGATGGGGCAGGGTATTCGCCCGTCATAGTATACATATATCTAAGCTCGATCAAATGATCAATTCAAGGCGAGTGCGGGGTTTCAAACCATGCATGCAAAAATATATGGCAACAATGAGCGGCTGCGACACTGCATTAATTCGAGGCGGAGACCAGAATATAATACTGTACCTAATATGCATCAGTATCCAATAGCTTGACGAACCGTCTTCGTTCGCTTCTGCTGTGTAACAGAAACATCGAAACGGTCGATTGACTTATCAGCGCACTCCAGGACCCCGCGCATATAGCTTAATAATTGAATGCATGAGTGAGAAGATCTTTATCAATCAGACAAGGCTGTATAGTATACAATCAAGAAAAAACTGAATTGGCCTTTTGTAATACCGAGTTTTATATTTAATAATGAAAAAAGATAGTAAGAACCCCTCCAAACGAATTTAAAAAAAAAAAAAAAAACGCCAATTATGCTTCCAAAAGAGCGAGTGGTAAACAAAGAAAAAAGTCTCCAGTTTACCCGTCCTTCCAAGGAAATAATGAAATAGCTAAGTTATACAGAAAGAAGAAGAAGAAATAGAAAAATTCGCCGTCTTGTTTACTTTTTTGTTTGTAGGCTAATATGACACAGACCCGGAGGTATTCCTACTATACAAATAGTCCTCCGGGTATTCTAAGTTTTCTTGATTTTCCCTTTTCCACCCCAAAAAGAAGATAATACAGAAAAGTAGGTGGAAATGACGCCTGAGATATGCTGGTGTGGATCTTTGAAAGATCCTTTTAGTCGAAAAAAAAAAAAAACTCCAGTCCACCAGATGGCAATAAAAAGAAAATTCGTATTCCGCAAGGTCGTAAAATGTATGTCCAAAATAATGATGACAAAAAGCAAGGAGAAAATAGGACAATCACGGATCGTTTATGCCTAATTTTCTTAGTTTCTTTCTTTGCGCGGCTTCCCCTGCTAATCTGTTTTGTTTGTCTTCATCGTTTTCGCCAATGTGTCGTTCGACTTCTGGTTTCCAGGTGCCTTTAAATTGATATATTAGCGATCGGTATTCGAACTTGGAGGGGAAAATAAGTATGTACCTTCAAACAAATGCTTCACGAAAGCCTGCGGATCGTCGTCCTCTCCCGCGCCGAATTGACCAACACCGGGACTAAAGCTGGTAACGGGGAGTACCACAACATCACCCAGCTTTCTCGGTTCCTTCATGCCTGTGAAATTCCTCCAGTCCACCGGGTTCCCTTTCTCGATCAAGAAATAATTCTGGTCGTTGAAGTACGAAAATACGGTATCGGTCCACGCCGCGGGTCCGGTGAATTCAATCACGTTTCCATTGTCCTTCTTCAATTTGCCGGCTCTCTTCCTCTCTAATGTCTTCTCTGTTATTCGCGCAACGACCTCGCGAAGAACTGGGTGGCCTGGTTTGGATTGAATTGTCCATTGGCAAAATTGTATTCTTCTGGAGTACCATTTCGCCCAATCTGCTCTGTCGGGGTCGGCTTCGATGCCGATGATTAGACCTACGGAACTCATTCGGAAGTTATTAGGGACCCACGCGGTAGCAGGTTTGAGTGCCGCTGTGTCGATATCGCTGTAGATACCCCCTCGTGCGAGGAGAATCAAGTATCGGAAAAAGTCGGCTTTGAGGATGGCAGAGGGTAGGGAGGTGAACGCTTCGAGAACTTGTGGCACGGAGCTGTACAGATGTTTGATCAAGTGTAACGCCACCTGATCGGTGATGACCTCGTGGATGAACTCCGGGTGGTGCTGAGTCCAGCTGGCTTCAAGGGGTCGATAAGAGTCTCGGAATCGGGGGTTGGCGACGGTGTATTTCCACGTCTGCCAGATGAAAGCTGGGAACTTGTTGGATACATCGTAAGGGAACTGGTAGGCGAGTTGATCGCGGAGGGGTTCGTTTTTCATGTTCCCGAGGCGAGGTTTGGGTGTCTTGTTGGATGAGGTTTGTGTTACGAGTTTGCCTACATGGTCGTCTTCAAGTTTCTTGAGTAGAGCGCTCTCTTCTAGAGGGAGAAGGGGAATGCATGTTAGCTTAGGTGAGAGGAGAGGTATGCGGATGGGTGTTCATACTGAGAGTGTCTTTAAGGGGTGTAGCAGGCTTATTGCTTGGTGATGTCGATACGTCTGGCTTTTCAACCTTCGGCCTTTTACCACCCCGTATGGTGGACTTGAGATCTAGAGTTCCATCCTCCAACCGTCGACTCGATGTGAAAAAGAATACGATCAGCACGAATGCCGATAGTATCAGCGCCCTCTTTAAACTCAACATCTTCAGGCCACCAACTGCTGGTCCCGACGAACTTGAGGCGTATTTTTCGGAGAAATCCAGTTTGAAGAAAGTTGTACGGGTCGGGAGAGGATTTTGAGGATGTTGGGTTATCGGGTATATATCAATCGTGAGTGAGATTTGTGGGGTTGTAGCAGAAAGTGGAAGGTTCTGGTCGTCGCGATGGGAGAAAAGGGAGAGTTTTGAATGATGTCGGTTCGGTGGGATAGCCAGCTATCCTAAAAGCAAAAAACGGTCTACAGGAGTGGCATACGTGGATTGTCCAATAGGGCCAGGCGGAATATTATTTGGTGAGAGGTAAAACGAGAGAATGAGTGTTTAAAAGGGTAGATGCTCTGCGAATAGAGATATCGATCCGACAAGGTTAGCATTAAGCTTTGTAAGATTAGGAGACGGATGGACGCGAGCTGCAGGTCAGAATCCTGAAGCAGCAGCGGCAGCAGAAAAAGATGCCAGCTAAATTCGATCGCGGTCGGGGCGAACTCAGGGGGTTCTTCGGAATTAAATGCAATTTGGAAAGAATGAGGATGATGCTTACCCGACGATGACGCTGCAGTGGGAAAACAGGCCAACCTGGTGTTTTAATGATCGAAATATTGAAAGAGAGAAGTCCGAACCATCGACAGCGGTGATGCTATAGCAACAAATAATATGTATGGGAAGTATTAATAGATCTTAGTGAGAGTGTCTCCTTTTCGCTTGGTTTGCCCTGAAACGGGGGCGACACTTTGCAAACACCAAAAAGACCGGATTCGATCCCTTCAGAGACACCGTCGCACTCAAATCACGTGGTAAAGACCGTCGACGAATGGAAAGACGAAAAAGGAGAGAGGAGAGTCCGGGTCGAATTCTCGTCGCCGTCGTCTGTCGTCCGTTTGTCGATATTTTGCTGCTCCGGAGCAACTTGCGTATGCCGTCAAGGCGAAAACCGGTCCAACTGGGATGGGTTAGGTTGATATAGAGTACTTAAAGTATAATATATTTTGACGAGAACAATAGAGGGCGGGATTCTCATAAGGAAAGAATAAGTACGGTCGAAGAAGGGGGTGGAATCCGTTTCCGAACAGCCAAGGGCGGCAAGCTACAGATTTGGTGGTCGTCTTCCCCCCCTCGGTTTATATTCCCGTGCCGTGAAAGCGAAAGGCCCTGCAGGAACGCCCACATGTATCGCCGCCACTGGTTCGAGGCGGTAAGCAAAGAGGGATAGTGTGAATGTCGCTATTAGATTATTGCTAATGTTGTAGACGCTTGTCGGATGGACAGTTATAGGAAGTTCCAGGTTCTTCACACGTCAATCCCCCTTTCTATTGACTTGGAAGAATTAGGGCCCTGGATGTTTTTCAGATGATCGCAACGGATGGAATGGACCTGTCAAATACGTCCGGGATACTATGATGTCAGTCGCGGAACTCCAGTTATCGTAACAGAGATACAGATCTTCGAATTGATGCTTGGATCTGGCTTCGTATGGCATACAATTGGCAGGAGACCGCCCTTTGGAGAACGATTGACAAACTGGGGGAACGGAGCCCCGGTCAATCGCCAATATTTCTCAAACGCGCCAGGGGCACCCACCAGTCTCAAACAAGTTAACAGGCGTCCAGTGGAAGGAGCGAGGAGGGTTGGAGGGAGCGAGTCAAATGCGACCAACTGGTGCCTGTTGCGCACACCTGAAACACACCCTTTTGCTTCTTCGTTTCTGTTGGATTATACCGTTGTATTACATGTAGACAACGTCTTGTGTGCTGCCCGAGATATACCGTGACGCGCGGTTTCCTTTGGTGTTAGCTAAGATAAGACGGAGAATTAAGATATTCCCGACATTCATTTGCATTCGAAGATCTATATCCAATGTGCAGTCAATTCGGTCGGTGGAGCCAAAGGGGTCGAATATCCAATGCGTGCCTAACAAAAGATGGACGTTCTTTCATATTAACATATCCAACGTCTCCAACACACCTCCAACATTCCAATTCCAATTCATCCAATCCATGGATTTGATAGTGCCATATTTCTTCTATTAGCTTCTAACTTTTTCTCCATGTAACCCTCCATCTAAGAATAATAATATGTAATCCCAATCCTTCATGCGCATACCTCACGAGCTCACCACGGCCACAATTTCGCGTAAAACTTTGCAGTCGAACAAATTTGAGCGAGCGGGAACGGGTCACCGCCAGTCGGGTCATACACCTCGGCCACGGTAGGGAGCGGATGCCCCTTCGACAAATATAAATTGAATATCACAGTTCGTGGGGGGAAACTCTTAACGGTTAGGACTTTCCGCCATTTTTTCAATAGCATATTCCATTTCTTCTTCAGTTGCCGCTACCAGTCCACACGCTATAATATTTTAGACTTCAGCACTGATCGTAACATGTAAGACTAGGAGATCGATCGATTCTTGGTGGGCGTATACTTACCATTGATGTATCCCTTCTCATCATGTGGGTACACCACCTATGTCAAATTATTGTTATCGAGACCGGCATACTGTCCCGATATCGCTTGGGGATCGATACCCCCACTCCAGTACTCATTCTTATGCTCATCGGGACGATGATAGCTCGCAGGATCCTCCAAATTCACATCTTTCACCGAGTCCGGTACAAATTCCAACCTTGCCAAGCTCGCACTTTCCTCAGTCCTGTGCGCTGTCACCCGCCTAATTTTCCTCTCATCCTCGTAGAACGTTAGACAAAGATGTAACAGCCATGGTTTAAGATATATCCCATAAAAAAACCACAAACTTTTGTGAAGCTTAAGAAAACCATCATAGAGTGCACTTTTTCAAACGCAAAACTTGTACATGTAGAGAGAATAAACGTACCGTAAAAGCTTTACATTCGCAGGATTCCTCACATTAACCATACTCAAACTCCCATCAGCTTGCTCACTCGCCGCCATGCCCAATTTCGTTCTTTGCGTCCTTCGATCGTGCGGGTTCCGCAGCTGTTCGATTTGATTGTTGACTAGGAAAATTTGATGCGAGAAGGGCACGTCTGATTCCGGCGGCATTGAGTCGGACGGGTTCCGCCCTTTATCGCAGCGGTGACAGGGACGAGGCGCCAGTGGGTGTAGTCTGGGTATTTTCCCTCGCCGAAGGAGAAGATTTCGTACCACATATCTTCTGTCATGTTCGCGGCTGCGTTTACGGGGTGGGTTGATTGGGTGTCCCATGCGACTATGATATGTCAAATTAATACGTTTTAGATATTCAAGTAGCTTTATATAGAGGATGGAGTATCTCATATAATTATAGTTCTGTATCTGCTCTTTGTACGAATGTAAATATATAATATTATGAAAACATACCAATCAAGGCTTTTCTCTCGCCTTCCATTCCAAAAGGCATCATCTCGCTTTGTTCGAAAAGTTCAGGCCAGTCGAGAACTGCGATGATGTCTTTATCTATGAAATCTTCTCTGGACGTTCGGAGCCTCCATGTTTCTTCTTGTGAATCTAATTGTAGATCGATTTTTGGTACGTATTCCGACAAGAGACTTCTATCGCATGAAACGAGAGTAGGTAGATATAGGAGGGAAAGGATTGCGAGGTGTAATACGGGGCTTGCCGTTGTTCTTGCTGCCATTTTGGATGGTTAGGTTCAGATTACTACAGTACTAGGCTTTTGGATAGGAAACTCTAGTTCACGTTCGACACATATACATGTACATGATATCCTCGTTTGAGCATGGTTCACGTTGTTTTCGTGCGAGATTGATTGAGAGAGTAAATGTTGCATTTTTGAGCATGTTTGAACATATTCATGTTTGTAGCATCAAATCTAGGTCTACTATTTGGCGCAATGCAATGGGCATGGATTTCGAATATTTCATAGCCAGAGCTAGAATAAAATCTCGAATTTCCAAAATAGGCAATAATGCATCTCAAATTCGGAGATTCTTATAAGATAATGAAAGCATCCTTCTCACATTAGATTCAGAGACGGAATTAGCTCATTGATATAGATACTGGTCTCGTTTCCAGCCTGCCTTCGCTAGCTACTGAAATTCAAAATCTAGCTGGGCTGTAGATTTTTTGCAGTGTCCACCCCTGGAGGTCGAGACTACGTCCACTCCTTCACCAGAAGATATACACGCCATGTAAAGAAAGAAACCACAAAAACCATCAAGACCGACTCTCAATATAGTCTATGATAAACAAGTATATATTCCTCAATACTCAAGAATTTAAATTCCGGGTCAACACATTCTGGAGAAACCACGCTGTCGAAGTCTGTGATGCTTGGCGCCTCGCCGCTTGGCTGCCGTTTTGGCCCACGCTTTTGACATGGCAAAGAATAATGTGAGGCTGTGCGAGTTCAGATGGTTTGTGCTATTCAGCCGTCGGGAGCCAGGCCTGACTGTTTCCTACCAGCCTGCTAGCTTGACGGGCAAGCAGCTGCCGGGATATCGATGGATGGGATACGTACATGTAACGTACCGGTAGCTTAAATTTGGGTGCAACTGTCTAATCGCGTGGTAACCGTAGCGGAGACAAACACATTCGAACGAGCGGTTTGCAAGACGAGACCACATCTTCAAGAATAAATCCCATCCGAGCAGGCTGCATAAGTCGGCACCTTCTCGTTCGACAGTTTCAAGAGTGGATCTTCCTAGTGGTATGTGATTCTGTCTTTCTAATATCATGCTTTGCTTAGAGAATGCTGACATCTTTCCGTCCGGTTTCCGCTACCAGCCTTTGCTTGGAATCGCTATCATAAGCGGAACGGTGGGGCTTCCGTCCGCGAACGCTAGCTAGTCTCACGACCTCTCACAATATCATGATTTCCATCTTGTGATAGTGACAAAACTCAGATCCACAAACTTTCTACTCTCAAGTACAACCCCTTTCCTGAATCTCAGAGTTTTTTTTTCATATTGTTTATTTCCCCTTTTTTTGCTGCTTCGATGACATTCCGTCCAATAGATCCATCCTAATCCCTTTCTCTTTTGCGTCTGTGTACATTACGAAGTCCAACCGAACCCCTCCACTCCAGTATAACAGACGAGTCGACTTGGCTGCACCCTCCATGTCGCTTCTCAATGGACCACCGGCAAATCGAAACCGTGGCGTGTCCACGTCCTTTGCACCGGAACAACAGCGTCTCGCTGCCGAAATAGACCCCGTCCTCCAACAAATCTCCGAACCGTTACAATCCGCTGCAAGTGTCCCCGACAAGCTCCTCCAGCTTCTGCAGCTCCGGAGCAGCTTGAAGCAATTGCCAGATGGGTCATGGCAGGAAGTTCTTAGGCTGCTGGGTGGGTTCGACTCCCTCATGCAGGCGCTCAATAATGTTGCGGGGTTCTACAGCTTGGAAGACACAGAGGACTCCAGACTATGTCTGATCGACTATCTAAAGTGTGTTTTTAACTTGCTATCAGAGAGTATGATTGGGCATTCTGGCAACAAGAGGTTCTTCACGAAGAAGGTTGGGTTTGAGTCTCTGGAACGGGGATTAGCTGCCACGGGTCTGCCCGTATGTGCACCGGATTATCTATTCGGGCTGTTATTCGCATTCGGGACGAACGACGAGACCTTGGCTACGTTTATAGTACGTTGCCGCCGCGAGCTGCCGGAGGACGAATCCAAGACAATAGAGTACGTGAGGGGGAAGACAAAAGCGTCGTTCAACGACAACGATCTGTTACGGCACGCTGGCATATTACCCGTCATTGTCAACTTTTACAAAGTGCTGGAGTTGGATAGAGTGACGAAAACCGCTGTTCTTCAGGCCATAATCTCGCTCACTCAATCCAGTCATTACAACTTGAACGAAGTCCACAAGAGCGAAATCCTGTCGACTTTTATCATTCCCCATCTCTTCACGTCGCCTAAGGTGGAAGAAGAATTCGAAGAAATGTTCTCAGAAATAGCTTACGCCCTGATTCCTCTGGGTGTAAACTTTCCTGAAGATGCCAAGTCCATGTTTCGTCAGGCTATCGAAGATCCGAAAGCTGCGGACTTTCTACTATATGGGTTGAAACATTCTCGAACGCCACCTCTCATCCAATTTGATCTCTCTCTCCACGGTTTCGCTTCTGTTGAACTTGGAACTTTAGGTCGCCCATTCCCACCTTCGGGTAACGGCTACACGTTCGCTCTTTGGGTGTATATTGACAGATTCGACGAGTCAGTTCACACGACCCTTTTCGGTATCTTCGAGGAGACTCAAAAATGCTTCGTCTTGGCGTATCTGGAACAAGATTCGCACAAATTGATCCTCCAAACTTCAGTATCTTCCGCAAAAGCATCAATCCGGTTTCGAGCATTTGTATTTGAGGAGAAAACATGGTACCATATCGTCGTCGCTCACCGTCGTGGAAAGGCAACGAGTGCCGCCAAAGCTCTACTATACGTGAATGGTGATTTCGTCGAACAGGCGAAATGCTCATATCCATCGAGTCCTCCTACTCCGACGACTGCCGTACAAGCTTTCTTAGGAACACCAGCGGATTTGTCTCCAAGGATCGGACACGGCGTGCTCTCATCGAAGTGGAGTGTTGCCAACGCGTACATGTTTGAGGATATTATATCCGACGACCTCATAGCCGTGCATTACAACCTCGGGCCGCGATACTATGGAAACTTCCAGGACTGTCTGGGTAGTTTTCAGACGTACGAAGCGAGTGCGTCGCTCAATATGAGAAACGAGGTGATGCATCCTGGAAAGGAGGAAAAATCGGACATTATATCCGCCATTCGACAAAAAGCATCGACGGTTATGGGGGAAAACAAGGTCTTGCTGAATATCTCAGCGACGGGGGTTATCGATGATACTCACGACGGAGCGATGAATGTTAGGATCCTGTTGGAAAAGATCAGCCGGCAGGCGTCTAAGAATCTCCAGACTTTTATACGAAAGGGTCCCGTTGCGCTAAACGGTGCTATTCCATTTATCAGCGATGCTCTGAGTCTTCCTCAAGGTGCTGCGATAATGACCGGTGAACCGATAATTCTTTACCCTGGCAGTCTTGATAACGCTGCGTGGAAGATTGGCGGTGCGGCGGCTGTGACACTGAAGCTCGTCGACGCTGCACAAACGCCCCAAGACGTGTGCAAGGCGGTTGAGATTCTCTTCGAAACCATCAAAAACAATTGGAGAAACTCGGAGGTGATGGAAAAAGAGAACGGATTCGGAATTTTGGCGTATCTCCTTCGCACTAAAGAGATACCTGGGATCGTTTCCAGGGAGCTTTTGGACCTTATTCTCGCATTTGTCGGATATAATGTAGAAAACCCGGAGGAATCGATACTGATCAACCCACTGGCGTATCGTGTGCTTCTTGTCGACTTCGATCTCTGGCAGAAAGCCGATATTCCGACTCAGAAAGCCTACTTTGCGCAGTTTATAGTCTTTGGATCCGGAAGCATCAATCATCGGTTCAACGCGAAGAGATTGCTTCGTATGAGGATAATAAAGAAGCTGATACACGCTCTAAAAAGTGATGCGTTCTCGATGGAAGTCATTCCTGATTTCATGGCGGCGTTTAAATCCCTTATTAGTTCTAATTTTGCACCGGACACTTTACGGTCATTGGCGTTATTCATCACCTATGCGTTATATTCTGGGAAGCAAGCGAAGAGTCTACGGCAGAAGAAGAGTACCTATCAACTGAAAAGATCCGAGACGGATGGCTATTCGCCAGTTTCGTCGACCTCGACTAAGAGGATTGGGGATTTTGGTTTGAAGAGGCAGGTTGGTTTGATGATGTTGGAAATGTACTCTGAGTTGCTCTGCGAATCATCGAGCACGAATAACATTATGAAATTTGCGAGAACTGTTACTAATAGGGTGCGTTTGAAATTCTATTTTTGAAGTTTGTGTCTGTTTGGCTAACGATTGAATGATCTAGTGGCTGCTGTATCTTCTGGATGATGCGAACCCGAATGTGATTTCTTGTGCGATCAAAATTCTTGCAAGGATATTGGTGATACACGGGCAAAGTTATATAGCCAAATTCGGGGGCAAATCCTTCGGCTTTTTAGTTTTGAAGCGGCGGCTCCGAAAATGGTGGAGAGTACCGGACGTCTGGATGTCTGCTTTCTCCATATTCTTGGGGGTAGATATCGCCAAAGTCGATCTCAGCCAACCAGTAGCGTTGTATCACCTACTTAATACCTTCAAATTCGATGATAAAGATGGGAGGTTCATTTGTTCGGACATGTGGGCTGTGATTGCTACTATGCTCAAGACAGCTGTTAATGATATCACGAAGGCACAGCAAGAAGCGGCTCGTATCGCCGCCCCGAAGAATAGGCTTTTGAATCCAGAGGATGCGGAAAGGAAGCATAATCGTAGACGCTCGCTATCGCTGGACACTCAACTCACTTTGATGACGCTTGGTGAAGGTGAGATTCTTATCTTATCCTGTTCTTTGATTCTGTTTCTAATTATTGCGTTACAGTGGTTCGGGAGCCGGTCGATCGCCCACCGGTTGAAGTCGAAAAGATGGTCAACACTATAGTTCATTTCTTGGCGGATTTACAGCAGAATTGCGCACCGTTTAAAGAATTCTGTTCGGGTACTATCTTTCTTAAGGAGATTCTAGATATCCTGTTTCCTATTATTTGCGATACCGATCAACTCAGCGCTGAGACCGAGCTTGATCTGACACTTGCGGATGATGCGGAAGATAGACTACGCCATGGACAGTCTGTCAGTCAAACAAATATTCTGCAAGCTACAGGGTCTGCTGTGTGGTCCACCGTTACGGATAATAGTGCGGCAAGGGTTATACCGTTCAGAAGAGGGTCATCCTTCATAATAGTGGACTCGGATGGAGCATCTATCTCGACGCCATCCGGATCTAGGTTGCTCCCGGCCGTTAACCCGACTTCTATCGAGATTGCAAAAGTCAAGGGTGCAGTGTTGAGTAATCAGCTGGTATCGAGCTTGGTTGATATCGTCGTGGCTGTATTTAAAACTATGCTCGTGGAAAGACGGGAGTTTGCCGGGTTCGGACTGGCTACCAAGGTAAGATCTTATCTACTTGATTGATTGGTATGGTCTAATTTAATGGTTTAGATACCTCCTGGTACCCTCGACCAACGCATATACTTTGAATCTTACATCGTGCGGAATACGTTATCCTTGTTGAGGAACGATATCGCTCTGGACTTGAAGACCTTGACAGAACCACGTATTCTGACCAACATTGGAAGATTGGCCTTCCATCTTTCTCAATCGATATTTGAAGGATGGTTTGCCACCGGTGCCCAACAATTACTCGAATTCATTGGTATCGTATTGGAGTATGTTGACCGACCCGACATTTCGACCGTGAAGAGCGTGCGGCTTTGCAGCCAAACGATCATTGGGCTTCGAAACTCGTTTATCAAATTAATATGGCATCGGTTTTCCACCATTACGAATTTGATAGAGGATGGGGAGGCGAGTATCGTGGAGTTTTTGCAGCAGCTTTTGATCTGGAATGGTATCATCCTTACCACGGAACAACAGGATTTAGATACTATTCGCATCTTCTCGTACTTCCTTTACGTATTTCTCACGGATGAGAAGAATAGCATACGGACTATCAGTTTACAGCTGCTGCGGTTGGTGCTCAGTCGGAAGTCAGTGGAGATAGGTCAGATATTGTTGGGACCCAAGACACCCGCTGAATTGAAGCCTACGATGAGTGATTTTTTGAAAGTTTCCGATCTCGTAAGTTTGTTGTAGTCAGGAGTATTATTATATTAATACTAACATGGGTTATAGGATGATGTGCAATCGCTTGAATGGATCGAAAACCATCAAAATGAGTTGGATACATACTTCTTTGGCAATTTGGCGCAGACGTGGGATACCTATGTCACCGAAGAGAATAAACGAGTCAAAGAAGCTGCTCGCGCGAGAATCACGCAACGTAAAGATAAACTTAAAGGATGGGCACTCGAAAATATCAACAATGAGGATGCGTATAATAGGCACAGGAACTCTTCAGCGGCTTGGACGGGAAATATTTACGCCGCGGAGCACCTGAAATATCAACGCGCATATCAGGACCATCAAGATAACATTGCGTTTATGATTTCCGTACACACAAAGTTGAACCGAGAATTGGAGAGACCTTGCGGCTTGTTGGATATAGGAGAGCTTCAGACATGGCAGTTGGATATCTCAGAAGGAAGGAATAGAATGCGGAAACGGTTGCTTCCGGATCCGAGAACGCAGGAGAGGGAGTATGGCCCGAAACAGAGGGGTACGGAACTGACGATTAATAATCCCACGCCTACCCCTCCCGTGTCGAATACCCCACCGCCAGCTCTCATCGACGCGGATCGCCTGTCACTTCGGCCCACGACATCTGATGCTACTACTAAGGATAATGGCGGTTTGATGAACGGCGGTGGCGACAATATGGATGACGATTTCGAATTGGTCGACGATCCTAAGATTGATGATGAGGAGTATGAGGATAAGAACCGAAAGGTGTTGAGGAGTCTTCAACATGGGGAGGTGGTGCAGTTTGTCAGTAATGTGTCGCGAGTGCTAGGATTGAGTATCTGCGAAGGGTTGCTGATCCTGGGACGGGAGAATTTATACATGATTGATAATTTCTTCCAAAAGTCGGATGGGGAGATTATCAACGTGTGGCAAGCACCGCCGTCGGAGCGAGATCAGTATTTGCAGACTATTGCCGGGTTGGATGCGGAGAAGTCTAGATCGACCAGTGCGGAGCATGATACTCGGCAATGGGCGTGGAAGGAACTATTGTCGGTGTCGAAGAGAAAATTCTTGTTTCGAGATGTGGCATTGGAGCTGTTCTTCTCCGATGGGAGGAATTATCTTTTGACCACGATGACACAGAAGGATCGAGATATACTTCATTCAAAACTAGCAGCTCGTATTCCGGCAAATCAACAGCAACAACTGGGTATCCGACATAACGAGGATGCATGGCTGGTCGAGACTATGGGACAGCCTGGGACGGGTTTGAGCCCGATTTCGTTTGGTGGGAAGCTCGCAAATGTCTTTTTGGCTGCTTCTGCGAATCCTGCGACGAAGAGGTGGCTCAAGCATGAGATTTCGAATTTCCATTACCTCATCCTCGTCAACGCCATGGCTGGGAGAACTTTCAACGATCTCACGCAGTACCCTGTATTCCCTTGGGTATTGGCGGATTATACCAGCGAAGAACTCGACCTGACGAATCCCAAGACCTTCCGTGACTTTTCAAAGCCTATGGGAGCCCAGACTCCCGAACGATCGCGCGAGTTCCAGGAGAGATATCGTGCGTTCCAAGATCTCGGGGATAGCAGAGCGCCGCCATTTCACTATGGAACACATTACTCGTCCGCTATGATTGTGTGTTCGTATCTTATCAGGATGCACCCGTTCGTGGACTCGTATCTACTGCTCCAAGGTGGTAGCTTTGATCACGCCGATCGATTATTTTATTCGATGGAGAAAGCGTGGTTGTCAGCTTCAAAGGATACGACGACCGATGTGAGGGAACTTATCCCGGAATTTTTCTTCCTTCCGGAATTCTTGGTCAACAGCAATGGTTTCAACTTTGGGAACAGACAAGCTACCGGTACCCCTGTTGACGATGTTGTTCTACCACCATGGGCTAAAGGCGATCCCAAGATATTTATCGCGAAACATCGTGAGGCGCTTGAGAGTCCGTATGTGAGCGAACATCTTCACGATTGGATTGATTTAGTGTTTGGGTATAAGCAAAAGGGTGACGCGGCTATCGAAGCCACCAACGTATTCCATCATCTATCGTATGCTGGGGCTATCGATCTCGGAAGTATTATTGATCCGGTTGAGAGGACGGCTGCTATTGGGATTATTCATAATTTCGGGCAGACGCCGCATCAAATATTTACGAGAGGGCATCCGCAGAGGGAGAATTCGGTGAGAAATACCAGTCGGTTGGATGGGAGTGTGGAGAGTTTGATCCGGTTACCATTTCCTTTGCTTGGTAGGTTCTTTTACTATTTTGATTTTTGGTGTCCTGGGGTTTCGCCTGTGCTAATGCTCGGCGGGAATAGATACTAGAGAAAAGGTACAGCAGATATCGTTCTCGTATCAACAAAGCAAGGTCGTTCCTTCTTCGGAGTTTAGGCTATATATCGGCCCAGCGTTTAATAGATATCTCGAATGGGGTTATAGCGATGGAGGCGTTAGATTCTTCGATGCCGAGAATAGAAAGGTAAGAAAACTAAAATTTGCAAAGGGGTTATACAGGGTTTTGCTGACGAGGTTCCAAGATGATCGCTTTATTTGAACATTTACATCAAGATCAAATCGCTTCCGTCTTGGTCGTTGATGAGGCGACTTTCGTCACCGGTGGTTGCGACTGTACTGTCTCAATCTGGAGAATGGAGAGTCAGAAGATTCTCGACATTCATCCACTCGCCTGTTTACAGGGTCATGCGGCTGCAGTCACCCATCTCGCCGTCTCACGTTCTTTCAATCTACTCGTCACCGGTGATTCTGACAATGTTCTTTTGGTTTGGGATCTCAGTCGGCGGACTTATATTCGACAATTGACTACCCATCCCGGGATACAATGCATCACTTTAAACGATGTTACAGGAGATATCCTCGTCAGCGGGACGTCTGAGATGACGTTGTATACTCTCAACGGTGATCTCGTTCTGCATAAAAATATCGCAGAAGATGCGCCGGATCAAGTCATTATATCTACGGCTTTTTACGAGGGAGTGAGCAACGAATGGTTGGAGCGGGAGTTAATTTTCACAGGTCACAGGAGGGGTATTGTAAATGTGCGTGTTCGCGTATTGATTTTGGCGAATTCTAAGGGTTACTAATATTGTGGGTTAGATCTGGAGCAAGCAAATCGTCAACGGCAAGTTTGACTTGACGCTTGTAAAATCTTTGCAGCATATAAATCCTTACCAGACGCAAGCGACTGTTTCTGCGGCTATTACGGCCATCTTACCCATGCCTCGCTCAGTGTTTACTGGTGATGAGTGGGGTCGAGTTGTAAGTGTTTCTTCTCTCCTGGTGTTAGTGGCCGCATTTTGCTAACGTGTAACCTTGATGAGTAGTACCAATGGGATTGCGTTTCAAAATCTTCTTGAGAGATGGTATGCTCTCGTTCCTATTCTTTCTCTTTTATCCTACCTTGTTAGTTTTCTATTTGAGGGTTTTGGAAAGCATTTTATTGGTCTGTTTATTTAAATATTGTAGAGGAGCAAGCGTTGACTTTGGAGTAGCTTGTTGAATATTATGTATCTTTTTGAAAGACGTCTGGAAATCAGTGCTCCTATTAGTATTTTAAACATTTCATATACACATCTTGATATGGTTTTCTTTTTGAAATACTGGTTGTAGGTCGGAACAGAGTTATGGGCTGTTCACCGATCTCAGACTATTTTGCAGATATTTTGTGGATATATTGGCACTATGCTACCAGTTAGATGATCAGACAGAAGACATATCGATCAAAGGATATTCTGTCAAAGCACCTAAAAAACGATCAATATTATTTTGTCTGGAATATGAATTTAAGGGTCTGCGGAAGGCATTTTCTGTTCCCCTTCCCCTTCCATCTCCGGCATCATCTTTTGTTCCTATTTTCTTATAAACAGCTTTCACGAGTACTCCTTAACTATCTATATACGATACTCTTTGTCGGGTTTTTTATTTCTGGGTTATAGCTGTATATTGCAAATCATGACCGAAAGACAAGCCAGTGCTGCTGCCGCCGCCGCCGCTGTCAGACGCCAGAGTTTACTTTCACTGAAAGCCCCAGAATCTCCTAGGCTTATTCCATTTCCTGCTACCCCATCGTAAGTTTATGTCTCACATCCAATTTTCAAAAATATGAATCGTGGAATGAGGATTCCTAACAAGAGATGTAGGCGAAGCATCCAAAGCAGCCGAGCACCAAGTCGAACAGGTAGCTTTCGATCCGGCGTTCCAGCTCGTGTTTCTGAGCTTCGCTCTATTCGAGAGGTTGAAAATGTTACCACTTCGACAAATTACCCTGTAGGACCGATTGGAAGGATGAAGCGTGCTACTTCCACAATGTCTGCCCGACCAACCTATGGCGTCGCTCGGTCCGCTTCGGTCAATAAGATCCGTCGAAGTTCTATGAGCTACTTACGACGAACCCAGTCGCTCATATTACCTGGGGAGAACAATGTTTTCGAAGAAACCTCCCCCACATTGGAAAGGAAGCCATCTTTTATGCCTGCGAGTTGCCGACCCGGACGCGCGTCGGCTCGGCCTATGCTTCGTACGTTGCGAGATCCAGACCCCTTGGGTTCCAAGCAGCCTTCAGCTTTCGGAAGACGCAGTCGCAGATTTCCTTCGCTCAGGATTGGGATATTTTCAAAGGCTAAAGAGCTCGGGCGACGAGTTTCGCAACCTTTCCGTCGGCCCAGGCATACTCCTTTGGGATTTCCTATCCAGCAAGTTCATTCGGGAAATAAGCATTACGGATACGAGCCTTCGCAAACCACATCAGAGTACTCGTACATTGAAGAATCTCAATATGCGGACACGGTTGTTCACAACCCAGCATGGGAGAACCAGAGTTATGTTACGACTCTTGATCACCATGATACTGAATACTTTCCTCAAATGCCGACTCCCGATCGCAGTGCCACCACTCCGGTTCCTGTTAGCACAAGCGTTGATGAATCGAGTCCAGAAGCCCAAGATAAAACTCGTAAAAGAGGGCAGGCGCTTTCCCATCCCCCTACGGATCCTAGTGGGGTTGATGCGAGAGGTGTTTATAGTGATCTCATGAAGAGTATGACCAAGCGATTCACAGAAGCACCACCACAGGAAACTATCTCAGAAGAGTGGCAGGAGTCATTCCCTCGCCGTGTCTCTAATGAGAATGCTCGGCCTTCAAACGTCAAACACACTATCGAAAAGAGCCCAGAGACTCGAAAACCGCTGTCGGAGATTCCGCATCGTTTGACCAACGCAGTTATTGAGGAGGAGGAAGAAATGGATCTAGAGGCACCTATTGCCAATGTCGGCGGTTCAAAGGATATTTTACTTCGAACCGAAGACCCCGATACGTCTATATTCAGTCATATAGGGCCTCAGCATAATGTCTGGCAAGACGAGACTACGGAGGCTGAAGCCGCATTGGCAGCTTTGAGACGATTGAATCTTTCGAATGTGGATAACAGTGGTGAGGATGCGAGTGTTCATGCCGCGGAGTACTCGAAATTGATACGATCATATCAGGAGAGAGGTAGCCCTTCTACACTGGAGGATCAGATTGGTGGATTGCGTAACATTTCTGGGAGATTGCAGGAGAATAAGGGAAAAAACGGTGATGTTAATATAGAGGTCGGTAATTCGAAGGGGAAGCAACGTGAGGCTATAGATCCTGTCTTCCTTTGATGGCTTGGTACATTAGATTGGAGTCATTGACTCTTAGGTTGGAAGTTATTGAGGGATTATCCGTTTGTGGATTCTGATTTTGGTTTGTATTGGTTTTGGAGTTTTGGCGTCTCAGTGAAATAACTAGTGTAGCGATAGAGATTCTAGGAAAGACGACGAAGAATTTGAAATTCTGAACTGAATTTTTTTTGTTCATAATTGTACCTGCCTTTAAGAACCTCGCAGTCTCGAACCAGAGAATCTCTATCATTTCGAGATTTCAGAATGAAGTGTATTGTTAACTTCATCAACAGTGTTGGAAAAATCCCAAAATGGAAAACCGACAACGGCGACCGACCCAATTTGTTGACATTGGCTTCACGAGGCTACTTTTGTTCCACGCGTCACGTCACGATATCGACATTATTTACCTAAGTAAACCCTTCGAGTACCAAATATCTACAGGACGATGGTATCTTATCGCTGTCATGAGGCAGGGATATCACTAGCTGCTGCGAGATCGGCTAGATCACAAGATCGGATGTCTCGCGAAGGATTCGATTCGAAGTTATTAACTCGAAATATATCCAGGCTTGCAACCTGCAGCAATACAGTTGCACGGGTATAAATGTCGCCCGAAACACCCGTTGCCGCCATTAAACAGTCCGCCCAAGCTTCAAAGATGTCAGAAATAGATTCGTTCCGGTGGGGCTCAAGATGATTCGTCTTACATGTGGGGTTTCTTCTGCCGGCATCCAGGACCAGGGTTGGCGATGAGGGGCTCGAAGAAACCACGGCTCATCCCACCCTTGATTTTATGCGAAAGGATGCGGCTCAAAACTTATAAGAACACCCGTGTTCCGCTCTTAATATCTGAGTGCTAGTTTATGTAGGATTGAAGCCTATTTTCCAAATTTATTCATATTAACCACATCAGAAGAGAGGCCATGGAGCATCTTTTACTCGTTGATAAAAACATCTTTCCTCCTACTATTTTTCCTTTTGTGGGAGAGAAATGGGATGGCGGGTCGTTCGACGACTATCCTCAGCGCCGACAATATGATCTAATTACACGCAAGTTTCTTGTCGAAGGAGCAGATAACAGTCCAGAAGCATCTTATCCCTTTTTCCAAACATGGTTATACTTTGGCCTCCTTTCAGATGCCTTCTCATGCCCAAACGCAAACGAGCTATTCTTGCGGCATGATGATAACCTAGGTTGTCTAGTTCTCACGACAGAAAATCTAAATGAAGTAGCTGAAAGGTGGAAAGCTATCGTCAATTCAATGGAAATATTTGATAAAGTTGCCGCAATCAACCGGTCTATCAAAGCTATCGGGAGGGCGCACAGGGAGTTGGAGGAGTTAGATGTGCCGGATCCATCACATTTGATCTGGGAAGAGAATGTTTCACCGCTGGGGGTTCAAGTCAGATTTGCAATTGCCCTCCTTTGTGATTCTTTGGGGTATACAATTCTCTCCTTATGTAATCAAGATGGACTAGAAAAGGCGATTGACAAGTATAATTCGAAATTGGGTCGAGGCAACGAAATTCAAAATCCTGGATATCCGTATTTCAGATGGAGGATTCTATCCGCTCTCGATGAAGCTATGGATAAAGCTCTTCTTTGCCCAGTGGAGAAGAAGCAATATGCGAACTCATCACCGGCGTATCTCTGTTATTTGTTATCACTTCCAGAAACAAATCGACATCCTGGTCAACATGCGAATTGCAAGGACGAAACTTGCGTCGGTAACAATATCGACGACGCAACTTACGTCACCAAGCATGTTATGCCAGACTGTGGATGCGAATTTGATGGGCCGAATATCGAAGATGTCAAGAGCTGCTTGGAGGCAGGGCATATTCCATCCCTATCGATTTCAATTGTTGATGGAGAGTACCAGGGAATGGTTGTGAAGCCGCAAAAGGCTGAACAGGCGAGTATCTGGAGACGCAATCAAAATAAATCTGGCATTGGAAAGTCTTTGGACTATGTCGCCTTGTCACACGTTTGGTCAGATGGACTTGGTAACCCCACTGCTAATACTCTGCCAAGGTGTCAATTAAGACGGTTGGCATATTATGTCAACCACACAATGAAAGATGGCAAAGCGAGAGGTATCAAAGGAAACATGGAAAAGATGTTTAATCTATCCAGGCATATATTTTCGAAAAGAGAAGGGACCGTCTGGGAACAAGATCCTAACTTTGAGATATGCATTTGGGTCGATACCATGTGTGTGCCTCTTCAGAAAGAGTACAGGAAATTGGCTATTAAAAATATGAATCAAGTGTATCGACAGGGTACGAAATTTCCCTTTACTAACACTTCAAAAAAGGCTAAATTTATTAACGAAGTAAAATAGCACGATATGTTATGGTGTTGGACGCATCAATAGCTCGTCACGATTTCCGTACTGACGAAGAGCTCATGGGACGATTAGTTTTATCTACTTGGATGCGACGCGTTTGGACCCTTCAGGAGGCAGTTCTTGGAATGGAAAAGCTTGCAATATGCCTCAAAAACCACGTCATCGACCATACTGATTCAGTCGAGCGACTTCGGGTGACTGTAGCTGAGGGTAATTGCTCAGTATTAGATAATGTTCGCACTACTCTAGCGATCCTCAGTGATGATGGATTCGCAGGTGTTAACGGTGCCGTCGCGGTAATGGAATCCAATAAGGGTGGCTTTAGGATCTCTGACCTAGCCGAAAGCTCCAAGCACCGGGAAACTGAACTGCGCCAATACGTTCTGTTCCTAGAACGGCTTTGGACATTAGTCGGCCGACGAGCGACCACAAAAGAAGAAGACCGAGTCTTAGTCGCCTGTAACATTGTCTACAAGGACGTCGCCAAGGTTCTCAAAGGAGATGGCCACACAGGAAGAATGACAGCTCTCCTAGATCAGTTCGAAGAAGTTCCTGCTGGTGTTATATTTAAAACTGGAGAGAGGGTCCCGGTTGACGGATACCGATGGGCTCGTCACTATTTTGGGGTTTCATCATGGGGAAGATTTGATTTTTCAAATCCAGGAATCGTAACGCCCAAGGGATTGCTAGTCAAGTTCCCAGGATTTATCTTACCTGAGAAGCCCACTAGTTCGGAGTTCCCTCTGATGGTAGAGACCCCTGGAAAACGAGAATTTTATATTGTGAATTGCAATTATCCAAATGCGAGTGGAATCCACCAAAGTCCTGAAGACTGGAAAACGATCATTGGAAGGAATAAAAACAACATTGCAATAATCGTACAAGTCGACAGTTACTTCACCCATGTAATGTTGCTGAAGGATGGAGGGACTTTCCCATGCAAGCAGAGGAGAGCGATTCTGGTGTCTATTACGGAAGAAAAGAAAGGTACAATATACTGCCGCTATGAGTCCTTTATATACTTGAGTGAGGCTCCGAGCGTGGAATATGAGCCGCTTGTGTTATCAAGTCACCGAACAGTCGTTTCACATGATTCCAGAACCCCCGACCAGCAGTGGTGCGTTGGATAAATCTTTGAAGCTTGTTATATACCTCTATTTTACAGCATATTCTTAAGTTTACAACCTTGGTAATGCAACATTTACTGTCTAGTTAGTCACTATCTGTTAGCGGAATGTAAAATTATGAGTTTTTCATTACTTCCAACTAGTAACATCTAAAAACACTATTTGGAGAACTTAGCTTCTCGGAAACTCAATGCGAAAGAAAACCATACGACTTTCAATATCCCTAGCTTGGCGGAATTCCCCAAGTGTCATTTATTCTCAGATACAAAGGACTAATAGGCGAATGACAAGAAATTCATATTTAGAAGGCAGAATTATCGATATTTTCTATATAAATTCGAAAGGTCCCGAATTTGAACGCCAATTTACATGGCGTGTGTGCTGCTCTATTCGCTATTAGATAAGTCTCACAATAGTAACACCAAGAACAAATGCAAAGGACAGCATACAATCATAGGGTACTGCTGTGTAGGCAGGCGCATCATACATCAAATATCTGTAGAATTCCCCTTCATGCTCAGGTTTGAGCCGTTCGATTACTTCTTGGTGGGTATTTTGGAATGAGACGTTAATCCGGTCCGTAAATTTAGGAACCAGGAACGGTTGTGTCGTCTCCGAAAAAGTAAATCGGGGTGGATTTGACAATCGCGTGTTTTCTCCAAACAAGGACTCACCACTCGGAGCTGAGGGATTCGACGGCTGTGCGCTCTGTCCCAATCTAGATCCGCCGGTGATGGTTCCAACCGCGAGTTGAATATTTGGGTTCGACAACTGCACGCTCGACATTTTTGACTTGGATCTAGGAGCCCCCATTTGTGAGAGTTTAGGAACTATAGAAACACTGGTTGGTGAGTCTGGGTTGACTATAGTCGTCATTTTAAGAGATCTAATTCTCTTAGTAAGCTCCTCAAGAGAACCGTGCCATTCAATACTTGCATGCTTACTGGCATGCACCAAAGGCCATAACTTCGTCTTCTTCAACGAATTATAGAACGAGCCTAGCGCAATGTTTCGACAGTTAGGATTTTCGCAAACAGTCCCCTCACCGTCGTCATTATCGTGACCGATGCCGCTGACTAGACCAGTAAACTTCCGGAGACATTCGATCATATCGAGGATGGCCTGCTTTCGTTTATTCATTATAAGGTCTATCCTTTGTTAATAATGATAAATGAGTAGGTTGATGGAGAGAATTATCGTAAAGCATCCTTACCAAGAATTTTCTCGGGTATTAGTTCACAATGAACCTTACAAGGAGCCGCCTTAGCTGACTCATCTCTATATCGATAGAAATACGATTTGCAAGGACTCAATGTACTTGCTTCGTAAACGAGTGATCGCTTCAGATCATCTATTCTTTTATGTGTATAATCGGCTCGAGCACTGATAAATAACCAGTCCTCATAACCAGTCACAGCCGCATATTGAACCCAGCAGTTAAACCATGTATTTTTCCACGGATGCACACCTGACCAACAATTGTACTTGTCGCAAATAAGCGTCATGTTTCGTAATTGGTTGTAGGTCAAACCTCGAACTTCGTCGTATTGAAAATGGAGTATCCGGAACAAAATATTCAGACATTGGACATCATCATCTTGTAGATTCAAGACGGGATATTCTTTGCCATCAACACTCCCCTTCTCCAGAGCAGCAAATCCTCTGCGATTTATTGATTTGGCCCATACATTTGATACCAGTTGTAGTACCGACGACGAGACAAGGTATCGTGCTTTGTGTGTTTTATTCTCCAAGTTCACAATCAAATCGCAGGTTTCGCCGAATGATAATAACGGCACCACCTGTAGGGGTTCGGGCGCGTAATCGTCTTCCTTGTCTTCTGTTCCGCCGTCCGAATCATCTGAAAGCTTTTTATAAGGAAAATCTTCATACTGCGCAGCAGCCCCGGAATTAATGGGTGAGTTTTCGAAATCACTCATTTATTCTTTATCTTCGGGCCTTTTTCGTTAGGATATGACAGAATCGTAATTCGCAAAGGATTCTAGATCCATGGGGAAGTGTATGTGATGTGTGTTTGTCCGATGAAGGGAAACTTTATAGCCTCAAGATGTCTTCCTGGCATTTACGATAGATCTATTTACATGAGCGTCAGTGGTTTTCATTATTTGATCATCTTAAAAGATTACCAGTGCTCATAAATCCTGTACTTTTCCTAATACGTGAGTGTGCGTACCTTGCCCTTTGCATGGCTCGATAGCATTGATAGTATTGATAGGTTTTGGTGGGTCCTTAGTTTGTCTTGGTTGTATATAGGGAAATGAGTCTCAGCGTGACATCTAGTATAGAGCTAGCTGATCCTGAGAAAGCTCCCAGACTGCTGAGAAAGATGACTAGAGCGATCGTAACATATCTTGACCTGTCATTTATACATCTTCGCATTGGATATCTTGGATCGATGCTTACAACGCGAAAACGTAACAAAATGTCTAGGTGGCACATCTTCAGGCAGCTTTTCCTGGGGTTGTTAGAGGTAGGCGAATCAACGTGCCGCTTGTAAGCTCGAACAAACATTACTATCACCACTAACTACACTTGCCTCCACGTTTCAACTTGGAGATTGCTCAATCCAGCCGAGATGGGAGACCAAAAAAAAAAACCATTGTAACCTGGCTTGTAATCATAATACACTGTGCTATTTCACCACACGACAAAAATCCTGAAAGGACCTTTAGTCCAACATGGCAATCCAACATTTTTCAACCAACAGCTAACTATAGTCATGCATCGGGATTTTTGTGATGAGTATATTCCTCTGATATATTGGCCAACCTTAGTTTTATATTTTGACTTATACACTGCAGGAAATGTAAGAATTAAAAAACCACTCTTCAACTTGATAGTTCTAAATACCCTTGCTTTAAAATTTGATACGTAGTTTCGCACACATACGGTACAATGATCTAATTTCAAAAGCCAAAATATTTTAAACATCTGGTATACATTTTTCTTGAATATTCGTGTGGACAAACCAAGCGCCTACACCAGGGATGTTTAGGAGAATCCTGTGGGTGGGACTGCAAATGCGGGGTTTAGCCGGAACTCGTCATCTCATTCTAGAATATAAGCATATGTTTAGTAAGCACTCGAATGGTCAACGATCTCAAACAGACGCGTAATTTAAGCCTCACTGTTAAATTCATGAATATAGTGTCTTCGCCTCCTAGCTAACGTCTTGAGTTGTTTTTGTTGTAACTTTGCTCCATCAAAATGAACCATGTTCCCGCTGCGACATTCCGACAATACCCCCATGTCAACGAAGTCCTCTGCCTGTGCGACTACGACTATGATGGCGAGGATTTTACCACATATCCTGAGCGGAAGGGCTTCGACAAGCACCAGCTTCTTGCCGGAAATTTTAGTGAGCACTCTCAAGAAAAGACAGTCGCCTTTCTTCAAAGCTGGCTCTTTTTCGGAGTATTTTCCGCTGTCAGAAAGCAGATTTTAGAAATATCAGAAATCACGACCAGAAACTCCAATGGCGACCTAATCATTGATGCCCAGAAGCTTCCAGTTCTTATTGAAAAATGGGTGAGATCAAGTTCGGCGCGTCATTCGGACCGAGTCAACGCCATCTTCGCAGAAGCCCAAGCTGTTATAGAGCACTTTTGCCCACCATTGATCACCTGGCAGACAAAATATGGCGCGGACGGAGAGCATCCCAGTGTTATCGCCAATGCAACTGTTAGTCCAGTTCTTCCGCCCATCGCCTGCTCAATAGCTCTACTTTCCGCGAGTTTGCACACTGCGTTCACCCAACAATTCCCCATGCAGCCATATGTTCGTTTCAGCAGACCTGCTTCAGATGTATTCGGTATACCGGCGCTCATCTTTCAGAGATTCTTAGCAGCAGGGTGGTGTATCAGCGATGTTGCCAGGCTCTCCAGAACGTACAGTGTCTCGACGTTATATTTCGCCTCTAGCATTCAACGAAACCTCCCGTCACCAGATTTTCACGATGATTGTAACTTATTCGCTTGTTCGGCGTCTCAAGTCGATGACTCGACGTATGTGACAAAACATGTGGACGAAAAGTGCCAGTGCGACCATATGTTTTCATCGCTCGGGGATGTCAGGGAGATTTTAGATCATGGCGGAATACCGGCTACTATCGTCATGGGCGATATTGCAACAGGTGGAGAGAAAGGTTGGCTCGAAGCTGTTCCGTTCGAGAATTGTAAAGCGGTTGCACTATCGCATGTCTGGTCGGACGGATTGGGGAATGTCTCTCGAAATTCGATCCCGGAATGTCAGGTTCGACGGCTAAAGGGATTAATCGATAAGCTTTACGACAGGCCCGAGAAGGAGTCTTCGATCTCTGCGTTCTTCAAGAAGAAGAAATCACCAAAGCACGTTGGGTTGTGGCTCGATACCCTTTGTATACCTCTAGAAAAGGAATATAGAAAGCTCGCGATCCAACGCATGGTGGACACTTATGCGAAATCGGACAAGGTTCTCATGATTGATGCTGAGCTCACGCAGTTATCAATGGAGGAGATTCCGGCGCGGGAAATATTGATCCGGATAGCTGGGTCGAATTGGATGCGGAGGATGTGGACCTTGCAAGAAGCTGCGCTCAATGTCGAAAACCTCTACGTTCAGTTTGCGGATGGTGTCTTCGAGTACCATACCAACTCAGTGGGTCTCACTCGAGCTTGGGAGAGGCAGAAGTGGGCTTACGAACCCATTGATATTGATGTTGGTTCTCATGAACACGAGTTCTCGTCATTGCATGATGCGCATGATAAGAGCGCTTTCAATTGGAGAGCTACGCATAACAGTGTTGGATTGGCCTTGTCAGGTTTCGCTGGAAGGAATACTACAAAACCAGGAGATGTCTATTTATGTCTTGGAGGAATTTTGGATCTTAACGTGGGAGAAATTCACAGCACTCCTGATAACCAGAGAACGGAAAAGATGCTATCCTTGATTCATACGTATCCGAAGAGTATCATCTTCTCACCGGGGCCGAAATTGAATGTGCCGAGATTCGGGTGGGCGTGTGAGACATTCTGGAAATCAAAAATCTTAGGGTCAGCGTACAATGACGCTATGAATCCAGCTACAATGAAAGAAGCAGGCTTAAGACTCGAGTATCAAGGATACACTATCAAGCCGTTCAAACTACCAGAAGATTTCTTCATCATGAACTCGACAAAACAAGATTTATGGATCAAAGTTACCTATGACTCGACTGATACTGTCAGAATACGAGACAAAATTGCAAGAATAGGGCACGATGAAAGTAGCATGGAGCTCGGGCTTATTGTTCCTGAGAGAGATGTGGCGAGGAAGGGACCCGGTGCTGGTAGTCCCGCACTGTTGGTATCGGTTTATAAAATCAATGGATTCAAAGAATCGCTCAAGGATTTCGACAACAATGGCGCCATTTATTCAAAGGCTTTATGCACCGTACTGCTCACCAGTACTACGGAGGACGAACGCCAACGGTATATTGATAGTGGGAATGAAGTTGCATATGGCACGAAGCCGAATGAAAGTCAGAAAACGAATTCTGTCATTTATGCCACTCAGATTTGGTTTATCGCTTAAGCGGTATCTAGTGCCCAAGTACGAACGGGAAATGGTCATGTGGGTTTAATTAAATTTTCATGCCTATGAATATTCTCCTTAAGCTTCGTCATTAAACAGAAACCACATTTGAAAGCTTGAAGCTCTCGGTTTTTTTAGCGGCTTTCCCGCACCTACGCATCATCATCCATTCCCATAAAAATTCCCGTCTTAGTTACCAGTTTTAGCCTTACTTTTAAAGTTTTAGAGTTCTCAGAGTATCACCCCAATCGAGAGACTTTAGTTTCCCAAGATTAAAAATACCACACGATTATATCGAAGCTCTTCTAGAACGTCGACATCGACGTCAGTTCTCCGACTATTCAACCTCTTTAGCAATGGTACTTTATAGAATTTTCAATGCCCAAAATGCATAGCCTACAGCCCTCTAACTTGTACCAGAACTTAACTTTCGATCCACCTAATTATAACAATACATCCATTTCTTAACTAGGGTAATAACACAAATCCGGCGATCATACCCGGAATCCGAACTGCTCAATAACGTTATATTTCATAAGAATAATTGCAACATACCCTGTAAGCCAAAGGTGGCGGATCTACTTGAGTCGGAGAATTTCATAGAAACATATATGTAGCAAATTTTTGGCGTTTACAGTTTTAAAATTTTTATTTTCCCCCTCACTGTCTCTCACAAAGGAAAGGGTTACATATGACGATTTGGATGTATTGACCATGTAACTGCGTACTTTTCTCTTTTGCTAAGTGTATCCTTAGAGGCACCGTAGTATATAAAGATCCTATTGACATCCATACGTAGATTTCATGATTCTACAAATTCCGTATACTACAATATCATCTTCTACAGTCATAAATTCTCACGAAGACCATCAGTTTACCCTCGTCAAATACTAGAAGAAAAAATATAAAGTTAAACTCAAAATGCAACTAAAATCTCTCCTCTTCACCTTAGTTCTCGCGGCCACCTCGGCTTCGGCCCGTCCCACGACCACCTCCCCAGATGCGGACATCAACATCACCCCACGCGCCCTATTCACAGTCCGCATAAACTCCACAGATTCACTCCACGATAAAATCCTCTCAATCTCAGGTTCCACCGTCGGCGTCGACCTCCTCGCCGTCGATTCAGTAATCTGGCCATACTCCGATGGGTAAAAAACTCTTCGTGCCCGGCCCGGGGTATAAATATCTCATCCCCGATATCTCTACTCTAATCCTTCTTCTTCCACCACGAAACAGTTGAAGTTTAGTCAGGATTTGGCGGCGGTTGGAACCGCAGAAACGGATGTGTTTAGTACTAGCTGTGATATCAGGGGGGAGTTTTATTTGGCTGTGGGCGGGGATTGGAGTTAGAAAGCGTGTCCGAGGGGTGATAGGGCCGGGTGGACTATTCATAAGGAAGCAAGCGGGAAGGGATGTCGAGATGTCCAGTTGAGGATGACATATGGGCCACCTTATTAAATTATCATCTAGATATCGATGGGATACCAAAGTTGCATATAGCTTAGTTATACTGAGCACTACTGTATTTTCTTTCACATAAAACTAAGGGGTTGCGCGCATCAATTCATAAATTTTTGATTTAAAATTTTTGGGTTTTATTTCACTTAAGCTACTTAAAGTGGTATAAGCACTGTACCAGAGCGTAAGATTTCGCTTCCGATCCTGATTTAAGATAACCGGCTCATATTGCTCCGTTTCCTTTGATCAATTTTCCAAGAACTATTCAACAAACCAGGTAAGTTAATATAAACGCATTTACTGGGAGATTCCAATAACACCTATTCATGAAACGAAAAGTCAGCAATCATTATACACGAAGCCAGCATCATATAATCAAGATAGGCGAATGCATACCGCAAGCTGGACGAGCTCCGGCGTTTCCGGTCTTCAACGATTCTTCGTGGCCACCCTTGCCGAGATCGTCGGTTCCAGCGTGAACAACAACAGTTCGCTATGAAATCGTACAGTAATTAGATATCTTCGAGATATTATTCATAACCAAGGGAAATAAATGCACATACTCCGAGAACACTGTCAGGTCCAATCAACTTGATGAAAGAGTCAGTGGTGGAACCCTTGGCAACACCATCAGCGTCAGTCTTCACGTTGCCCAAATCACCGACGTGGCGTTCCGTATCATCGGGGGCACCGTGGTTCTTTCCATGGGGGTTGACTAAATTTCTATTGTCAATTCGATTGATCTTCAAGGTACGACACAATGGGAGGGCTTACAGTGGGGACCGGCGGATGTGCAACCGTTGGTGTTATCGCCAAAGGTGTGAATGTGCATGCCACGTTCAGCGTTTGGGTCATTGCCGGAAATTTCCCAGGTGATGGTGGTCGGAGACGATTCGGTCTCTTGTTCAAAGGTAACGACACCCTTGACGTTGGAGTCTCCACGGACGACGGCGACTAAATGTTGTCATCAGTCAGTCGAATATTCAACATTGTACGAGACACCGATTGGTTAGCTGCCCTACCTGCTTTAACCATTGTGAATATTTGCTCTTAAAAAGTCTATATAGGATTCGAATTGGGTGGGTTAGCTAAGAGTATGGATTTGGTGGGGTATATATGCATGCAGAGAAGTCAAGAATCACGGAAAGCCTCTCTAGCTCGATAAGGACCTTCATTCCCAATTCAATGCAGACGATAAGGCCATTGGTAAAGGGCTGCGTACTAGATAGTTTGGTTGGTTATGTTTCGATAGAGGATTATTGGAGATCGAGGGAGAAAGTCAAGCGGTTCGAGTTGTAGACAGGTGTGGGAGAAAAAGGGCGGAGATTAGAGCGAGAGTGACGACATGCTGTTAAATGGGCCCCGAAATGCAATTGCCCCTCACCAGAAGGTAAAGTTTTTCTGCGGGGCAGTCTCGTCATGGCTTTTGTTAACGGATGTTATTATTAATAAGCTGTGGGCTAGACCATTTCCCTTTGCAACAGTGATTACAATGCAGTTAGACCCGGCGATGGGAATTCTTTCTTCTTGTATTCCAATTGGGTATATCGACGCTGACGTGGATTTCGAGGTCCACCTACAATACATTTCACGCTGTCAACCCGCCGGACATCGACCGGTCCCGGCTTAAACCTGATTCGCGCGCACTTGTTCTCCCGAATCTCTGAGGAGGCGCGAATAACTCGAGATTATACTCCGGTTCTTTAGCTCGCCCCAAAATCGAACGGCAATAGAAGGCCATTATATCTCGACATTCGTTTCTTCATATCATGCGGAGGCATCTTTTCGAATTCATCGTGACGTCGTCTCTCGCGTTCGTGTCGCACAAAGTCGATCGCGGGAAATGAGTTGCAGCCATGCCAGCACGCAACACACACACATGTTGAGTAGCCATTCTAGTACATGGTATGAGCTGGACCGTTTTACCAGAGGAGAACCAGCAAAATCTCGAGCTCATCTATATCTGCCCTTTTGTTTCTGTCAGGTTGATAGAAGGGACTGCATCCATTTTGTTTCTCGTCAATCTATTTTATATAATATCTCTTCGAATTTTGCGTTCTATCGATGACCTCCTGATTCAGCTGAGAACCGCTTACTCGTCAATAGAAAGCGGCATGGCTTTCATCTTAGAAGTTAGTTTATAGATGTGACAAATTTGATAGCAAACAAATAGACAATATATTCTACAAGGTTTGATTTCTGGAAGATGTCTTCCAATTGTTGAAATATGGAACCAATGATAAGAGATATGGGGATCTAGATCTCGGCTGGTATGCTTTGTTAACCTCGTCGACAGCCGCGACGCACAAAGTTGATAGCGATCCATCCATCAGCAAAGCAAAGGTGCTTTATTAGAGTCATGTGATTGAAGACGGCTGTTCAGTAGAATGGAATATCAGATATGATATAAAAGAAAGCTATCAAGTGAGGCGTGGCTTTGTGGCTTAGCTCCCAGCTATCACCAGTGTAGCAAGAAACCCACAGCTGAAACGGACCAACTTCAAGCGCAAGTATCTAAATTGTTATTATCAAGCGGAGATATCTCGATTGCCAATGGGATTCTAAACGGACCTTTCCAATATTCTTCCGCAGCATGCTTAGATTGATTAGTAACGCCTTGCGAAAATCTCGTAGAATTTTCATACTATGTCGTATTCAAGTCGAGGTATTATAAGCATGTGAGGATCTCAAAAGAACGACTCAAAGTTCAAAGTCCAATCATACTAGGTGGCCGGTTGTGCAGATAAGCTTACTGAGTTTAGGTAGTTGCTGCGCCAGCGCTCCTAGGGTAGTACGCGTATTCGATATTCGTAGGCTAGAATTTAATTTTATCAAGGGTCTCTTTTTTTTTTTTTTTTTTTTGCGCAGCACCTGCACAGTTGAGCACTAGCCCCAGGATATTTAATCCTTTCAGATCGATTGTGATAGCGACATAACAAGGCACCTGCAGCCAATAACGGGAACTATTGGTCGCCATGGTCAAACATTCAGCAGGCTCGGACAGTTCCACGCTTCCATATTAATCACAAGCAGTAGCTTCGACTCTTTCGGAAGCAGGTGGTAAAACTTGATGCTGTATGGAAGATTTCTTGTACAAATTTTTCAGTTCGAATAAAGATCATCAAGGATCGATATATCCTTGAGGAAATACCTAAGTAACTAGCATTTTATTGCCCCAAGCTGTCAAACATATCAATAATGCGAACATGCTGGGGCTGGTTTAGCGCTATCTACCGGGAGTAAACAAGAGGGAAAGAGATATTAAATGCACTTGGCACCCCCTGTAAAAGCCTGTGCCATCCGTTTGAAGGCAGATATCGTAGGACGAGGCTGCGGCTACTCCGAGTTTGGAGATTCGATACACCCGTAACAGTAGACGCTCGCTCGGGATGCAGCCTGAAGCCGTGAGTACTTGGGCATCTGGTAACGAGGACTTGAGCATTTTAGTAGTCCTCGAAAGTGGGGCACCACTTGGCCCCTCAAATGCAAATCCGAAATATTATTATCCATATAACACAAAAGCTTATAAGCCCTCCCTCTCTCCAAGGCTAGATTGGGTGTGCATAGCTCCAAGTTGCAGCCCGAGCAAGAGAGCCTCGAATTTCACACATTGTGATAACACACAAGATCTCGCATTATTGGAAATCCAAATACTTCAAGTACCTTGCCGTAGATACTCGTGCGTACCAGTTTGCATCTGTGCCCGGGTCCTCAACCTGAACCTTTTGTCATATCTTCGTATCGATCGTAATTAGCAGCCTGGTTGGTAGTACTGGAAATTGGCCGCCAACAGAGAGGCAGGCAGCGAAGGCGGGCTGGGACTGAAATTTTGTGGTGCAGCATTAGGAATTAGATTAAATCGGTCTCATCCAGATTGATTCTGATACAGAAGCTTAGACACCTTCAGCTCCCGGTGGCCGAGTATTACTCTCCCTTGTACATGTACCGACCTACATCCATATTGTTATTATTATTGTATCTTTTGCAGAAAGGGATCCCCATTTTGGAATTATATACTTTTTTTTTCTTTTCATGAACGATTATTAGCTAGCCTGTAAGCAGCAGTGAAACTACAGGTGAACTGATTAACGAACGGTGGTGGTGGGTGGTTCTCCACAGACAGCTCATTTCCATCAACCTGCAATCCCATCGAATCGATTTTATCCCGCCTCTTCAACTTCTCCTCCTCCAACGACTCCCCTTCTTCCTGCAACCTCCACCTTTCGAGGTGTCTTTCCTTCCTTTCCACAAACCTTCTCCGACTCCCCGTTCCGTCTATTCGTTTGAGTAGCCAGTTCCTCTATCTCTCGGAAGCTTTTTCATCCCGCTCGTTCGCTCCAGTCACTTCCCTTCACACGGTCTTACTTCGCACAGTTTCGTTGGGCGACTCGCTCGCTCAATCTTCTCGAACCTCAAAAAGATGTCAAATCTTCAACCGCACGGCGGACCTCCAGGCGGAGGCTCCGATCCCAGATTTCGCGCCAGGTCACCAAGCTTCGGAAGTGGAGATGATAGGTATCTAGACAACTCGGGTGGCATACAGCAACGGAACGGCGAGGATTTTTATACCAACTTCTACGATCGCAGAAACGAGGGCGCGGCCTCACCTCCGGCTGCCTCGGCATACGGAGCGCCACAGTCCAACACGGCTCTTTCGCAGCAGTCCCAATACGTTCCTGCTCCTCCAGCGCATTCACTCGGATATCAGCCAATGTACTACGGTCAAAACTCAACGACCTTGCCCACCCAGCCGAATATCCCTCCACCCCCTCCTCGTCAGCCCTATGGGGCCGGTGGAGGCCTCCCGGGTGCCCTGCAGCCCGGCTCGAGGCCGTTGCCTGGCCCTCCAAGTGCCCTACCTCCCCATCCGAAGGTCGGATATAATCCAAGCAATCACTTGGGACGAACAATGACCGTTTCCACTACGACGTCGCCCTCAAATTATGGACAGTACGTCCCACAGTCGCCGACATTTACGAATGCACCTCAGTACCCATCGACATATGGTATGCGGATATATGATATATCTTTAATGGGCTTTATTAGCGCCTATGCTAACATGTTATTCTAGCCAATTCCCAGTATAATTCGTCTGCTGGGCAGAACCGGATACAATACAACCCTGCACTCTATAACCAGAGCGTCCCTCCCCCCCCTCCGCCGCCACCACAGAGACACGGGACAGTCGCAGGGTATTACCAGCACCAACATCAGCACCAGCTACCACAACCCCCTCCTCCACCTCCGCCTGTACAGCATCAACAAACATTTCCCGTGAGTTTGGTCATTGTTGAAGCTTTTGCAGATGCCCACGTTTCTCACGTTTACGACTCGCTAACCTCGAATCCGATCAATAGCAATACACCAATAGCACCCAATACTCTAATACTTCAACCCCAGCATACACGCAGCTTTCATATCACCAAGCACAGTCGTCTTCGACAACTCAGCCCGGTAGTTCGTACGCCAACGGAGAGCAAGGTCAATGGGATTATGAGGAAGAACAAGACCATAACGGTTACAATGGTGGCTCAGGACAATACGCCACGAATCCTTCTCAGAGATCAAACTATTTTGCCAACCAGAATCAACAGTCCCAGAACCAATATAACAACTATCACAACGATGGAGACTATAGCAACCCCCTACCGACTCCTCCACCACCTCCACCATCACATTCACCGCACGTTGGATCTACTAACGGACCACGGCAAAACCAATACGAAGATGACTTGCCTCCTTCTCTACCCCCTCACTCCTCCACAAGCCCGAATGACCGCCAAAAGATGGAGGAAGATGCTCGGGAGGCATTATACGCAGATATTGAAAATCTAGTGGGCGGCGGAAGCGGAAAGGTTGCACCTGATGTTGACCTCCTTTTCCAAAAATCAGACAATACTGCTGGCTCTAGTTCCAACAATGGAGGCTTACCTTACCCCACTCATACTGCAGGTGGTAACAGCAGTGATGAAGCAGCGGCAGCATGGGAGGCAATGCGGGCTGACGAATTCAGAGAAAATCAAGAACGTCTCACAAATGGCCACATTGCAACCCTACCCCCAGACGACGACGACGATCAGGAACCTATGAGTGGAACCATGGACATGCCTATAGATCTCAGCAGCTTTGGTGCTATGGGTTTTGATTACGACTATGAACCATCATACCCAATGTTCAAGCAAGCTGGCCAAGATAATGTAGCGCCGGTTCTTCCAACCCACAAGAGTGCCGGCGACATCAATAGGAGTAATACAACGAATACAATGTCTACAGTGCTCACAGTCAACTCAACTAGCACAAGCGTTGACCTTCACCGAAGAGATACGACTAGTACCACCATAACCACTGCTTCAACGGATTCGAAATCGACCCTACAGGGTGACTATTTCTACCCGAATCCAGAAGAAGATGTCTTGCATCCCTTCGCGCCGTTCTCCGCTGATGCCCGTGTTGATACGTTTGGAACTGGTGGGTTGGCGAACCCAGTAGAAAGACGGAACAGCTATGTTGAGGGTGACGAGTATGACGGCTTCAGAGCGAAACCTGTCATTACCGCTGATGATGACGAGAGCGACGATGAAATGTATGCAGGTGGTTTCATGGAGCCTTCATTTTACCCTACACCGAGTAAGTTTCTGAGATCATATTTCTTTCTCAAGTCATTACAAACCGCCGGCTAACCCCTTTCTAATCAGGCTACGAGTTGAATCGAGCGAAATCCGCTAGCAATGCTACTGCGGAAAGTTATCTACCTGCGGGTCAAGAAACTCGCCTAAAAAGTAGTTTGAGTCTCAACTATCCACATACAAGCACAAGTTCACTTGGTCCTGCGCGATCAAAGACCGATGCTTCCGTCCCTCTGAAACCAGCTGGGGCACGACCTCCGGTTTCAAGACCTCCAGCTAACCGTGCCTTAGTTGCACAATCCCAGATTTTCGATGAGGGCGCTTTGGGCGCGATCGACCTTCCTTCCATCAAAACTCGCAAATTCGATCCCGAAAAGTTGTCAAGCAAGGATTTCAAGAAATGCGATGAACCTTGGGCGATTAGTAAGATATTTGCTTGGCTCAAGACTACGACTGAGGGTGAAGAGTTTTTGAAGGAGAAGGGCATCGCGGAGGCTATCGTTGCTTTGTTCACACACAAGGTTCCGACGATGAACGTTGCTGATGCTGAAACTCTTGCCGCCCGCGTTCTGCTGACTTTGTGGGAGAATGACTGCTTGGTTAGAGATGAGGAGTGGGTCAAATGGAATCCAGATGCCGAGGTTTCTGGTGTCATTTTCCAAATTTCGGGGCGGGGATGTTATGCTCCTAGGCTACATACCGGGGATAATGAAGACATTCAGGCGATGCCTGGGCGATGCTATGCTCACCTCTGTGCTCGTACGCTGAAGAAAATATCGCTTTCTGCGCATCCCGAGGACAAGGCGAAGAAGGCGGAAGATTGGGCGACGTTCTGGAAGCTCATGGCGGCCGATGTGGAAGGTGTCAACAAAAAAGAAGTTGAGAGACAGAACAATCTTCATGAGGTGGTCCAGACCGAACAAGAATACTTGGAACATATGAAAGTTCTTCGAGTTGTATACCACGACCAGCTTGTGGCAGTTCAAAAACAGAGTCAAGTCATTAGACCCAAGAACTTCGATCAGTTTATGAAGGATGTGTTCGGCAAAGCAGAGGCCGTTCGGAAAGCCAACGAGGATCATCTCTTACCGCAACTCAAGTTCCGTCAACGCGAGCAAGGTCCATGGATTGTTGGCTTTAGTGACATCTTCCGTGAATGGATTCGAAGGGCGAAACCCGCATATATCGAATATGCCGCCGCCTTCCCCTGGGCAGATGCTGTCGTACGTCATGAAGCGGAGCGGAACATTCTATTCCGACAATTTCTCGAGCACTGCCGACAAGACTCTCGAGCGAGCCGTCTAGAGTGGCAACATTTCTTGAAGAATCCGATTACAAGATTACAGCGATACGGTTTGCTCCTTTCGACAATCCTGAAACACTCGCTCAAGGAGGGTGATGAGAAGGTCTCCCTACAAGCTGCCATTGAAGAAATCAAGGCCGTTACACTTGAGTGCGACGTCAGGGTCGACGAAATGACAAAGAAAGTTACTCTAGCCGAGCTCGGACGAAAACTTGCCATGCGACCTGGAATGGTGGTAGACCTGCGTTTGGAAGAGAAGGGCAGAGAAGTGATATATCAGGGAGATTTGCAGAGATTGGGAAACCGAATCACTTGGCTCGAAACACATGCTATCCTCTTTGACCATTACCTTGTCTTAGCAAAGACCGTCGCAGGAGGGAAAGAATCGACGATTGTTGGTCAAAAGAGCAAGCACCAGAAATATGACGTTTCCAGAATGGTAAGTTTCTCAAAATAAAACCTTTTTTTTTTTTCTTTGTTTTATTGAAACTAATGAGCGCCTTAGCCGATACCGATGGATCTTCTTGTACTCGAAGACTCTCTCAATGACCCTCCGGTGGTCAAGAGCAACGTCAAGCTTATCGGTGGCTCTGCTACAAAGGCAATTCAGCCAAGCCCTGGCGCACGCCCGAGTATTCCCAACTCTGGGACCCCTACTCCATTGACCCACACCCAAACATCTTCATCGATTAGTTCTGTAAACTCTCCCGGTTGGGACGCAAGGGACAAGGACAACATTATGTATCCTTTCCGTATTAGGCATCTTGGAAAGGCCTATAAAGGCGAGGATAACACATACACCCTGTACGCTCCATCAGCGTCTGCTCGTGCAGACTGGGTTGAGAAGATCCTTCTTGCAAAGGAACGTCACGCCGCATCGCTATTCCGACAAAATGCTGAGCCATTTAGACTAAGAGTCATGTCGGATTCCGCATTTGGATACGAACCCCTCACAACCTCAGCAGGTGGACCGAAAGATGTCAATATAAGAGGCACGCCTTTAGATCGTGCTATTAAAGACGCTGAATCTCAGTTCCCAGGCCCCAAGCCTGCGGTCTTGACGAAAGCACAAGTCAACTGCGCAACTACGTTCCAAGTTGGCATGGGATATTCGAAACAAATGGTCGCTATTGGAACAGATTCGGGCATCTATATCTCCGATTATGAGAACCCCCGTGGGTGGACAAAGGTATGTACAATCAATCATTCGATATGGCTATCAAAACACTAATATTTTTTAATTAGGCAATCAATAATATAACCCGCGTTACCCAAATCGCCGTTCTTGAAGACTTTAGTTTATTCTTGGTTCTCGCGGACAGAACATTGATAGCATATCACTTGGATGTTGTGGTTCCACCCGCTGGAGGCGCCGCAGCCAGCGAGTCCGCCAAACGAGCGCCTCAGAAACTTTCCGGCGGTAAAGACGTTGGCTTCTTCGCCACTAGTCGCATGAAGGACAGGATGCTTGTCTTTTACAAACGCAAGGACGGTCTGCATTCGACATTCAAGGTTTTAGAGCCAGTGTTCCATAAGGCCACCGAACGAAAGAGCAGATTTTCAAGGAGGGGCACAACGGAATTCTTCCGCGAATTTGACGAATTCTATATTCCAACCGAGTGTTATGGCATCAGCTTGTTCCATTCGTCACTTTCGATTCACTCTTCCAAAGGTACGATCATTCAACACTTTTTGATCTAGACTTAATCTAACTTTCAACTAGGTTTCGAGGTCATGACTCTTGACAAGAAACAGCCATGGTCTATCCCAGAGCTCAAGGCTCCGCCCGTCCAAGGCATCGCTCTCAGACTTGGAAATCAAAAGCCACTGGGCATGTTTAGATTATCTGATATCGAATTCCTGCTATGCTATGAGGGTAAGTTCCGCCAAAACCAATGTTTATAAATATAGTTTCTAATATAGTTTCTAACATTGTCACTAGAATGTGGTGTCTTTGTCAACAAGCACGGTGATGTCTCTCGTAGTGTCATCATGGAATTCGTCGGTAAAGCCAAGGCTTGCGCCCATTACCCACCGTACGTCCTGCTGTTTGACCAGGACTTTGTGGAAATCCGAAACGCAGACAACGGGCGATTACGTCAAGTGATTGCTGGACGTGACGCTCGTTGTTTAGACGACGGCCAGGGTGGCGGAAGCGCCGGTCAGCGTACCATTAAGTTGGCTATGGTACATCCTGATAATGATTCGAGACAGGTAGTGGTCGAGCTACAGTTGAATGAAGGACAGAAAGATTAAAAAATATTGGCGGAAGTAAATTGATGGAATGTTATTATCATTGCTTTCCGGCTCTTCTTCGGCCTTTCTCCACATCTTTCTTATTTTATATATTCGATTTATATTTCTTCTCATGATTGATTAATGTTTCGCTTCTCAATTTCCCCGATTTATTTATCTATTTCTTTTGCGGGCGGTACATTGGCACGGATATGATTTTACGAAACTTCATTTTGATTATTAGTTCACAAAATGTTAGGGGTATTTATTGGATGTTTCTTCGCAATTTTTATTTTTTATTTTTTATTTTTTTTGCTCTTTTAGTATTTATTTAGCTCTAGGATTAATTTCTTCGTCGTAGATATCATGTTAGGTTGGATTTTGGATGGGCGAAATGTAACTTTTATTTATATCATGCGCATATGTGTATCGATTGTCTCGTGGGACTATTGAGATCTCGTCATCTTTACTCAACTAATAATTATCCTCTCATTTGACATGTCTTTTTATTTCTACTCTTTTATCACCGCGTTATCTAGGATATCTTCTTTTTTGACCCCTTCAGATTCCCCTTACAGGTTGATTTTTTGACTACGTTGCTGCTGGTCGTATACCTCAGCTCGCCCGGGAAGAATATGATCATACTTTCTTTTCCAAGATATCAGTGAGTTATATTGCCATCTGGGCTCTTCCTTTCTACAATTTGGATATAAAAACCGTATGGTCCCCCACCATCATCAATTAGTCAACTCTGTAACTTGATCAATCCCACCGTACTTCTCCCGTAACTTCAACCCGTGCTTCTGCTCCAACCCCGGCGGCAGAAACCTCCCTCCCAAAAAATGACGTCCGGTAAAATACTTCACCAATGGTTTCGGCACCATCATAGACACGAGCGTGTCAGGCATAAACCCCTTCCCTGGCCCTTCCTCTGGCGGTCCGGTTTCGATATCCCAAGATGAAGGAACGTCAACGGATGTGACCGGGAGAGAAGAGTTTTTAATGGCTTCGATCACGCTGTCGAAGGGGGCGCGGACGGTGCCAGAGAAGGAGAAGCCGAAAATGGCGTCGAGAATGTGGTCTGTATTTTTTAGTGCTGTGGTGTAGTCTTCCGTGAAGGGGATGGAGAGGTTGTGGAGTTGGGTTGATAGACGCTTTTTTGGGAAAGGTCGGGAGGAACAGGTACCGTATGATTAGTGTTGGTATGCAGGAAGGGACGGCATGAAGTATACGTACGTCGAATATCTCGTTTTTACCCTTTTTGGGGAAGTATACTGTTGGTTTGTAGCCATAGTGCCAGACTAGTTGGAAGTATTGATTAGGATATGCTCTGTATGTACTCGCTAGACATTGTGGATATATAGAGAGTAAAGGTATTATCGTTAACTTACGATGGCGAGCAGCGACAAGACCATCTCCACCTGCGATACAACATCATATCGTAAGCAACAAACAATAATATATCTGCACATCGGAGTGCGGATTGATAGAGCAGAATAATATTAATACCGTTATTCCCACTATTAATTCCTGATATCAGTATCTTGAAAAGCAATACCACAAATCAAAGATTGTAGACGACAAAAAAAATTCGTGTACCTACGGTCCGCAAAATACCAATATTCGGTCACCTTTACTTGGCGGGTGTACTTTATAAACTAGACACAACCACCCGCAGACGGATCTCAGCTCACACTATCCGAGATATCACCTGGGTAACACAATATTATTCACCAGCATGTGCCACAGAAAGCCTGTAAATGTGTGACACAAAAACATCAGTACGGTAGGTTTTCGAATATCTTAATGGTAGTGATATACCCCGCCAATTCCATCAACTGATCCAAAGTGAACCCGCCGGTACTCATGAGTTCCTGATCGAGCTCTAAAGCTGCCTTGGCACCGATTGTTTCGCAGCTCATTTTGGATATCGTAGACGCAGGTGAAGTAGTAATAGTTTGCGAGATTGAGTGTTTGTAGATTGTGGATTGGAGGATCGAGAGTCGAGATAGGGCTATTGCTGCTGCTTGTCGCATTTGGGGCTTTGAGGATTGGGTGAAAGTGGGCGGGAGCTTGACCGCCAGGTTGGACGGGAGCTTGGTATGAGATGATGTCCTGGTGGCTGGGACCGGCGTCAACACACATCGGATTGGTAACACCACACATTCTATGAGCTAGCCTGCCACTATTCTGAGTCGAGATCGTAATCAAACCGATCATTAATTTGTGCAGTAGCTGCATGTACATGTACTTAAGTATACAAGGCGTCGCGAGTTCAATTACGTCTCAAGACACGTCGACGGATATCTCAATGACATGTTCACAGTATAACGCCTTTGATCAAAATATGCTCAAAAAATGATTATTTTACACAAAGAAAAAACAACCAGAACTATAAAAAATTCTAGATTGGTGAGATGAAAAACCATTTTGTACGGAAGGGGTATTTATCCACGCGCGATTGCATGCTTTTGGTATTTACAAAAAAAAAAAAAGTGAGAAATGTGTCAACATGCATGCAAACCCTAACAAAAGCCGAGAGGGAGAGAAGATATGGGAAACGAAAAAATGATACACCGAAATTATGATTATGAATTATTACCCCTCAAGATCGCACCCAGTTTTCAAGCTGGTCATAAAAAGTCATCATCCACCTCCGGCTCGGCGTCGGGGTCAGTGACAGGATCTAGTTCGGTACAGTTCCTGTTCCGCTTATAATACGTTTTATACTTTTCGACCTCGGTACGCTGTTCGTGTCTTGCGAGAAACCACGAACCTTTGATAACGATTGGAATCATGTCTACATAAAGAAGTGTTAATCCGTCTATTTGGAATAGAAAAGACAAGGATAGGGTTGAAAGAACTTACGTCCAACAGGAACAGCAAAAGGTCGATGTCCAGTTGCTATTGTAGCCAAAAGGGCAAAGAAATTAATTTATTATTCATAAAGCCTGGTTAAGTTGTTCATGATCCCTTACTACGGGATAAATAACGTTAAACTGCTTTACTTACCTTCTAGAATGGCCTTTATAATGTTCTCGTGCGTCGCAACAGCGATGTAGACCTCACTTCTTCTCAAAAAAACATTCTCAAGAAATATCTTTGCTCTGTGGAGCACGCTCTCCGGCATCTCATCTCGATAACTCGTCCATAACGGATCGAACTCGCTGAACTCTTCTTCAAACGAGAAGAGAGGATACTTCTTTTTTAGTTCGGTATATGAGTGGCGGCTATTGTGTGTATCGACGCCGAAGGACTCGCGCAAGTTTTCGACAAATATCGGAGACGGAGGCAGCGGATTGCGGTTTTTGAGGTCGAATGTGTGGATGAGGGTTTCGGCGGCACGGCTGTGGGTCCCTTCCGAGTAAGCAAATGCGAGGTGTGGGGAAAGAGTGGAGACAATGCAACGGACCTTAACGGTGACGAAAGGAACAGCTCTGGCGTAGCCAAGGGTGTTTTGCCCATAAACTTTTTCCATAAGCCATTGAGATTCTTGGCTTTTTGGATGCCTTTGGGTGTCAACTCGGCGTCAATCTACAAATGTCTGGGGTAAGCTATTTTACATCCGTCGACTGAAGCCGATTACCCGAGGAGTAGCCAAGCTGGTCTTGCTTACCCATTGGACAGTTCCGTTCCCGTCTTGACGAGTCCACAAGCAATCCCACGATTCTCTCCCATAAAAGCTCGCTATAAAAAAAAAAAAAACCCCCGTTAGCTTTCTCGATCTCCAGCCTTCATCTCAAGATCCTTAAACCAAAATCCGGGGAATAACCACCAACCTGCAATATGATGCCAACTTTCTGGAGGCCTAAATAAGTAGAGGACTTTATAACCGAGAATACCCATCCGAGGTATCAAGGCTTCCTGGTTTAGTCGCTTTATCTCCATCTGAAAATGGTCCCATTGTGTCGCATCAGGAGATAGCTTGTTGAGCATGGAGTATTCTTGCTGTATCAGGCCAAAGTCCTTGGTATGGTACTATAAACTCTCCGGGGACGGACAAATCCACACACATTAGCTCAGAGAATAGAGTTTTTTATCGCTTTTCTCTGGAAGCATGAATAGGACAACAGAATGTCCACGCCATTTCCATTGAAAATCGCCCAAAAGGAAGGTAACTACCGACGACGTCAAAATGGCTATCCTGCGTTTCCCCCAAGTCTTGCAAGAAGAAGCCCTTCACATTTTCGAGTCTTAGGTTTTTCCGTCTCCCGGGGGCGACAAATCTCGTCGGCGGTATGCCAGAGAAGACCAGCTGTGATATCTCATTGGTACGGTCTGGGAATATGATGGTCATAAGGTAGAAGAGAGTAACGGATGCCGCGACGAAGCTAGAATATGACAGAAGGAAGAGTCGCGCGACCCACGTGGCGGAGATGGTTAGCTGTCATTTTCGATATTTGGTTCTCCGAATTCAGCAATCTCCTCGGATTCATGGAGGAGGTTAGGTGAATGATGGTGATGGAAATCTGCGAGCTTACAAGACCAGTCGCTGGAGCTTCCGTGACCCCAAGAAATTCATTCCGGTAGTAGCCGCCGCGGGGACAAGATCCTCATCGTTTTGAACAGGTGGTATGCAGGTTGTAGGGCGCCGGCGCTAGCGGAAATTCATCTGGAGCAGGTTCCCAAGCCAAATGCACGCCAGATTCCGATGGACAGAGGAGTTTGAACAATAGAAACTCTCTCTTCGCCCCAGAAGATCGAGATGTATCAAAATGCGGGAAGCAAGGGCTAAAACAGTGCGGTGTGTTGTCGCTGCAGTGCTTGGTATTGACTCAATTTATGCTTGGAACTAGGGAAGGGTATGCGACTGCGCGGATTCGATGAATGGATTCAAGACGGAGAAGATGATTGATACTGATGGTAACGATGTAATTACTGGAGGAGTCGGTTCAAACAATGAAAGGTATTTACAAATTCACGGTGAGAGGTCGGCTGGTTTATGGGGTATGCGGTCGAGCTTTTTTTTTTTTTTTTTTTTTTCAGGAGATTTTGCATCCCCTTGCGATCTCGAATCGGCCATCGAGCACAGGGGAAGTCTCATTCTGGCACTCTGGTTAATATTAATGGCTATGGCTGTGCTGTGCATGTGCGCTTGCAAACCGACCGAAAGGACGAGCGAAACGAGCGGAAATCCAAGCTGGTATTTTCCGGCGTAAAGCCGCTGCCGGCTCAAAGCCAGGAAAGCATCTAATTTCAATTTTTAACAATTGAGAGTTTATTCCTGCTTCCTTCGCTTGCTTGCCTGCAAGGTCTGTATGTATGTAGAAAGGAGAACATGAATAATATATGGGAGAGAAGCAGAGGCAAGTTAACTCGGAGGGTTGTGCGACAACCGCAAATTGGTATTGCTAAAAATAACAGAAAACCTGGAGAGATTGCGAAATTAATTTCAAGTTCTGCCATCGACAAGTTGAATGTGATCTACCCGAAAAACTGGGTTCGTCGAGATATTATCCCACATGAACCGATTGTCCCAGTCTGCGGGCTATTGTCCTGTCCCGAGTTACCGAATGCACGAATATCGTGAGCCCATGCTGTTGGTGTATAAAGTTCATATAAAAGCGGATCTAATCAGCTGTCTTGTTTCGGATTAATGTTGATGTATTAGGTTGTCTCTGAATCGATACGGAATGACCTGGACTTCGTATGTACTGGTACTTTCCACATCCTCGACGCGTCTCTTGAATCACCGTGTCTATCAGAAATATCTTATTCGATACCGTTTTCCAAAATGTTAATCGTCCGTCAAAAGTCAAGCTTGATAATAATAAAATTCGAGGCGGACTTTGAAGAGTTCCAAGTTTCGAGGTCTAGAATTACTTCGTAGCTATGTTGATCAATACTCCAACCTGTGCCCTGGAAAACTGAATTCTGTGGTTGAACAAGAACTAACAGCTGGCAGTCGGCCGCGTTTAGCCAAGCAGGAAGGTTGCAATAGCTATAGCTCCGAGCTTAGCTATCTGATATGTATGATTGAGACCATGGAGCAAGAATACTTCGTTGCCGGATGGAGATATTATCAATTTATATCTTTCGAATGACAGCCTCGAGCAAGCCCAGCTCGAACTCGGTCCATCTTCCACCGTAATTGGTAGCAAACGCGTCAAGCCTGCGCGCTCAGGAATAAGTAGCTAAATGTCATCATTCATGCCCCAAGACACGATCGGGAGCAAGTGGCTCCAGACAATCTAGGCAGCGTCAGCACCTTCTCTTTTGCAAGAGAGATCGAAATCGAACCATGTGTCCTCAACGCTGCTTCGGCCATCGCGCAGCCCGAAGCCAAAGAGAAGAAGAAAAAACAGAAGTCTTCCTCCAGAAGAAAAATTCTGACGTTCTCCGTCAAAGAACCAGAGGTATGTACTGTACCAGGAAAGTTTGTTGCCACACCCTTGACGGACGAGTGTTTAATTTCCTCAATCGCAAGGTGGAGATAGCGAAGCAACAATATGCAGGGATTGCTCAGCTGAGAACGGTCAGTGATCGGGAGAAGCCCCTTGAGTGCAATTTCCCACCAGAAAAATCCCGGCAATGTGAGAAGCATCGACGAAAATAGACGATGGTGAGTGAGCGAGCAGCCAATTGGGTTGAGCGGTGACCCTCTGACTGCCCACCAGCGACAAGAAAAAAGCTGTATTTTATGATAACAGACGCTGCGGATTTTCATCAAAACATCGATCGCACAATCCGGTACCGTTTGAGCATCAGCGTTTGTTTGTTTACGGGGTTAATACACGTATCGCTGACATGATAAACAAAATGGCTGACATATTGATCGTATCAAGGTGTCAAGATATTTGGTGACATTCCTTGTGTGAAGTATCTCAGGTACTCCGTCTCTCTAGCAAGTCCACCCACGCGTCATCTACGTGTTTTGCAGCAACAAGGAGTGGAAAACTTAAACGTCAAGCATGTCGCTCCGTATTTCGCAGAGAGAGGATCTCTCGACTTGAGAGCCCGAGACTAGACCCGGATGCAAGACCCCGGCCACCGCATTTCCGCCCAGATTGCAAACAGGAGAAGCGCATGAAGGAATCGCAGCTAGCAGTTCATGTTTATTATTATTATTATTATTATTTTGATGGTGAGAAAAAGAAGCAGCCCTTCGTAGCAACATGTATTATCTGGCGTGTGTCTGTATGTCTATGTAGCGCAGTAGTAGCAGTGTGTCTGCGTACAAAACAACAAACCACAAACAACGCAGCCTTGTCTCGCAGTGCTTGAATCTTTGCTTTCTTATTGTTATTATCAGCTCCGATATAATCAATCGCAGTTGGAGGTCCAAATTCTGGCACAATTCAACTCGCCTGGCCCAATCGACAGCACCCTTCTCGCCTCGAGAAACCAGCGGCCCCATGGTCGCGGAAGAAGCAATTCGGGTTCCCTGAGTGGAGCCAATGCGAAGCTAGTGGAGTTCAATGGCAAGTCCCTGCCAGAACGAGCAATTCACCGTGACAACCGGCCCCAGAAGGTGAAGCCGAGCTTTGGTGAGGCCATATTCTGGCTCCCAGCCAACCACCATCCAAAAGCGCCGTACGCACAAGCATCATTTGTTGCAGCTGCCAGCAGCAGACAGAGCAACCAGCCATCCCGTTAGTTAGGGAGTGACAGTCAAGAACACCCAGGGGCACAGGACGTTGCTCCTGGCAGCGAGTTTTGTGTGCTGGCTTGTTGGTGGTTGAGAAGAAAAAATATGCAATAGCCATACTCTAGGAATCGAGTGTTTGTGGACCCAGCCTCCTGCATTTCAGCATTTAAACCCAGTCCACCCGCCGTCGCTGCAACTTTTCCCTTTCTCCCTTCCTCTCTCCCTCATCCCTTTTACGAATCAATTGACAAACTGTTTAACGACCCTCACAAGACTGAAGTAAAAGAAGTAGACGCCAGAAGTCACTTCTTTTTTTTCACGACTCCTTAAGATCTTTCCGTCAAGAAGGATCCTTCATACGGGGTTTCAGTCTTCGAATTCCTCACCTTTTCTATCTCTTTCGACTAGTACACGGTGTATTCCACGTGTACTCTTTGAAAGATTTAGAAATAACAGGACTTCGAGTCTAAAATCCGCAAGGACCGCCATTCAAATCAGTCAATCTGGACTTTGACGCGAGAGTACCCATCCCCCCAAGTCTATTTCCTTCGGCCTATAAGACGAAGGACGGTAAACTACCAAAAGACGACGAGAAACACGAAGAGAAGAAGCACCACCGAAAGAGAGATATTCTCCTAGCTGGTCTTGCTGCTGGTGGATTACGTAAAGAACACAAGGATCACAAGGAACAATCAAAAGCCTCCGAGTCTTCCGGCTCATCTAGCTCTTCCTCATCCTCATCCTCTGACTCTTCTTGCTCTGACGAATCTTCTTCCGCTGCTGGAGAAGAAACCGCCTCGCAAGTCACTTCTGAACAAACTTCGCATACCGCCTCCGGATTTGCTACAGGTGTCGCTGCTGGTCTAGCTGCTGGTACCTCTCTGCCTCTCCGTGCCCACCCAAGTGACAAGCAATTCCACACCGTCAACCACCACTCGGACGAGTTCCACGGTAACGTGAAAAACGTTCGTGTCCAAGTCCCAGAAACCGCGATCGAAACCGAGTCTTCGTACGACGCTCAGTCCACTTCCGAACAGGAGTTTGTCTGCGTCGCTAAGCCAAAGGTCTACGTCAACCAGCCAACCTACGTCGAACAAGTCGACGTAAACTTCACCCAACAGGAACGACAGGCTCAACCTCAGGCTCCTTGCCCAACCGGTAAAGCCCCAGAAGACTGTGATTGCCCTCCCCAGGTCATCTACGTCCAGAAGGAACGAAAGGCCAAGAAAGCTTGCAAGCCAAAAGCACCAAAGTCCGCCAAGTCTTCTTCCAAAATGTCTTCCCACAGCGAACGTCACCACCACCACGCCGAATTCTTCGGTAAGAAGGTTGATGAGTTCTTCCACCCAATCGAAACCGCCCAGAAGAAGATTGCGAAGAGCTACTATGCCAAGTCTCAAAATGGATACGCTCCAGTTGAGACCATCACCATCACCAAGAAACAGCCAGTTCGATCTTTCGGCCCACCACCAACCGCTCCTGTCGCTCCACCTGCCCAGACCGACTTCTCCATCCCATGCCACCTTCTCCGTGTCGGTGATTTGGTGATCCTCCAGAAGCGACCAACCCAGATCATCCGCATCACCACTTCTGCTGCCACTGGCCAACACAGATACCTCGGTGTTGACCTCTTCACCCACAAGCTCATCGAGGAGAACTGCGTTGTCAGCCACCCATCTCCATCGGTCGTCCTCCACACCATGTTTACCCCAGCCTTCAAGCAATACAAGGTCATCCAGGCTGGTGAGGACGTCCCTCTCTACCTCCAAACCGAGACCGGTGAGTTGAAGACTGGTATTGCCGTCGTTGCTCAAGGCGACCTCACCAGGAAGATCAATGATGCCTTTGGCAACAGCCCCGGTGCCGTCCGTGTCCTTGTCATCAGCGACGGTACTCAAGAGCTCATCGTTGACTTCAAGAGAGTCCACGGCGACTTCAAGCTTTAAATGCTCCTTTTCTGTTGCATTTTCTTGTCGCTTCCTGAACATCTTTTTGTTTCTAAAAGATATTAATTCATGTGTTCTCTTGTCTCGTTCAATGATGTGTTAATATTTAATGTTCTTTTTTTTCATGTATTGTAATCAAGTGAAATGCAACTTGGGTACTTGATTGAACCATTATCTCGATATGTCGCGTGAATTCTCATGTTTGTGATAAACCTGACGCGTCTGGCTACGAAACAAAGTTCCATGATTGTTTTGCTCTGATATTCCTCCTTGTAGACGTGTAATGTGTTGACTTGACGTTCAGGTTGCACAAACTATGCTCAGCTGATCGTCGACGTTTTGAGAAATGTTCCAAAAGAACACCTGTCGAGCTCCAGCTTATCACACACTCGAGATATCCTCTGTGTCGTCCTGTTCCCAGCACTTGATAAGATCCACATTTGCAACTATAGAATATGATGATGTTGCTCCAGTTTCATGCTACCTTGATCTGCCTTCTCTCATACACTCCATCGATGCTGCTACAGCAATATTAGCTATTTAATATATTTCCCTTCGCATCCTCATGTAACAATTGTTTAGAAACCATTAGCGAGCAAGCTATCCGTAATATAAATTTCGGAGTTTTATACATCTTAATTCTTTTTGTACTCTGTCATCTAAAACATTCGCTACTTGCGTATGCTTTTCCTTCTCCTGCTCCGGACCTATCTTGACTGGATCATATGACACATCTAACTGCTAGATCTGCAGAGATATCAAGGAGCCCAGTCATCCTTAGATAACTAGGCACATTGAAGGCACACTATATTTCAATATTGAACTCTGTCAATTAAGCATCTCTAGTGTGGTGCCATGGTAAATATATACTCGCATCCTCAACATAAACGAAAAACATAGACACAACCAGACACCGACAAGTTGGAAAGATCAATTTATCAATTCCATGTCTAGCATGTATAAAATCGGACCGAGACTATTAAAATCTATCTATACGCCTCTTTGCGTGAACAAATTACAAGTCCAGCTCTCTCATTCCCATCCTTCCCCTGCCGAACTAACCAGTCCCATTCCCTTACACTTATACTTCGCTTTCGATAAGTCCTCCTCCCCTTCTTCTGTAACTAGATCCCACTTGACCTCCGCAACCTCACTCCCAACCCACCTCACCGTCTGTGCGTGCAAACTTCCCTCTCCCCATCCACCAGCATCTACCAAACTCTCACCCTCTGCTAATACCTGATAAACGACCAACTGATCCTGCAAATAATGATCCATGCAGCCGCCCATCTCCACTTCCTCCTGCACCAACCCCCAACACTTCCTCACCATATCATGAGCAACCTTAAACGCATCCCCCTTCTTCCGATCCCAAATCCAATCCCGTCCGATCAAATACCCGTTCCTCGTCTTCGCCACGATCAGTAAATAAAACCTACTATTGTGTCCTGAAACTTCATCTTTGACAATATTCAACTCCACGTCCTTCGCCCGGTCTTCAAACCAGTTATTCACCGTTTCTCTAAAACTTCGCCTCGCGTCTTCCGGTACAATAAACGTCACATCGTACGATACCACCTCACCTGGATCTTCCATCGTGAAACCAGGTACGGTTTCCCCAGCTGCTATCGAGGGAATGATGAATTCGACTTCACCTGGTATAGTGGGACCGGTCGACCACCCTCTTCGTTTCTCAACAACTTGAATCTCAGGATACCCTAGTTTTCGTAAGGTCGGAACGAATACCTGGCTGAAGTAGTCCAATGTGGGAGCTTTGGAAACGTGCGTGCCACCGTGGACTGTTAGATGTAACGGTGTGGGATCTTCGTTTTGTTTGGGACCGTTGTAGAGGATGTAGGGTAGGATTGCCTGTAGGAGGAGCATGATGCTACCCACGCCGGATATCTCCACTGTGGCGGTACGTTTGGGGGTTGTGTGACCGGGGATGGGGCGGTCGGTCCAGTATTTATAACTTGTTGAGGGTTTTCGTTTACGAGGGCTGAAGGAGACTTCGGTGGATTCGTGCTTTAGGTGACCTGTGTTCGAGGACGACCATTGTGCTCTTTAAGTTGAATTTAATTAATTGAATGAGTATATCATATCGAGTTAAGTAAGTGAGATGTATGGGAGGCGGGAGGATATACAATGTAGAAATGCAGGCGATGTGCTGGGCTCGTAGGCCGCCTTTCACGCCTTTCTTGCCTTCACGGTTTCCTCGGACGTCGTGGACATATAGTGGTTGTTCGAGGAGGGCGGATAGGACAGTTGCGGTGCGGAGGAGTTGGCCGCCTCTACATTCACGTCTCGGTCAATAAAATTAACTACAGTATCTTATTAGAAGTGGGTATATACCCCTGTATAGTTTTCAATCATTAGTAATCGTTAATTGTGTTTGGGGGAATAAAATTATGAATACCTCGAGTGTTCGACCGTCAAGGCTGACGGCATCCCTCGCCGGAGCGAAATTTGTTGTGGTTTGTGGCATTTTGAGCGGTAGATTTGGTGTTGCCTGGAAGTGTCTCAGTGATTTCAACAGCCTGGGCTCGCGCTTTGGCTTGAAGCGTAGAATCTGGAACGGCTGGGTGCGTATATTGTACGTGTATGTTGCTGAGGAGAAAGATCTAAGAACCCGATGGTATTTATATCGGAGGATTGGCATTGATATTTGATGCGAGCTGCAGTGCACTGGTTCCGTTCAGATGGCTGAGTCACTCGACAGTCTCGCAAGGCAGAAAAATATCCGAGCAAAAAACAGCTTGGGAGTCATGATCTTGAAATTGAGTTTATCTTTTATTTTAGTCTGTTATTATTTTCTTGAAACCACATTGAGCGCCGAGGGATAGTCCAAAGGGTGCTTTCCAATTCTTTCTGTGTAAACTGATATCACGACATCTCCACTGCAAATATCTATCCAAAAGCTACCAAAACTGAAAACATCAACTATCAATCCTTCTTCCCTTTCGCAAAAGTCGCAGCTACGATCAACGGAAACGCAATTGTCGCCTCCGCATACACCTTAACCGCTTCGCCCCCAATCTTGATCTTCCCCCAACTGACCGCCTCATCAGGCCTTGCCCCAGCGTCGCTCCCATCGAACTCGTTGCCCGTATTGATAAAAACAGCATAGTCAGCACCATTCCTCATCAGATTCGCATTCGCGATATGATGCTTCACAATACCCCCTCCAAGGACGACCATTCCCGTACATTTAGCACCCATAGCAATCCTGTTTATCCTCCTGATATCTTCGACTATATCTATCCTCAACATAGCCGGAGATGCCTTGTAGGTATGGAAAAAGAGCATGTCGCCCAACGATCCGTCGGTTAACGCTGGACAAAATACGGGAATATCGTTTTTATATGCCCAGTAGTACACGCTCTCCTCGTTGTTGATCTCCTTGCCTAGCCTGTGGATGACTTTTGAGGGCGTCCAGTGGATTTGTTCTTCATCTGGGAGGGATTTGGAGAATTCTTGTTCTTCGAGCATCTTGTCAAAGATTGGGACCACCCAGTTCTCAAATTTACAATAGTTATCGTTAGGGACGACGAGGTTGCCAATACGGTTCATACCGGATTGACGGAGCTTGGCACCATCGAGGTGGAAGGCACCCATGTATGTTGGTGCAAGGCATTTGATGAAATCCTCTTCAACGCCACCTGCTGTAGTAACAATGGCTGAGACGTGGCGGTGCTGGACGAGATAGCGGAGAGTTTCACGGAGACCAGAGGATATCAGATTAGAGGTGTATCCGAGAAAGATGGTGGAGCGGAGAGAGGGATCGTCCGGGTCACTCCACGATCTCTATGAATAAATTGTTAGCATGTGGGGAATGGTGGGGTTTTGGATATACATACCATCTTGTCCACAATCTCGACTGCTTTTCCCAAGCTGCTGGCTTGGAAGCCCATGTTGCTCATGTTTCGAACCATTTCGTCCACGGTGATGGGCCTATCAGCGTAGTCGTTAAAGTCGATGCCTTTGACCTTGACTGAGCCTTCCGGCATGGGTTCTGACTGCACCAGGACGGCCTCTACAGCCTTGGAAGGACCTGCTGTTCCGTTGGCTGCCATGTTTATATTCCGGAGAAGATTGTTTCCAAAAGGTATAGTTTCTGTAGATATAATGTTGGAATATTCTATATCGATTTGGGTATCTAATTCGGAGTCGTAATAGCTCAATAGCAGGTATAGCCCCTACTTGATGATGGATAGGTCGACTACGGAGATTGAACAAGAATAAAAATCAGCTGCGACTCGGAAGCTGCGCATAATTAGCAGTATGCTTTGCTTGATGTACCGACTGAGAGGTATTGATGGAAGTTGGTATGAGGAGCTAGGAGATAATATATATGATGACTGTTCGAAAACTGAAGTTTTTTTTGACCTTTCTCATCGAGGATCATCAGACTGTGTTGCGGATCGATGTGTTGCTGCGTTGTTTGGGAGACATTTTGCAGCGCGTCTTCCCAGTGACGACGACGACAACAACATTCAATCAACTCGACGCGATGACCCTATGAGACGACGACAATGCAACCTGCGACAACGGCCATTACCACTCCGCTAACATGACGATGAATGCGACTATCCGAGTCCTCTTCATGACACTTGTACGTCTCATCCTCAGAGAGCGGTGACATACTTTCCTCACGCATCCCTGCAGGATTCGACATTTGGAACCTCAACATCCGACATGGCACCTAAGATACCTAGGGTCAATGTTGCTGCCCCCATTATAAGCCTGCTATCCTCTGACAATGAAGCTTCAGAGCCAGGTATATCCGTACATCTCCGATAGGCTTGTATTCTCGAGACTGCCCGACACTAATGTTTATTCCAGCACCTTTGAAGCGACAGGTTACATCAACATCCGCAAAAGAAAACAAGACATCAGCCCGAAGCTCCTCCAAGGAACCCACAGCTACGAGACCTCCCTCCAAGCACCAAAAGTCTACCTCCACCTCTTCTATCCCACCCAAGACTTCCAAACCGAAGAAATATACAGATTCAATCACAATCATCAGTTCTTCCCCACCACCCATTGAACACAACCGAGTAGTCGCCTCTACCTCAACTTCAATAGCATACCCCAAAATCTTCGGTGCACTCTCATCAGACCCCATATTCTCACAATCTTCGCCACCGGCGGCAGCTTCAACCACTATCAAACAAACCTCAAAACTTCCCGGGCCAGCTATCAGCAAGAACTCGCTCTTCGCTCAAATCCTCGAAGATGAATTTAGCGATGTTGATTTCTCACCGCTAAAGAACCCTCGCCAGGGAAGCATCCGCCAGAAGGATTCTTCGACTTCAAAATCGAAGGGAAAAGCGAGGGCTACAAGCCCTCCTAAATACAGGCCCTTAGATAAATCGACCGAAGACCTCTTACGCAAAATCGAAGAATCAAGCGACGATGAAAAGCCGGAACCGATCACAAAACGTCGCAAGGTAGATAAAGGTACTCTCGAGATATCGGAATCGGAATCGGAAAGGGAAGATATAACACCGGATAGTCCACCTCCGTCATCCGCCCCTTCTGCTACCCAACGGAAATCGAAACTTACGGATGCAGAAAAGGAAGCGCGAAAAGCAGAACGCGAGGCTACAAAATCCAAAAAACTAGCAGACAAAGAAGCCCAAAAAGAGCTGAAGAAAAAGGAGAAACAGGCAAGAACTTTGCAAAGAAGCGAAAGCCAAGCTCTATCCACCGCCAACAAGTTAAAAACATCGCACGTGCAAACAGTAGGCGAGATGATTGTAAATATATCATCTGATTTCTACGCCTCAAAGGCTGGAACACAGCTATGCTCCTTCTTAGACGTCGTGAAGGTCAACAGTTACGCGGCGTTCGACTCTCCGATCCCGGGAATCGTAAAATGGAGGCGGGTAGTTACAGCTCGGTGGAACGAAGACGAGGATATCTTCGTTCCCATACCCCGTGAAATTCGCGACGAGTCTCACATTCTAGCCTACCTCGATGCTAAAGAGTTCATACCCCTCGCAAACTCACCGCAAGCTCTAAACGATTACATTTGCAAAATAAAATCTACATATCCAACTTGCAAACCGATAGTTCTGATCGAGGGACTCGCGAAACTAGTCGCAAAGAATAAGAGTAACCAGTCACGAGCTTATGCCGCTCAGGTTAGGAATAGGATGCGAGAGGACGGGCGCGAAGAAGTTGTAAGGATGGACAGGGCCGCGCAGGCGGTTGATGAAGATAACGTTGAAGATGCTCTGTTGGAGTTACAGGTTGCGCAGGGGTGTTTGGTATTTCAGACAGCCGATTTTATGGCTACCGCTGAGTCTATTAGTAGTTATACGCAGCATATTTCTCAGATTCCGTACAAGTATGCAACCCTTACCCTATTTACTACATTTTCCCTTTCCCTTACTATGAATGGATGAATGATGCTAACGTGGTTTGTTGGTGGTCAGACATGCCAAGGCGACATTGAACAATTCGACGAATTTTTGTATGGATGTCGGACAGGTCCCGTCCGGGAAGACGGTGGAGGATACGTATAATAAAATGCTACAGTGCGTGCATATGAGTACCCCTGTTGTCGCGGGGGCGATCCAGGCAGAGTATCCGAGCGTCCAGAAGCTGTTCAGGGCCTTCGTGGAGGGAGGGGACGACATTTTGAAGGATATTAGGATTGCTAGGACGGGTAACGGTAGGGCGTTGGGACCAGCCATGTCAAGGAAGATCGCGAGGGTGTTGACAGGGAGGGATGAGTGGGAGTTGGAGTCTTGAGGTTTCGGATCATGTATTCAGTATATTGCTGAGTTGGTGTTACTACGAAGGAAAAGTTCATGGTGTTCTACGGCCTTTTATCGAGGCATTATATGTCATTGAAGCACTTTTGCTATAGTAAAGATGTACATAGGATCGTAAAGTTTTTTTTACAGGACCCAGCCTAATATAAATTCCAAACATCCTGCGGAACAACCGTATTCATAATCACCCAATGCGAAACAGCACTGTCCTTCTGCCACTGCTTCAATGTATGCACCGTGGTAGTCGAAAGCATACTGACATTACCCGCCCTCGCAGCCTCCCTCACACCTGACAAATCGACCGGATTCGTCGGCATCAGTTTCACCTCCCTGACCCAGGTATTCAAAAAGTCGCTCCGTAGGGGTTCGTGAAAGTAAGGTGCTTCAATATCCTCCTCGTTGATTGTGGCATGGTAAGAGTTTTTCGGATCCTTGCGCGGTCTGTGGAAGGGAGTGCAGTAGATTACCATGTTTGTGAAGTCTCCCTTGGAGTCGTCGTGGTCTGCTTCTTTAGGGAATTCGCGGAAGGCTTGGCATGTTTTGAAGACGGATTCGATGGTGTGGACTATTGACATTGCGTCGGGTTGGTGGAGGTCGCCAGCGTAGTTCTTTTGATAATACAATTAGTTTGAGCTTTGGAAGGGAGGTTGGTAAAGGGACTTACAATCGCGATCACACCGTTGGGTTTTAGGAAGCTCTTGAGACCTTCGAGGAATTCCCAGGTGAAGAGGTCAGCTGGGACCGCACCGCCGGTAAATACGTCGTGGAGGATATAATCGTATTTCTGATGTTCTTCTTGCTTGATAGCAGCTTTCAGATACTCGTCTCGGATATAAGACACGGCGTCACCGATATGTGCAGTGTGGTTCGGCGGGAGTCCAAAGTGCTCTTTGGCGTATTTGTAAACAACAGGATCTATCTCGACGATATGGGTCTTAACACCGTGCTGGATGAGACCAGACGCCGACGTTCCGATTCCCAGCCCGATAATCAAAGCGTTTGGGTTCTTCCTCTCCCTCGCTGGCGGATCGATAAGTCTAATTGCCTCGAGCATGACAAAGACGGCATAGATTGGCTCGCGAAGGTGTTCCGGGTTCTTCTTCTGCTTTGCCAACTCGGGGTGATGCTTCAACCATACGCCGCCGAGAATACTGTGGTCGCAGCGGAGAAACCGGTACTCTGCCTTTTTGTTTTCAAGCACGGAGAGGTATCCCGTGTTTGACTCCTGTCTCGCGAGAACGGTAAAATTTAGTGGTTCAAGCTGCTCGTTCAGCTTCATGAGGCCCTTATCGCCCGTTGCACATCTCGGGTCCATGTATAATACTGGGAATAAGGACGGGAGGGCCGCGAGGACAAAGACAGAGCGGTGGAGGGAGGCGGCGAATATCGACACTGTTGCTTCCATTCCACATCTTGTCAGTGGCCAGCGGGAACCGACATGAGGACCCAGGTAATTGGAGACCGTGTTCTCGCTGAATGTGAAAAATAGCCATGATAGACCTAGCAGCGTGATGTCGGAGATAGCAACCGATTGAACTGGTACACCGATTGGTCTAACGCTGCCGGTAATGGTGAATACAGTGATGAGCAACAATACTCCAACCGTTAGAGCTTCCGTCACAATCGGTCCATTGGTGGCTCCTAGATCGGATGAGTATTGCCATATGAACCCCTGTACTATGGGGATATTTACGGCAATTAATGGGATGAGGAGCCTGCTTAATCGTAGCAGAATGCGAGATCTGGGAAGCGTGTATTTTAACGCCAATGCAATGCTAGCGGATGCCGCGAATGCAGTGTTTTTGGTCTGCTTGTGGTACAAGCCGGAAGGTATTTCGCCAAAGACGGGGGAGAGGGATATTTGCGAGGCATATGAGGATACGGCGCAGATTACCAAGGTTCCAAGGATGGTGAAGATGTCTGTCCGGGAAGGCACGAGCTCGAAGATTGAGGTTGTGGCTTTTGCGGTGCTCGCCCTTCTGGCAGCTGCTCGGATGTCTTTTGAAGATGGCGGGGGCGGGGCGGAGCTCGAATTTTGCTTGAAAGTAGAAGAAGAAGACATGTTGTTAGATGAGTTCTTCCTTCAATTCAATTAGAGGAATCTAAGACACAAAGCTCGATAGAGCAGGTTGCGATGTTTGGACCGCAGAACAATCCTTTGATATATAGATATCTGTATATTTAGAAGACGCTTATAATTGATACCCATCGGTTGCAAAGTAGCCACAGATTAGTCGCAATTGGCCAAATCTAAAGCTTCATGCAAAGAAAAGGAAACCGAGTGTAATTGTATAGATATGTATGAAGCACCGGCCAGTTTGGCGTTTCCCTCCCAGCCTTGTAGCTCTGGTGAGGTCAAAACTGTCAGAATAGTCCGCGACCGAATGGATGGCTAGATATGAGGCTAGAGACTACCTCATTCGGCCGCGTGCTTTGTGTGTGTGCGAGGTTTGCAGAGATCTGGTCTCATGCGGGATTGCACTCGGGCCGACGGTTGAATTGGACATTTTCCTTGAAAAACTGCCCGCGCCCTAGTTTGACATGAAACAGAAAAGAAGAGAAGTACCGCAGACTGTTCGTCTATGCCACGTCCTCTCTTTTTAGATTGTGGTTTGTTAGCTAATCGATAAAGATATTTATGTAGACCTTGCATTCGCGGTTTAATATTTAAAATAACTGCTAGCGGTACCGGTGCGCGGATATAATTCGACTGTTCCACAACTAACAACCCCAAAATCCGGGGGCAAGATGGGCAGTTTAAATTGATTTATACTCGAACTGTTATTTATTGAATCAACTTCCTAAAATCGATCGAGTCACGGAGATTGAAAATGCAGATGAGGTTGATGACGGGCGAAGAATGATGCGAGAGAGAAGTGGCCCTTGTCAATTTCCGTGGTAACGAGGCTGTGATGATGTATTTGCTTATTTTGTTTATCCCACTTAATAATAGGTCGATCACAACACACGAAAACAACAAGAGCGAATCTTCATCATCAATCGTTATTAATTATCATCGCGACATAGCATTTCAATTTCAATCTTTTCGCTCTTGTCTCGCGTTATTAATCACTCCTTTGTCGAGCCATTGAGGGAGTGGTGCTTGCACAGCAAACAGAGCAAGGGACCGGCTGTCATATTCCGAGATTTGGTGGATTTAATCGCATCTCAAATATTCTAACCTCTCCTTCTCGCTCTCCTCATCTCAGGCACCGGCACGACCACCATGAAACGTTCCTCTGGTTGCCCTTCTTCCTGATTACACAATCCAAAACTCAGCAGAGAGGAATATATCCACAAACGGCTTCCGTCATATTTTCGTCCCGTCTCCAAAAGATTCTTTGGTCGACCACCCTCGAAAGTAACAAAAGGGAACGAAAAGTTCAAGTGCGCCATTGTTTCGCTTGAAGCTTGGTATTCCGTGGAGGCTGAGCGAGAGGTCCCCAGCACAAATCCCACGAGACTAGGAAGGAATAGGGCTGCACTGTCACCACACTCTCTCTTGTCTCCGCAATTTCGAACCAAAAGCGAATATTCCTGGACCTAATTTCGGAGGGCTGAACGCTATTGCAACTGCTAATACTTTTGGGCTCAAAGTGAGGAGACGGAAAAGAGGTCCACAAAAGTGGAGAGAGACTGACTTGAGAGATTGCCTTTTGAAATCGTAATATTAAGATCTTCTTCATCACCATCCCTCTCTTTCTCATTAATATTTCCTCAAAGAATATAATTACTATCCTTTTCAGACGGATAAACGGACGCTCTTCCAACTTGTTTATATATATTTTGCGCCAAAGGAACTCGGAATTTCTTTAACTACATTGAATAATCTTTATGTCCCTTTTGGGTGGGCCCACCGTGATACAAGGGGGTCATACACGAATTCAGGAGAACTTACGTGGAGGCACTTCGAAAGCGTATAGGCCAAAAAAAAAAATATTATCTTAAGGGTAATCCGGAACCTTAACTTTTTCGAAATCCCCTTTGGTATCTTTAAATTACCTTTTTTTTTTTTTTTTTTTGTTTCTTCTTTTTTTTTTTTTTATTTTCTTTTTTTTTTTTTTTTTTTTTTTTTTTTTTCTTACGCTGGTCCAACCTTGAATTTTGCTATTCTAGGCGTTTTCTTGGGATCTTTCTATCTTGCGACGCAACAGAGAGCATCTATTCCGGCACAGACATCGGTACATCCCATCTATCCCAACTTTCTATTTGCTCTCTTCTAATGTAATATAACAGAGGGGCCGCACAACCCTTGCAACCGGCTGTCTTTCAGTATCACATACGATCCTCGATACGGACCATCTCCGCCCATCCTTCCTTTTTCCATTCGACACCTTCGTTTTGATAAACTACAACCGGACACTCGTTTAGGAGTAGCCATTGCGCTACGAAACCCTTCATTCACAAATGTCAGGATATAATCACGAATCGCCGTCTGGCGAACGATATATCAATCCGGCCTTCGCGCCACAACCTCAGTCGAGTGCGGAACACACGCCGAGGCATAACATCAATTACGAGGGATCTCAGAACCAAGGAGAATACGCAGCGCCAGTGTATGGCAGAACGCCGCTGCGGCACCAACAGAGCTACGGGCAACCGGGGTTTGAAGCACAACCGCGACAACAGTCGCCTCAACCACCGCAAATGCATCGGAGATCGATACCCGGTACTATCCAAGAGGACTGGGATCCGAACCAACAACACCAATACAATATAACTTCACCAATAAGTGAGGCGAGCTATCATCCAAATCAGGCCGAGATATCCCCATCGAGACTGAGAGGTTTACCAGTTGATGAGAACATATCCTATTCGAATTATGGAACCAATAATCAATACCAAAACCGAGCATTATTGCCGACAGATATCAGCCCCGGGTATACCCCACCGCCGGTAGCGCAATATCAGGATAACCCGCCGCCGATGAGACAGATACACCGTGGGTACCCGAGCCGTGATAGCCTACAACCGGGTATCAGGCCAGGTCCGGCGTCGATATCCAGCAGCGCAGCGCCGTCAACAGCTGGAGATAGAGGGCACGGGATAGCATCCAACAATAGCAACCGGGCGTCGTCAGTGAATCTAGGTTTTTACTCCGATAGTCCGTACCAGAGGTACAGTACGCATTGGAATCCGGAGACATCGGGTCTTGACAGTGGGGATCTATCGTTACAGGATATGAGAAGGAGCAGCCAGGATTCGGATGACGATGAGATAGCGCGAGGGAAGCGGATCAAACCATTGGTGGGAGGGCTCGGTGGCGTCTTTGGGAAGAAACCGGAGACAGGGTCAACCGTGAGTGGCCTCGGAGCCAACAGTACACTTCTCGCTGCGGGGCTTCAAAGTAGAGGAGGTGGTGCCCCGGCTGGTGATTCCGACTGGCTGCAGTCGCAAAAGAAGGCAAAAAAGAAAACGAAGTGGATAATCGCGGCGGTTGTTCTGGTAATCCTTTTGCTAGCCGGTGGTGGCGCCGCGGCAGGTGTCATCTTGTCGAAGAGAAAGAGCAGCGGAGGAGGCTCTGCTACGAGCTCTGATCCGCAGCAAGACGCTCCCGGTGCCCCACTGGTCAATAGTGGTACCGACTCTGTCAAAACTCTCCTCAACAATCCCAACCTTCACAAATCGTTCTACGGAATGGTATGTATTCAAATATGTTCAATTGAATTATGGTCAAAGATTTACTGTGATTCTAGGACTACACGCCTCTTAACGCCATCTACCCTCAATGTATACCTGTTCCACCTACTCAAAACAACATCACCAAGGATATCGCAGTCATCAGCCAGCTAACCTCCCGATTAAGATTATATGGCAATGACTGTAATCAAACTCAAATGGTCCTCGAAGCTATCAAAATTCTCAACGTAGATATGAAGGTCTGGATGGGAGTTTACATTGATAGCAATCAAACCACAAATGTTCGACAACTCAACCAAATGTATGAAATCCTAGATCAGTACGGAACCGATCCGTTCTTGGGAGTAGTCATTGGCAACGAAGCCTTGTTCAGTCAATACATCACCGAGACGGCGCTCATACAGTTGTTGGGAGAGGTCAGGCAGAATTTTACGACTTTGGGGTACAAGATCAATATCACAACTTCAGACTTGGGATCTGCGTGGACCTATAATCTTGCGCAGGCTGTTGATGTGAGTCTTTCATTCTATTTTTGTAGTTTCGCCCTCAGACGCGAAGTTTTATGCTAACGGTGATACTTTGGAAGACGGTCATGGCAAACGTGCATCCGTAAGTATACGACAAACGCCGGTATTGTAAATCTAGCAACGTGGGTTTCTAACGGAAGATGACAGATTCTTCGGCGGTGTTGCTGTAAACGACGCGGCCGATTGGACATGGAAATTCACCCAAGACAACGACGTGGTGTACGCGAAACAAACGACGAGGAACCCGAATGTGATTATTTCCGAAGTCGGTTGGCCTTCTGGTGGAGGCACCGACGGAGGTAGCGTCGCCGGCATCAATGAATTGAATAAGTTTGTAGAGCAGTTTGCTTGTGCAGCGAATGCGAATGGGACGGAGTATTATTGGTAAGTTCTTTGTCTCTATCGTGAACGGCGCGTATATTGCTCGTGAACCAGATGCGACGCGGGATTGCAGCGGGATCTGTCGCTTGCTATTCGTCTACGGCGAAACATTTTTCCAAAGCTTCTAGCTCAGATTAGCATCGGGGAATGATTTGGCTGTTGGACACGCTGCGACGCATGAGTTTGCGGGTCTATGTATAACGCTTATTGACGAGAAACCATCTAACGTGGACCTGTCTAAGGTTCGTACCCTTCGATGAGCCGTGGAAATACATCTATAATGTGCCTGGAAAGGTTAGTAGAATCAGTGATACCATCTAGCCTCTCGCCTTCGAACTTTCTACGGCATTCGTAGAGATGTTGGCGGAGAAACCGGATACTATCTTTCTTTACTCTTGTGCCACATACTAAGCCTAAGCCTCTACGCAACTATAGGAATGGGAGACGCAATGGGGTTTGATGGACGTGAATCGGAATATCAAGCCGGGAGTAACCATCCCTGACTGCCCAGCAAGATGATATGCCTTTCTTCCGTATCTTGTGTCAAAGCGCAATCGTGAGGTGAGAAATTAGCCTTATTTCTCTTCCATCAATACGAGGAGGGGAAAATGAAGAGCACGCGAAACTGACCCATCCCGCAAAGCAGACAATTCGGTTTTTTTCCTTTTACAAACAAATGTTCACGCCCACACCATATCATACATTCTAGGCATCCAGTTTTTTTTTTTTTTTTGATACTTGTAACAAAAGCTTGGGGGTGAAGCTGGGGGGATCGTTTTCTCTTTCGGGATACTTGCTCAGAGCGGCACGTCCCAATTAGAGCAGCGAAGATGAAAATACTTCTAGCATCTTTTTAGCATAACACGGCATCTTCGAAAACAATTATCACGGCGTCTACGGGTAGGACATTGCATGTTCTCGTTTTATTTTCTTTATTTCAATTTTCCATCACCAATCGAATCGCTATTCCTCGAACACAGCGTAGTAAAGATCAACATTGGTTCTTTTTCTGTTTCGCATCATTTCAGTCAGCGGGAGCATATCACGGAGGTTTTTCCTCCAAAGTCGCTTGCCCTTATAAACTTTCCTTTTCTTTTTCTTTCTCAGCCCGATCATATCTCGTTGATACTCATGTTTCTTTTTGATCTTCCCATGTTACCTTTTGCTCCAAAAATCTGTTGGATGTAACGATTCCCTTTCAGTTTCCCCAGACATTCCAGTGTCATACCATCACCTTGCTGTTACTCTTTTTATTGTCTGCATATTTTGGCGCACCCGGGGGTGATCTGATCAAGCCAGGGAAGGGCTCGGGTGAGAAAGGGTGGCTTTTACTGATAAACCCTATTACCACCTGCTGCGAACCCGCTTACTGCTACCCTTTTGTATATTTTAATTTCTCGAGCGAGAAAGGAGAAGCAAGCGGAGGAAATTCACCGTTGACTGCTGTTTTAAATTTCTGTATTTAGCGAAATTATGTTGGGAGGATTAGGGGAAAATAAAGGAAATGGTATAAAATCTAAAGAAATGAGAAATTTAGATTTGAATTGTTATATATTATTGATGTCATGATTTGTGTATTGATTGTGAGGTTGCTTTGCAATTTGTCGCTAGTGACGGAACGGGCGAGGTATAATGCTTTTATAACTATCCTGAAGTTTAACAGAGATATTGTAGTGTTCATTTCGGTACCCCCGCGCTCTTTGGTCAGCGATGCCAATATGCATTCTGAAGTACGTATCTGTTGATATATCTTGCTGTTCTTGATGTGCTCTTGAATGCACGCCCTCGGAATATCCTTTTTGTGTCACGATAGTGGTGGGGGTCTGTTCACACTTAAGGAGGTATAATATTGAACAAATGATATGAGCAGATTATCAGGTTATGGATTAAATCGGCAGATAGGCATACTAACATATAACCGTTAACTTGCAAGCTCGGAGCATTGCAAGCTTTCAGAACGATATAACCGGTAGCTAAAACAAGTTGAAACTACGAAATATACTATAGCACATCAATTAAGATTCGTTGATATTTGTTCCCTTTATCGATTTCCTCCCCTCGTTCAGACTCATTTCGCCACCCCTCCTCTCCGGTTAGCATATCAACTGATCTGGGGATATTTGGATACTGGGTAGCTCTGTGTGAGCCCAGTCTCGAGATCGATCATGAAGCCCTGCACAAAACCCAACTTTAATGAGACACGAAATCGAGGATACTAGCTAGGGCTAGAATGATTAGGGGACACAAACTGATAGGATTCGGAGAGGTTTGTACCCATGGTGGATATCTAGCTAACTCGTTCGCACACAAGTATACTGGCAATAAGTTCCCCAGTCTGCATAAGTTGAAAATCATCGATAACGTTCCCAAGACCATAAGTTATCAATTAGGACTAATTACTCATGGGTGAAAGGGAATATAACATTGATAGATGAGAGTTCCCAACTCTAACCTGACAAGGGGAGAACCCTAGCTAAAGCACGGAGAGTCCGTTCTCCATTACAAACATAGTTGCTTTATTACTTGGGTTCCAGCATCTGGCTTGCGATACAACTTGGGTTCATTTCTAGGGAGTTTGTTCGTTCCAGTCCGTGAGCACGGGTGCACTAGGAGTCCATGACCATGAATGTCTCCAGTTCATAATTACTTTGTAGATTGTCATTTCTTCACCGGACCAATACGTTAGTTATACTTCCTTGCCACCCGAACCCGAGGCTAAGAAGAAGGACCTTGTAGAGTTTTTAGTCTAGGAGGATGTGGAAGGGTGGAGCAGAGGCTCTAAACTGGAAGAATTGGCACTTGGGAGGCGGTTTTAACTTTCAAGTACGAACATATTAGTGCAGCGCAGCTAGTGATAACTGCGTGCGTGTATGTGCTCATTCTGTCTCGTCTGTGGTCAATTCTCTGGCTCCTAAATCACCCCGGCTGACCTGTGTGTGTTTCGAGCTCTTCTCGCAATGGTGTGCATGCTGCACTCACACAGCAGAAGTCGAAGCAGCTACTCGCAAAATTGCTTGCTTCCCGTTCACGAATTACCTCTCGTCTCGAGGTTAAGGTTATGTACGTACGGGCTATCCTGCTCGCCGAGAGTGGTTTTTTTTTTTTTTTTTTTTTTTTTTTTTTTTTAAAAAAAAAAAAAAAATTCAATGCATAATGTCTCTCTTTTTCCCCAGACCCTCTCTTCCGTGACAACTTCCAACGACTCTGATGCTGAACCGAATATCCGAATTCTTCTCATCGTTCTTTTCTTGTTTTCTTCGGTGAATCGTAAAAAGGTCAGTGCTCAGAAAGTTTGCGTGGATACGCAATTAAATAAGCTAGAATTAAGCACTTTTAGATACACAACAATATTAAGAGAAAATAAGAGCCGAATATAATATATCATGCTATCGTTGGGAAATACGTCTCGTTCAGGCATTTTGATGAAATGGAATCTGTAAACGAAGGGGAAAGGAGCAAAGCACGGTCAATTGCAATTAATTGCCCAATATTGCAACTTTGATTCGATTAAATCCAAATTCATGCAGGTTCAACCTTCTGGCAATATATTTCAAACTTGGCTCGTGCGCAGCTTGCACGATGTTAACTTGGCCGCCGGCTTGCCAGGAGTCTTTTTTCGTTTCCTTTTTGATATTCCTTTATCATCCAAGATTTTGGGGGTTCGGTTGTAATCTCTGGGGGTTGAATTCTTCCGTTTTAGCCCCATCCCCGGCTGCATGTCAAAATATTTGGCTATAACGAACGGAGGAAAGGCACCCTATCATATCATCAAGATTGGGCACAATAATAGACTTTTTAGCAGGAAATTTGGGTTTAGATACTTAATTGATTGCAGTACCAAAGGAAAAGGCTATCAAAAATCGAATCGAATGGAATCCGGCTGCAGAGCTAGCTCGACTGCCTTTCTTCTTTGAGACCACACTAAACACTGAATCACAGCATGCTTAGCTTCGGCAATGTCATGTTAACAATAGAGCTTGTACAATTGTCTTTATTTTTTCCAAGACGATTTTGGTCAATAGGTTTTAGTTGCTGTTGTGCTGCAGGACGACGCAGGCGTCACACTAATGTCAAACTAAAAAAAAAAACCCTACCGCGAAGCAAGGACTCTAAACTAATAACATCCTTTCATATGACATCGGGTGAGGCTTTTTTTGACCAGCTCCTGGTACAGGGTGTTTTTCTTTTTTTAGGTGTGGGCTTTGAGCTCGGCTTAAACTTGATTCGACGCCCCGTAGTTCGCACACGTAAATCAACGCTACGCAATGCCACTCACTATCACAATACGATGGATGGAGCAAGACACTTTTATCATTCTCGAGAAGAATAAAATTAACAATGTAGAGTCGATTTATTTTATTATATTTATTCTAGTTGAAATTGCACCTGGGGCATATCATCGATCTCACCCACGGTGATGTCTCGAGTGGGAATGTTCGGCCGTGGGCCTATCTCACGGTGCAGCTTCCGGGGAGCAGCTCAGTAACGAGTTATGAGCCCCACTTTTTTTTTTTATCAGCTTGGTTGACATGACAGGTGGGTGTGTACCACCCGTTCATGTGAATGGTGGAAAATCAAAAAGCGGGTACATGTGAACTTTACTTGTGTAATTTTTGGTAAAATGAGTACTCAAGTACTTTAGTTTAGCGTTAGTATATCGACGTAAAAATGATATGATATGATAATTTCGCAAAAAAAAGTGAGCATATTTATCAATAAAGTGGTGGCTGAGTAATTAAAACAGCCAATACTTTCAAATATGTGTATTACGTCTGGGAAAAGTGGGGATCGATAATGATGATATTTATTGTAAGAAATCGTATCTGCGAGCCACTTCTTGGTATTTACTGGGTAAAGAAGATGTGGCAAAAGAAACTGGATAGTTTCTCCACCTCCTCCACCACCACCAAACTCCGCTTGTTGGTTGTCTTGAAAATATTACATGTCGTGCAGCACGTTTTCGTTAGCGGATATAAAGCAGAAAAAATTTTGCTGCCGGCCAAGATGAAGGAATTTTCGGCGTCGTTCTCCACCAACTGTTACTCGCTGCAAGATGCTCGTGCGTCAAGTTTGGAAGCATGCACGTATGCTCGACCAACAGCGGCAAGTCTACGATCAAAAAGAAATAAAGCAAGAAATCCATGCCGACCGGCGGAAGGAATAAGAAAACCTTGTTCGGCATGTTGTGGTTGCGCAATCGCGACCTAAACTGTCCAAACTTGGCAACCTCCTTTGCGTGCGCCGTGTTGAATGAATAGCTCATGGATGTCCCAAGGCGTGCGTGCAGCAGTTGGAGACCTCCGGCCTGGAGGGAGAGGGAAAAATGCAATACGGTAAAGCAAAAGAGTCCTAAGTACCATAACTCCGTTCTGCCTGCGCGTGTGTCCGCATCTCTCCAATTGGGGTGTGGACCGTCGTTTCGACGAGTCAAAGTGCGCAAGAATGGTTAAATTGTTCAGGATGCGTACATACATCCAAACAGACCTACCTCTATTGCTTGAATACGTTCGCTTTTGCAGGAACCGCCGCTCCCCATTGCTAGCTTGTACGCACGCACACATTCCTCTGAGGAGAAAAATCATCGGTGCAATGAATGCAAGCAAAACGATGGCTTCTGGCCTGCAGCTGGTGAGGTGCAGAGGCGGCCGTCGAACGACAAGGGACATCCCTTCAACCTTGTGCAAATAGCGTTGACCGTTGAACGGCTTCCCGTGACTAGGGGGTCTGCAGGCAAGCCATGAGGGAAAAATGGATGGAGAGTGATCACAGTTATCCACTTCTTTTTAGTACCCAGAAAAGGACCCAGAAGGGGTCAAACCCGGGGAGACTGACTGGTGCTTGAGAGTTTCCTATCCCCCGAAAGGATATTCCATCTTCCACTCATAATGTGGCTGAATTTTTGAAAAGAACACTTTCGAAATCAGCCACCGTGCAAGAGCTTTCGGACCGAATGGTTTCTGATCAGATATTTTTCCGTATCTGCTGCCTTTAAGATTAAGGAAATCGATAGACAGACGGGTTCGAAGAAAAGCTCATGTCACCAATGCGCTCCTACGCCGGAAACAAGACACCGATACGAAAATTAAAGGAAAAAGAAAAACGAAAAGGGAAATGTATAATTTCATAAACCATTTACACAAGTCATCTTCAGAATATTAGTTCTAAGCGCGTACTGTGGCCGTGGGGCTTGGACTTCGAATCTTGCGACGAGTAAGTCCTGATTAGAGTAAAAAAGATAATATAGACTCCTAACGGAAAAGCACTCCCTTCAGGAAAGAATAAAAAGTCGCTGCCTAGTTTTTGATTCTGTTTTTTTACTTTTCCCACCTCAAATCAAAAGAAAAAGCAAAACACTGACCCCGATGTTCCGAGCATGGGTCTGAAATCTGCGAGTTGGATTTGAGTTACGCCCGTTCTTACATGTACATGAGCACGTGCCAGACAGCAAGATAGAAATCTCGTGGGCCCCTGGAATGGAGCTGGGCCGGTTCCTCCATGCCTTTCTTGTGAATTGCCCCTCGATGTCGTTCTTGATTGTCGGTTTTTTTACGTGGAGTCAGGGTTAAAGGCCGGAACATCTGGATTGAGTTACCATTTAGCTGTCGCCGCATTCGTAGGGCGATATCAGGAAAGATAGGTTCAATATTTGGATATTATCCCTGGAGTGGTAGTTGATAAACGATAAGAGGTCTCAATGCAATAGTAAGCCTTATCAGATCGGAAAATCCGGCCCGTCAATAATTGTTCATGCTAATGGCGACCAACTCGATGCTTAATCGAAATAATCCTTGCGCTTGTTTTCTTCACAGAACGTCGCAAACAAGTTTAACAGCCAGAATTGCGAAATACTCTCTGCGTCTGGCTTTGGTTATTCTTGAATGATATTTGCTTTGACTTTTGGTTTTAATTTTCTCGTCGCCGGTTGGCTTGCTGGCTGGGGCGTGAGAATGGGGGGGGTGTCATGTCGGATATTGTTGATGTTCCTGAGATACGGCATGGATGGAGAATTCCCTTTTTTTGCTTGGGGTAAGTTTTTCCACCCCTTCTCGAAATCGAGATGGCTTTCGAGAAGATCTCATTGACATCTTGATGTCTTTCGGGTAAGGAAGAGCGTGAAGCGAAAGGCAAGATCCTGCCACTCGGAGGATTTTCTTCATGACCCTGTTGCAGATGGGACCATGTTCGTTCACGATACTTGGCTTGATGCTGGTTTGTGATCAGACCCGGATAGACAACTCGGGTTTGTGTCATCCTGGGTCCCCGGACGCACTAGACGCGAAGGGGCAGCTCCCCATGGACCAAGGCTTGTTGACAGGGACGTCCCTAGAGTCGACCGTGCAATCAGAATAATTTGAACAGCTCAAAATTAAAAAAAGAAGAATGACCACGACCCAAGAGAAGAAAATTTTGATATCAGCATCATCATCACAGGCTGAAGTTCGTTTGATCCGTGCAAACAAATCATGACGTGCGAGAGTAACCAAAAACCGAGATTGAATTACGATGAGCCAATTTGCTGGGTTTCTTTTGGGAGCTCGAGCATTGGCAGAACTTCCCAATCTGGTTAACGAGGTGTTGCAAATTTTATGTCCGTTGGTTTCTATTCGGCCAGCTCTGAGTTGTGACGAGTTAATAACATCTATAAAAATATTTTCACAAAAGAAACCCTCATCCGCCATCGCGTCGAAGTGAGGGGTAGATAGACGGTATATACAGGGCCAGGTATCTGCTTAAGCTTTTCCAAACTAGAAGGGAGAACTTGCGCAAATTTTGTTATCCAGATCCTCGGTGCGCTCCTGTCGACGGCGGACATACGGCAAGTTTGATAGCGAAGGTATCACGAAGGGTATCGAATACATGCGACCTACATCGAGAAGCAGTAGGGATCCTTTGCCCTCGGTGCATGCACCTTCCCTCGTACAAGTGGCACCATGTCGAAATCAAGGATCACGCGGGGAGACCTAGAAAGGAAGGGAGCCTTGAAAGAATTGGACAAAAAGAACGGCCGGGGAAGGGAGAAAAAGAACAGATCGATGGGATGCGAACATGTGCTCGTTGTAACGTTACCTTGCACCCAATACTTCCTTCTTGAATATCCGGGTGAGAGCATACGTATACGAGACTAGTGTCGGCTCATGGCCTGTTTGCCATCCTGGGCCTATCAGATACAAGTGAATCTTGAAACCTGGCCTGGCCGCGGGGGGGCCCGGACGAGGGGATTTTCGCCTCTGAATGATCGTGGCTAGATAGACGGGGTTTTTCTGAAAGGGGAATAGGCAGATCGGCTTTTTTTATTTTTTCTTTCTGGGCTCAGTTGATGTATCCTGATACTTGAGCGGTTAGCAAGTATCCGGCTGGCTGCCGTATTATCAAAAAATCCTCTACAGAAGGGTTAGTTAGTCCAGTCTCGTTGCTTTGATGAGGCAATGATTGGTTATTCGAAATAAGTTGTGTCGGTAGGCTCCAGTCCGCTGCAGCTGAGAGTCTCCAAAATAGAAACAGAGCAGCGACGGCATCATACTGGTCCGATGGATATGCATCATGCGTTACTTGTGATCTAGAAGCATATTGAAAATTTACAAATGGATGTAAGTAAACCAAATGTTGGATGCAAGTCGATTTACGATTATCCTTGTTATATTCCCACATTTCGGAGGCGGAGAAGTATAGATGGAGAAGGAGCGTCTTTCAGGCCGCCTCATAATTTTGGTATCCAGAACGATGCCAAAAAGATGATTCGTTTGCTGGTTGCTGGGCGATGGGGCTTGATGAGCTGTACAGTACTCTGCGAGTTTGAGTTTCTGGTAGGGATGAACCTTGCGAGTAGATATCCGGCCTCGCACAAAAATAAATATGCCCGATGGCTTCGGCTTTCAACATCGTGATAACTCGAGTAATACCTGCTCGCAGAAGACCCATCGGGCTGAACAAACAGTACAGCTCATCGCGATCAGATGAAGTACATAATTCGATATCAGTAGCTGCGCATTTACAGGTTGGAATTTTTTTGAGAGCACAGAAGCTGAAGAAGAAGCAAAAGAAAACTCGTTGTTGAGAGAGTTTGTAGAAATGTCTTACGCGGGTACAACGGTTTGATACCGCCAATTTCAAATCGAGTATACCAAAAACTCATTATGTTTCAGAGAAAGACTTGCGTCTGCCTCCGCATATCGGCGTCTGGATTATAATGCACGATTTATTGGTCTCGATATTTGGTAGCGTAAGAACAACCGAGCAAATGTGGATCGATGAGCGAGCGACACAAATGATTAATTGCGATCGTGGTATAGCCTGATTAAAATAAACCACGCCGTTAATACTTGTAAGATATAGAAAGTTTCGTCTTTAACAAAAGTGCCCATTAACGGCGGGGTATTTACCCTTCCTAATCGGATTGCCAATATACCGCAATCCCAGATTATCTGAAAAGGGTACCGTTGTGCAATTAATTCTCCCAGCGGAACGTAGTCCCCATAAAATCTGACGCCCTGACCTGCGGAAAATATTTTTGCGCGACAAGGAGAAAATAATAACAACAGATATGGATACCAGGGCAAAACAATAGTAGATGGGAAAGGGCTTTGAATCTGGCACCCACGGCTCTCGAACAGACATGGACCAGGCAGCCAAAAGCTTCTTTTTTAAATGGAGAAAAGGGAGAAATAATTGATACGTGAGTTAATGGGAAACCACGATGGTGGGCATTATTAGGGTTACAGTTTCACAGCTTGACACAAAGCTTCCACAAGTTACTCCCATGCCTATCGCAACGACGCTACTCGATGACAATGCGACTTGCACGTCGTGTCGCACAGGAATCTCGTCCGAGTAAACTCGATGCGAGCTGGGTGGAGGAGAATCCATCTTCGAAGGCATATTTCCTGTGGTTGAGCAAGTGGCTAGCCTTGGTGTTGTGGAATTAGCTTGGTTTCATCGCCCTGCACGTGTTGCGGTATTACCGAAGTTTGAAGTCGTATGATATTGCTGTTAAGAATTATAAGGCTGGCGCCTTTTTTACGAATAACGCTTCAGGAATAGTTCCTGCGAAATATGGACATCAAGGACCTCTCGCTTGCGACCTTGCGACGAGACTTTGACCTCCAGGTGGAAGTTGTGAGAGACCCTGCGCGAAAAGGCGGCGGTGATTGTAGCGGGGACGAAAGCGGAGGAAGGCTGTTCGGGGAGTGGCTGCTTCCCGGTGCCGGCCAATTGTTACACCAGCAGAGAAAGTAGGAAAAAATCATGACCTGCCAATTGAACGCCTCCAAGTTAATCTTTGAGCCAACACGAATCGGATTTAATGAGATGAACGAATGCAAGGTGACCATTACACGTAGGTGAAAGCAACTATTGTCTTTTCTGAGACGCACGCAAAGTACTCCAAGCCCACACACAATGGCTTTGCTTTGGCTAACCAGCCACCGTTGCCTCACCCTCCCTTCTGTCTGCAGGCAGTATCCACACACGGGAATACAAGGACAAGGAGTGTGGGCCCTGTCACCACCTTCAGCAAAATACCCTTGAATAGTGGGAGAAGGGTGACTAGGGGCTGCAGCTGTCAATTTTTTTGTGGTCTGGTCGCTTGGATGAGGAGAACGTTGGGTATTTCCTCAGATCGAAGGAGGTATGAGGTGAGTATAAACTCAGCAGCTCCATATCCTCTCATTATTTCCAGGTTTTGAAGGAGTAATAGTTACTCGAGTGTCCTGAGGTTGATAATTAACACTGTACATCTTGGCTTTGGTCCCGTAAGTACCGAGCGCCTTTTGGGCCGGAATTCCAACTATTTGAAATCACCTTTTGGTTGAGCTCCTTACGAAGATGGTTCCACGTAGATAACCAGAACTGGCTAGGCGGAAATGCTCGGTCGCAGGAAAAGAAAATGGCCCCAGACTAGAAAGAAAAATGGGTGCTCAAGCTATTCTAAAAAAAGAATCGAGTGCATTTTCTGAAGTATTGATCATATATTCATTATTGAGGGCCGTTCAAAATCAGCTTGGTCTAAGCGCGAGAGGGCTTGAGAGCCCCTCTTCTTCGATGCTAGAATTTAAGCTCAAGAGAAAACAAGGCAGGGAAACGACAAGGGAATCACGCGTCTAAGAGTTCATGCTATCGCCAAATTATGAGATCTGAATCATCCACCCTGTTCGTTTGCCCTCGTCGATCCGATGCTTCCACTCGGACTCCTGGGGGTAGGATAGGATATCTTTAGATCGAGGGTCTGTTCGCGACGGCGTTCGTTCGTGCGTTGTCGCCCGCAAGACCCAATCGTCGCCCACTTGCGACTTCAGCTTTCTTGGTTAGCCGGCCAATGGCGAGCCCAAACTCCATATTGAGCAGGGCCCGAAAGCACTAGAATTATTTTCTTTCCGGCTTGGTAGTTGTTCGGATCAAGGCCCAACCGCTGAGGTCGTTTCAGACACCGGACATGCAGAACATCTCTTGCTATTTCTGAAGGCGCGGTTCATCCTACCGCAAGCCCGCACGAAAAAAAAATACCGTCGTCGTGCATGACCAAGACAACCAACTTGCACTTGACAGACCAGACAGCCAGACAGACGGCCAGCAGGAGCTTACAAGAGCAAGCAACTTCCTGACAGAAACAAGACAGACCAGTACGTTTACGTAGAGCGGTCGATCTCATTATTGTCTTGGATGATCATGGCAAGTCCTGCATTACTCGAGTTTTCCCGACGCGACTTGCGATTGGTGCATTCAGATTATTACATTACACGAAGTAGCAGAGAGGCGACTTATTTCGACTAGATAATACTTCGTAATAAGGGCTATATTTCAGTCGGTGGTGGGCATCCCTTTTAACCAAGATAACAGTCGAATTTCTGTGTGTTCCATCTTATGCAATCACTCATCCCCATACAAATCACAATAATAATCTGCAATAGAAATGGGCGACAGAAGAGAGGAAAAAGAAGTATCAACAAAACGAGAGAGGCAATAAAGCCCGCATTGGCGTTTCCGAGCTTAATCCTTACACGTACAGTCGCCTGCCAAAAATAATAAGACTTTTGTTATCCGTGCACACATTGTATGGTGAATACTTCTGTTCAAACTTGCCCTCTTCACCATTCTTTTTATTGTGGCTTTGAAAAACAAAATTTACACGCTTAGAATCCTTGCACCTTTTTTAAATGAAAATCTTCAAAATTCGGTGAAGTCACAAAGAACTCCAAAAAAACCCCCCCATTTGCGGGAGCACGGTTAACAAAAGTCTCATTATTTTTGGCTGTCGACTTTACATGTACATAGAGCCCCAATTAATATACGTAAATTCTTATTCTGAAGGCTTTCGAGTTTCATCTAGCTGAATGATGACGAGGATACACCCCTTCCTCTGGTTCTTCTCTTCTTTAGCCCGGAGGGGACTCAAGACTAGAGCTTGACTCTGGCGCACGGGAAGAGGCATCCCGTGTCCGCTCACAAGCCTGCAAGAGGTTCTTCCATCTTGGTTGAACCGGCTGGCTTGATCAGAAGCCCGCCCACACTTTTGTTTTCTGACAAGGACGGAGCAGGGGATGATGGGTCCTCCGTCAATTTCCCCCTTCCACATTTCCGAAATTCGGTGAGAAAAGCAAACATACCTCGCTTTTCTTTCTCTGACAATAGTATAGCAAAGGCGAAATTATTGCCTGTGAATCAGCATATTACCACATAGACATCGATGAAATTTAAACGAGAGAAAAATAAATGGAGAAAAAAGAGGGTGGCTTGTTTTACTACGTAACACATCATCATCGATAAGTCGTGTCTTTCTCTGCGATTCTAGACTGGAGATTGAAAGAAAGCACATGCGTGAAAAATGAGTAAAAGTTATTCTTTTCTCTTCCTCGATTAGCAATTCCTCATGCGAAAAAGAAGGGAAAATGTTACTTGAACCCGTGCGAGCCGAAGGCACCGGGTACACGAGTGCCTACTCGAAACACACATCAATTGGGCATGAGTGCAAGCAAGATCTGAGGAGATTATGTACCGAGAACGAGATCCGTCGCTCTAGGCATGTGTTCCTTTTCTGGCTTTGCTCGCGACGAGCAACACATTGAGACGTACTCCGCTTGGAGATCGCAGGTCCATCTTGTAATTTTGGAAAAGTGCCTATATCAGCCGTCTACTATACACCTTTCTCATATTCTGTTTCTCTGCTGCGAATGAATGTTTTCTTTCGAACGGGATGCTTATTGGCCTAAATTGCCATAGACACCATTAAAAGACAGCCAATCTTTCAATTGGTTTATTTACTGCACATTTATATGCTTCGTATGATATTTTCTATTTTTCACTCTTTTATTTTTCGAACACCCTTCTCTGACAGATAGCAACTAGATCTTGGTCTTTTCCTTCTGGATAATTTTTGTTGAGATTTCTTTCAAATAGAACCACTCTTATTTTTGTCCCGTCCCTTATTTGAGTAGTCGCAGTCGCGGTGGGAAAGTTTCTTATCGGGCCAAATTGGACGATCGCATATCCAAAAAAGCAGCCGTGCCGACAAATATACATCGCAAGTTTCTTTGCTAGTTCCTTCTGCTAGACATCACCTCAGACCCGAGTTTTCCTACCGCGCCGGTGTTTTTTTTTCTTCTATCTTTTCAGGAAGAGGGGCGCCTTCAGCTAAAACGACTAAGGTTCCAATTTTCAAATAACAAGCAAGCTAGACAAAGTAAGTAGGTTTTGTGTTCGGAGTTTCTTCGTACCAATTTCTTATATTTTTGTTTTTTCGTTACCACCTTCTCGATTCTTTTGACGTTGAACGAACGAACGACGAGGTAATTTTGTCTTTTGGGGCTATTGTCTTGCATTCTTTTGCCTACACTCGGTCGGTCTTGTTCCAACGAACGGAACAGAGCAAGAACAGGCTCCTTCCGGGTGCGAAGTTCGAGTACTTCTCGCTCGCACTTCCTTTTTCTTTTTCAAACGGCGGTGTCTGATAGTAAATATCACCGGGATGAGCTACCCGTGCGAGAAGGCTTGGCGTGCCCCGGGAAATGTCACGCTCTTCTGACGGACTGACCTGACCTTCCCCTCTCGGGCCCCACCCAGCCGGCAACACACTTTGCTCCGACTCGTCGTCTTTTTTGCCCTTCTTAATCTTACTCACACACCACCGCAGTCACTCTAATTGTCCTCTAGTCTGTTACTCTTCTTCTTGCTGCTGTATTTCTTCTTCTACTTTGCGGCGGCTTGCTGCTACAAAAGCAAAAGATACAAGAAAAGGTAACCCCCTAGTCCTTGATCTATTTATTTGAACGGGCGCCATTCTGCCATTTTTCCCAGTTTCTTTTCTTCTTCTTGATATATATTTTCTTTTTTGCGAACGAATAGGCTGTTGTGAGTTACATACGAAGGTCTTATTGACTACTATCTTTCCTGTTTCTTTTCTCTCTCGCACTCTTGTTGCTTTCTTTCCTTTTTCTCTAATGGGAGACTAGCTTGAAGCCCACACCCTTTTGACACCCTGCTTCACTTTTTTTTTCCTTCTGGAATTATATTTATTTCTTGTCCTCAGGATTTCTTCTGCATTTTTTTATTTTTTATTTTTATTTTTTATATTTTTGGGATGTCTTTTATATTTTAGCCCTCCCACACCCCCATACATACTCTACATAACCTTGCACTTGCCCTCGTACCTGTCGACGCTCCCGCTCTTACTACTACATCTGTCAAGCAAGGTGGAAGGGGCTTTCTTTTATTATTATAGTTATCGCATCTGGCACGAAAGGAAAGAAAAGAGATAAACAAGTAAGGCATATCATCATCTACATATCACCAGGCTCGAGATTTCCTCAAATAGAACCCGAAGAAGCCTCCTTTTGTAGAGAATTCGAAAAGTAGAGGTGTAGAGCGGTTCAACATTTTCTTCCCTCAAGCTATCATTCATTAACCTATTTCCATCCTGTATTGCACCGTTCGCTGCTTGGGTTCGTCGTTCATAATGAAACGTCATTTCTCGCGCATTCCTTTCCGACCATAAACAAACCGTTCTCACCTTTTTCCCAATCCATGTCGTCTTCAATCCTTTAACTTTCTGCTTATCGAGGTTTTCATGTGCGCTTCTTTTTTCGTTTTCATGATTTATGCTTTTGAATTTATACTGCGTCGTCGTCTGGGGACTTTTTTCTAACTGTGGCTGAACAGTTTTTTTCTTTTCGAAAAGGGAACGAACGAACAGGGGCCTTCCGTCCACCAGCATTGAATAGCATCATCGAGCAGCAGCAGCTTGCGGTTGGCTTTTTTACTCTCTTTGCCGAAAACACCAACAACCTCTTTTGCCTCCGCGATTAATCCTCCTGGTCGGCCTTCACTTTTCCAAAAAACTATTTTCGACTCCATCAAGACGCGTATTACAAAGGGAATAGTCGGATTTTTTGGGAACCAAAAAAGATTGAAAATTTTTTTGTGGGAACACAAGATATTCGTAAAAGGACCATTTGTGTGCGATTCGACCGTTTCTTCTCATTCTTCGCCCAGTCCTGTTGAGAGAGAGAGGACTATATATCACTAGCCGTCGCCTCACGACTTTTCCCACCAGTTTTTCCGGCTCTCTACTCTCCCAGCATAATTTTACATATACCGACCTATATATATTTGCTGAACACACGACGAACAATTGAACTTGAATACTGATGTGAGTTTTTGGGATCCGATTAGCAAATTTCAGACTGGCAAAACTGCGTATTCGATTATAATCAGTTCTAACTCGAAGCCCCTTTGTCTTTTTTCTTTGGCATATTTGAAGATTTATATGAGTATCAGTATCGAAACGCTTTAAAAAGAAAGGCAACCATTATTTATAATTTTAATTATAAACAACGTGGAGCGAACTCAAGGTCAAGGTGGTGGTCGCACCGGATCCACAGGTGTGGGAGACTCTTCGAACCTTCACGTGCAATCAGCTTTAAGCCAGGGACAAGGACGATATCAGCCCAACAGCCTGACCCAGCAGTTATACCAGAGACAGCAACAGGAATCATTGAATTATTATAATCAATCGTCTCCTGTTAGCGTTACGAGCGTCTCCGAGAACCCTTACATTAACCAAGGTGGGAAAACGAGCCGTCATTTTTTAATTTTTTTTCTTTTCTTTTCCTTTCGTATTCTGTTTAGGCTCTTTGGTTGGTTTTCGACAGACGAGCGAGATCGAGAGTGGGAAGACAAGATAAAGAGGAACCTTGCAGGGAGGAAAGGGGTACAGACGGAAGAATGTGAATGTGGTGGGCGTGTGTGCCACGCAGCGTCGTCCCCTTCCCCCAGGTTTCTCCGTGGTTTCCCTTCCCACTATTTAACCGATCGACCTGTCGATTTAATATTTGACGATATGGGCTTTATATGATAGAATCGCAAATTATGAGAACATGGCGGCTGACATTGAACTTTATAAAAATTTAGATTCAGAGGCGACAGAGCAGCAGCTTATGGCCACCCACATGAATCGACCGCACCAAGCCTACCCCCCAATGTATCACACACCGCAGAGCAACTCACCGACGTCGGTGGCCTCCCCGGGCGCTGCTGATCATCGGTACATCCCTCAGCAGCTCTATGGCTACCCGCAAACATACTCGCTGCCCCCGAGCCAGCAGAGCCCGTACCCCTCCGCTCAGCATATGACCAGCCAACCACTGCTCATGTCCCAGCCGGGGGCTACCACGATGGCTCACCACGCTGGCATTGCTCAGCATCAGTCTCCGACCACAAAGTTCTCACAGGCGCCCGTTCACAGGCAGCAGCAGGCTCCACAGCCGCCTCACAGCGCTGGTCTCGCTCAACCTCCGGCGAACCACTCGAACCCGATCAATAACGCTCATGCGGGTGCTGGTGCCAACAGCGTCAACCCGAGCGCTGCTCCTGGTCCCATCCCGGCGACCACCCCACTCGTCGTCCGACAGGATAACAATGGCGTTCAGTGGATCGCTTTCGAGTACTCGCGAGACCGTATCAAGATGGAATATACCATCCGATGTGACGTCGAGTCCGTCAACGTGGACAGTCTCAGCCAAGAATTCAAGCAGGAGAACTGCGTCTATCCGAGAGCGTGCTGCCCCAAGGATCAATACCGAGGGAACCGTCTCGTCTACGAGACCGAGTGTAACACCGTCGGTTGGGCCCTGGCAGAGCTGAACCCGCCCCTGCGTGGCAAGCGAGGCCTGATCCAGCGAGCCGTGGACAGCTGGAGAAACTCCAACCAAGATCCCAGACTCCGAAGCCGTCGGGTTCGCAGAATGGCAAAATTGAACAACCGGAAAGCGGTTCATGCCGCTTCGCAGCAACTGAACGCCGGTTCTCCGGTTCACGCTGGTCAAATGCCGCTCGGTGTCAAGACGCCAGGCGGTATGAGCGGCCAACCAGGACAAGGTATGCACGATGGCAGTCCGATTGCCGGTAACGGTGATATGAATGGCATGCTCCGCCCCCAACATTATCAAGCTAACTCTCCCTACGTTGGAGTCCATCCCCACGCCCACATGGGTGCAGCCGGACCAAATTCCAGAACTCCCACAGGTCACATTTCTCCTGCCACTGACTATACCAATGGTCATCATCACCCTCACCAAGGCGGCCAACCTGGCGATAACATGCACGCTCGGCACGTTTACCAACCTTACCCCCCCGCCTACCCAAGCGAGCCCACAAATGGTGCCTCCATGCCCCCTTCCCTGCACGATGTGATGGATGGTAACCTTGGAAACCCGCAAATGGGACCAACTGCTACAACCCAATCTACTACTGTATCCACCGCTGCTCCTGCCGCAGCTCTTCAAAACCCAACAACTTCGGAGCAGACTCTTTTTGCCGATATTCCCGAGCATAAGAGGCGAAAGTTTATCTTGGTAGACGATCCGCACCGAGGATCGCGAGTCCGCGTCCGTGTCATGTTGGATAACGTCGACATGGATGAAATCCCAGACTCATACAGAAAGAGCAACAGCGTGTACCCGCGAAGCTACTACGCAAGACAGATGCCAGTACCCGAGGAGAGCTCGGGCACTGTTGTCGGTGATAGCATTCAGATCCAAATGATGGATGGGAGCAACTTGGATGTTTCGACACCACCACCAACTAAGATTCGCAAGGATAAGGAGATCGCGTTGAACGACTTGGGTTACCGTATGAGCTGGAGCCAGAGCCGTGTTTTTGCCGGCCGAACAATGTTCCTCCAGAGAGCTCGTAAGTTAATGTCCTGATATTATCATTTTTGAGGCTACCGGCTAACATTACCAAATCTAGTTGACGCTTACCGCAACAAGATGCGATGCGCATTGATTGCTAACGGTCAAGACGCCACAGCCGTCGCACCGCACCTGGAAACTCGTGTTGGTAAGAGGAAGTGGCTTGAGCGGAACCGCCGCTCCAAGGCCAGCACTGCCCGAGATTAATTTTTCGCGTCATGGCTGTTCGATTCCGTTCGCATTTCCTTGATATGACTGGCGATGCCCTTCATGCCCGTCATGCGATTACAATCCCTGGGAACGTGTTCCTAGTAGGGTTCGATAATTTTAGAAAATTTCACTGTTTTGTTGCATTGTCTTTAATTGATTCCTTGTCTCCTGACATTATCTTTGGTCGGTACATTTCCTTATCCTAAAAATTTCTTTCTCTTGGGTATCATCAGTGGCGGATAAAATTTCAGTTCCTCCTCCTTAGAATATTTCCTTTTTGTTGCGAGCCCGAGATACGCAACCTCCTTTTTTATATGGCATACCTATATGTAGTATCCGGGTTTTTCACCTTTTCAGACTTTTGTGTCCTGGTCCTGCATTTACAACCATGTTTTTTCAAAACCTTTGCATCTTCATTACTGCGTTTTTTCTAAAGCAGAATGAGCCTCTTTTCTCTCTCTTGTATTATCATCGTCGTGTAAGCTTCCTTTTTTTTAATTTTTTTTTTTCATGACCACCGGAACGGCTACTCTCTGTTTTTATCTTATTATTCTTTCTTTTCTGGGTATTTATCCTGTCCTGGTGTTGACTATGGTATATATCCTTCCAACCCTCTGTCCTTCTCATCCTCCTTTGGAATCTGCAGCTTTATTCTTTTTTTTCTTCTATCTTAATACCCGCTCTCTTCTGCACCACAGAACTACCACATAACAACCCGTCAGCTTCCAAGAAGAGAAGAGTAACAAAGAAAAATAAACAAGGCATGCTTTTATCGTCACCACGTTACTTTCTACAACTTCCTCTCCTGCGGCCCTCGAATCTCGAATAACAGGCTGGTTTCCGACGTCCGAGAATCAACCGAAAAGAATAGAAACAAAGAAAAAGTGGGAAGTTCTAAAAGTTTTAAGATTAATCTAACAGGAGAATGTATTTCTAGGAAGGAAGGACGGGGAGGAGATTTGATAGATTTCTTTTTATTACTCCTTTTTTCACTTTAGGACTCTCATTAATTAGTAGCGAGCGGTATGACTAGGTACTGTAACTACTACCGTTTCTTTTTTTTTATCTTCCCGAGGATATTGCGGGGAATGTATACAGGGAGAGTATCGGGAGGTAGGGGGTGTGATGGTGATTGTGTATACGTTTTCTGTCATTATTCTTCTTTATATTCTTGTGTATAAATTAATTTATAAAATTGTGTGTTTTTGTGGTTTATATTTCTGATTGCGCTGTGTGAAGTATTCGTATTTGCACTTTTGAGGGTGTAACCACCTCCAAAGCAAGAGGGGTAGTCCCAGGCCAAGCTATCATCAAGCGGAGTGCCGCAAAGGATCTAATATCAAAAGTATTGACCAAGTGTTGGATGTTGTAATTTTGACAGTCTGTGCGTGTATTGGCTTAGAGGCATTCGCACACAAGCTACTAGATTCGTCACCTCACCACTATTGTTCCTCAGCTCTTTGGTATTATATTGAAAGATCATTACCACTTCACCAAATATTATAATAGTATAAAGAGGGTTAAAGTAATTACTCGCTCACACATGTTACTCTTAACATGCCAGCAAACCTACTAAGCCTCCCGAACGAGATACTCAATCTCATTTTCGACCGAATATGTCTTCCAATCGATCGCCCAGGGTTCGGCTCATATACCGACTCGTTCCTCAGGATGCAAACGTGCTGGATTAACGGAACACGCCGTCGATTGCACGAACTCATGCTCCCTCGCTTGTTTTTTGATATTCGCATTTCGTGCGGAGCTACTAAAAAGGGCCCGTATTTCCGATTTGATGAGAGGTTTTTTGATCTAGAGTGGAAGTATGGAGTGTACTACTATCATGGCAAGTTTATCCGGTATGCACTCGTTTTTGCCAATACTTTTATCAATATTTTGGGCGTGTAAATACACTCGAGCCCTCGATTGAGAAGAGCCGTGCTGACTGGACCCAAACATAGGGCGGCTGATCTGGAGTGGAAGTATGCGGCGTATCACAGGCATGGCACGTTTATCCGGTATGCATGCTTTTTTTTTTATATTTTGAGATTACACATATAATCGAGTCCTCGATTGAGGAGAATTTAGCTGAATAGTCTGGAAAATAGGGCGATGAGGATAATTCACCGCATGGCAGGAGAGGGAGATGAAGTTGAAATCGAGAAATTCAGGCTGAACTTCCGAGAAGGCTTCAACTAACTATGACAGATCTACTCGGCCAACTTTTCCCACGTTTCTATAACCTCAAACGAGTGAGCTTTACGGATCCTCAAATACAATCTAGTATTCGATTCAACGCTCTAGTAACAGGGATTAAAGAAACCCTTCAAAGATATCGAACTTTGAAAGATCTTGAGATTTATTTCAATATAGCCCTTAAAGACTGTGACATAGCCGAAGTTATGGATATCACGACCCAAAATTCAAACAACGAGTTGCCCTTTGTACCCCGTGACTCGTTTATGGGACAAGAGTTGCCTCGGCTGGATAAGTTGGTAGTTTCTTTTGAGACCGCTCTTCAGGGAGACTATATACTAGACCCGATTCGCATCTGGGCACTCGAAAAGTTGTTTGGAATACTCTGGCCACCAGTCCAGACGGTCACGTAATTCGGTTTGCGATGTCCGATATATGTATATAAAGACTCTCTCGTGCGGTTGGCACCGACCTATGATTCCCCTTGGCCAATTTCGGAGCCTCTGAAGGTACACACATTACCCAAGGTGAAGGATATGCAGATTCACTTGGATATAACGAGTCTCTGGGTGTTAAATAATTGGTTTGTGGTTGATGCATCCGCAGTGAATGTTCTGGAGCTAGAGGCGACGATCTTGCGAGAAAGTGACGACGACTATAAAATTGTAAGGGTCTGATATACGAAAGCTTTCTCGAAGAAACTAACGGTTGTATGAATATTATAGGAGTATGGATTTTGCTCAAACTTTCGGAATGTGTCTTTAATCGGAATTACGTATCAGGGACTCTGGTGGAATCATTTACTAAAACTACTTGACGAGATAGTTAGGCATAGGGATTCTTTTAAGCGGCTGGGACAGATTCGGGTCCGCGTTTCTAACACCGATGGCCCTATGATTCAGACAATGATCAAGCGGTGCGAAATGGCAAAAAAGAGATGGGGGCCCATGGACAAGACTGAAATCATATTGCCTTTTCAGGATCTAACGCTTAGTGGGAATATTGAATGAGGTAAAAATGATGTGACTTGTTCAGAACAATGTTTGCGTTTCGTCGTCAAGGGACACATCCAGATATATTGCAAGTTCCTTTAAAGCGGAGCATTGTTGAACAGTTCGTTTGATTGCCGTAAATATGGTATTTAATTCGCTACTCGAGTTTATCTGAGAATGCGAAAATTGTACTCGCTTGAGATTACCAAATCGCGGAAGGAGCAGGATGAGAAGATCTAGAATGTTCAGTTGAAGCCACCGTGGGGTTGTAGCCTTGAAATACGCTATTTCTCTTCATAATCTCCATCCCAGACTGCCTCGCGGATCACGTTCAGTGTTCTATTTTCTATTTGGTGAGTGTCTCAACTTGTCAAGTAGTGGACTCAATAGATCTATGTCTCCCTACAAACTTTAATTTTTGGCTAGCCATCTGAAAAGCACTTACCGTACAAACATGCCATTATTGCAATACGCCTCGAACTCCCTTTGGACCTCTAGTTTAGACTAGGGCAATAGTCTCTCAAATCTGAAATACGTGTCATCATCGTGCCATATAATATGACTATCGAAATACAACCGTGGCAACAGGAGTTTATAGAATCGGCGGCAGGTGCAGCTAATCTTATATGTCTCCAACCGAAGACCAAACATGAACCGTCGCGGGCCGTATCCTGGTAGCTCGGATGCGACACATATTTGATCGAAAATGAGGTTGAGGATCTCGTTTAGAAGGCTTAGTATAGTTTTCGACATGTTGAAGAGACTGCTTTGTCTTTCGATCGAGGAATACCAGGGAGTGAGCTCAAGAGAGTCGAATGAATTGGTGAATCTGATATACCTATTTCTTTACATTGCAGATTGTACAAACTGCAACATTCAACACCTAAATCCGGCTGTGTCTATTACCACAGCCTGTGAACTCCATATCGGATTTCCGAGTGTTAGCAGACTGCACAGAACTTTTTCTTATTCATTATATCATGGCTAGGCCCATGTGCTATTGAGTATTATAGACGCATAGTAAAATATATCTCCAAAGCAATTCCTACCCTCGATAGAGATTGTTTATCTTGAAAACTATACATCCCATTCCACTAGATCGATCCCAAACCATAATATTTTCCATACTCTCCCACCTTTCCTTCTACTGAATCAACAGAGTAATTGCCTGAGGTATGCATAGTCGTACTCACCGTTCATTAAAGAAACCGGAGACTAAACATGGCCACAAATTTTAGCAGAACAACAAGCCTACCGTACGTACCCACTCTTCATGTACATATGTGTCACGGCCAGTTTACGAAACAAATACGAACCAAACTTTTTCTAATATCACGAGTGACATTTCACACCAAGCAACCAAACTATAAATCACGAAAAAAAACCCCCCAATTTATACCTGAAGTTATCAAAATAATAAAGACAATACCAATTTACGAAGGATGCATCCCCGCGCTCCTCTACCAAACAGCATGAGCTTCGACAGGATGCAATCACGAACCCGTCATATTGGAAGAGACCGAACAAATAGTCACCGACTATCCTCGTTTGGATAAATTGACCATTTCGGCCGATACAGGTGTCTGGGACACGGACGGAGCAGATCCAACTCGTCTCGAGGCGCTCGAGGCGCGGTGCGAGTTACTCTGGCCAGCAGCTGAGAGCATCGCTACGTTCCATTTACGATGTGAGATATATGATAATATTGTATCGATTACTCCTGATCTAGATAAAACCGGGCCTAGGGCGGCATTGCCACGCAGTTCTTACAAACTGCCGAGGGCGAAAAAAATAGAGATCAATCAGAACGCGACGAGTTTGTGGGTGTTGCAGAATTGGTTTGTGATTTATAATGTATTATGTCAAAACCTATGGATGATGTTGCTGGAAGAGTGAATTTTCTGGATATTCAATTCCACTAAATTTATAAAGGTATTAGCACTGACGCTGCCCGCATAGTCTTTAATTACTATCCCAATGATACAAGAATGACTCTGCAGCTATCGTAACATACCATTCCCTTCTCCGCCAACACACTTTCAGTAAACTTCAATATTTCACCACCAACAACTCAAAACCTCAACTTTTTTTGATATTCTAAAAAGCGTTATTTGCAACTACCTCTATGAACTCTTCTTTTCTCCGCCATCTTTAACACAGGCTTCATGGCCGAGAGGAATTGCTGTGTCAATAACCCGATATCGCGGTTAGAAAGTTACAAAACTGGGTTTGGACTTAGCCCAAACTCGATGTGTTGCTGATCGACGGTTTATCCTTGTTGGATTTTTTTCCACAACCCCGTTTCGACAATACTTCGAATACTTACGCCAGATTTGCAATTACATTCATAGTTCACCTTTTCCATTCAATGATAACACAGGCTCCATAGTCCAGGGGTAGGATTCTCGCTTTGGGTAACGATCTGCGTAATCTTGCGAGAGGTCCCGCGTTCGAATCGCGGTGGAGCCCTGGTTTCTCTTTTGCTCCTCGTTTCATTCGCTAGTTCGAGATCGAAATGCTTAGGTTTTTATTGGGGAGGCAGAATCCAACCAGGACATCATATTAGAAGTGATTTGTTTCTATTAAATAAAGCGCCAAATCAATATTAGTTAGTAATTAGCTTAATTTATGTCACAATTTTGTAATTTTATGAGGGACGCTGTGTTTAGTAAAGGTCGTTTCTTTTTTCCTTTGAGTGTGTTTGCACTGTGGCATCTTTCCTAGATGATAATTTTACGCCTTTTGCGACAACTTAATTTCGGTTGACTTAACTTGACGCTATAGTCTGACCACACCAAAATTTTTCACCTAGAAAAGGCTCGAGAAAGAGCACCTCACAAGTTATTGATAGACTTCTGCAGAAACAGGCAAGTTACTGTGGGATCGTACAAACATCGCAGCAATGATGGTACAGTCAACAATGCCAGTTATCGCCAATTATAAAAGAATATGCCTACATGAATCCATTTGCTCGTAGCGTTTTTATATTTTATTGTAAGACTCCCTTAGTACTCACTAGTTCTCAGAATTATAACTTAAAATAATTTAAAAGGATCACATCAAGTGGAACAGAAAAGGATTCTAAAATGCTACTAACACAAAGTAACGATATTTTCAGCGTGAAATCTCGTGCAAAAAGTAGGTATGGTACGTTGACCCGAGATGTTATAATTCTGGTGTTACGTCCAGCTTTGGGTTGGAAGGTTACGGCGTTGCAACATGACAAATACCACGAGCTTTCGTTTGCCTCTGAATTCAACACCAAATCCAAAACTTCAAGGCAACCCACGAAATACACGTTTGTTATCACGCCTGCGGCGGAAGAGCACATCAAAGCTGACTGAGGGCCGTGAAGATACCTACCCGTCTGCATTACTACGCTGCCGATGCTAAGAGCGCATTGGAATGATCATTATTGGTTGAGTGCCTGGGTTGTAACCCCCATATGTGGTGGCTGGTGGTTCAACTGGTCAAATCTTAGCCCAACACATCACGAGCTACCAGTCGCTCGGCGACGAGACTGCCGCCACATGAAGAATTTGGTTGACATGCCAAACCTTAAAAGATTGGCCAAGCGGATAAATCGTACATAAACAAGTAAATAAATAAATGCAATGTTGACATAATTAGTAGAAAATGGGATATAATTATTTAGTAAACATGCTTGAGCGCCGGGTTTATTATTCCCCCTCCTCCCTGTCTACATCTTTTTCATACTACCGTCCTTATTTTCGTTCAGAAAAACAACTACATACTTTGTTGCGAACAGGATAATGTCACGTGCGCCATTCTCAAAGACTGTTGCACCTGCAACCGCTTCAGAGACAGAATCCGAGGACGAAGACTGGACTTTGATTTCAAGTCTACAATCTCGAAGACTACAATTTCACGAGACTCGAAGTCTCAAACTGGGTCTTCTAGTAAGCTGCTCTTCTAATTTACAAAGACCGAGGGAATCTATATTTTTGACACATTATAGATATCAGCTCAGCTTTCGATATGAGGCTCTCAAAAGGGTCTCGCTCCGATGAAGCTCTAAAAGGGTCTGGTTCTCATGCGTTTCAGTAACCCGTCAAAGATATGTTGACAACAAAAATATGTCCAGTTCCTATGCGGTTTGGCAAACCCTCAAAGATATGTCGAAAACAAAAATAGGTCTGGTTCTTATACAGTTTAGTAAACTGTCAAAGATCTTTCAGAGGTCTAAGGGTCTAGTTCTAATGGGGTTTGGTAAACCCACAAGGATATGATAGAACAAAAGCATGTTTGGTTCTTATGCGGTTTGGTAAACCGTCAAAAATATTTCGAGAATATAAATATGTCTAGTTCTCACGCAGTTTTAGTAAATTGTCAAAGATGTTCGTTCGAAATGCTAGGGTTCATTCATTTTAATTATCATTTTATTTTAAAATTTAAATAACTTTTGGGCAGCTATTTGAGAGAGATATTACTTTCGGAGATTGAAGAAGCTCTATTTGGAGTTTTGAGGCCAACTGAAAAATTTAAACATAGTTGATTTTGTGAGTTGCTCCTCCGAGTTTGGTACTCTTCTGCCATCATGATCATCTAAACTTGTTATAATAAACATATATTACACGTAGACCAATATCCACTGCGAGACCACAAATATCCTTTATCATATCTTGATATATCAATCGTAAATGTCAAGTTTCGTAACATAACTTGGCTTTCTCCGATAGTACGAGAAAGTAAGCTTCATGTTGCGTTGGGGCGATATGATGCTCGCGATCAGATTGCAGCTCTCCGTAGATCGTGGTGCGATACAAGACTTGGTTTCCTATTTGGGTAGGTCTTCAACACAACACGCAACAGCTCCTCTTAAACCTGCCGCTCTGGAATGAAAGGGGCGAATGGCGAGAGATACTTGAAAGGTAAAACTACGAAAAACTTTACGATAGGCTTCCATAGATCCCTCATCTGATATTAATTAACTCTTCGGACATAGCAAGTCTAGATTAAGTCTTTCTTTCCGCCATGTCGTCATCACTATGATGTTTCTTTCCTCAGCTCCGATGTGTTTCGTTTCGTCCTTCTCCTGATATTCAATATGAGCAGGCTATGAGACAGATGTTATAATCTAGGAACAGCTCACAATCTGGTCAATGTTCCATCCTTCTGGATCCCACCTGTTCCCCTGAAAAGCAAATATGACCATGCCAATCTCGTTTGGATCCCGAGTTGCAGGTTGGCCTCCAAAGACCTACCTCGACGATTGGTCGTTCGACCAGCTCGCGCAACACACCTACTAGTTTCGGAAACGAAGCAAGCGCAGAATTGTTGAAGAGGAATGTGCCTGCCCATACTCCCTCACTTGGCAGGTTCGATTCTTCGACAAAGTCGCCCGACGAGTAAACGATTGGCATTGCCAATTGTTGACAGCCTACGAGCTAAGAAAAGCGGGGATCCAAAATATATTTAGCGATTTTCTATGAGCTTTTTTGTATTTTGTCCGGGCTAGACCGAGGTGTCCCAAGCTCATGTTCCATCATTAGAACTGCGCCGCTAGAATCTCGTTATATAATGGCCTACGAGTCTCGAAACCCTAGCCGCCGTTTTCTAGCAATCTCGCCGCTTTCCGTCTTTTTGTTTCTTTATTTTTGAGACTTAGGCGTGGTCTCACGTTGAACTCCTACCGGCGTCTTTTACGTTCTCCTTGTGGGCAGAATTTTCAACTTTACATGCCCGTGGCGGTTGAGAACTAGATCCATAGAAAATTTTGAAATTCGCCTTTTTCATCAGATAACTTCAAATATGGAGGAAAAGAAGAGTCCAAAAGTCGACGGCGGAGATCTTGTCATCACTCAGCAAGAGTCCCCCACTGTCCCAGTTTACTATGACGAACCCGAGTTCGTTAATGATGACGGGACACCGACGGAAGAGGAGTTGGCAACGTTGAGGAGAGTTGCTGGAAAAGTCCCATGGTCCGCCTATACCATTGCTTTTGTAGAACTGTGCGAGCGATTCTCATACTATGGTGTTACCCAAGTTTGTATGTTGCGTTAATCTAAAATATAATCACATAGTACTAATGTATATTTTTCCAAAGTTACGAATTTTATACAGCAGCCGCTTCCTAAGAATTCCAACACTGGTGCTGGACATATCGTCGAGCAATCCGGTGCTTTGGGTCTTGGACAACGAACAGCGACGAGTATCACCCAGTTCAACCAGTTCTGGGCGTACCTTATGCCACTCTTTGGTGCATATGTTGCTGATCGATACTGGTAGGCTCTCAGTCCTCAATATAATATTCCTCTCGCTAATACAATGATAACAGGGGAAGATACAAGACAATCATGGTGTCTATTGCATTTGCCATGGTTGGCCATATTCTTCTCGTGATCTGCGCGATTCCTTCCGTCATCTCTAACCCACATACATCTCTAGCTGTTTTAGTTCTCGGTATTGTGATCATGGGCGGAGGTACTGGTGGCTTCAAGTCCAACATCTCTCCTCTCATTGCGGAACAATACACGCAAGACAAGAAACAAGTGGTTACTCTTCCATCTGGGGAGAAAGTGATCGTCGATCCGGTTTTAACTATCTCCAGGATTTACATGTACTTCTACCTCATGATCAATGTCGGCGCTTTGATGGGTCAAATTGGTATGGTTTATGCGGAACATTATGTTGGCTTCTATTTGTCCTATGTAAGAATCTCCCTTTGAAGTAGGTATACAGCACATGGATCACTGACTGATTATTACAGCTCCTGCCAACAATTTTGTTTTCTTTCTGCCCAATAGTCATGGCAGTTTGCAGGAAGAGATACATTAGAACCCCAGCTACATACTCCGTACTCTCGCGTTCCATGCAACTCATAGCCTTTGCTTCTAGGGGAAGATGGAGCCTGAACCCTATTCGCACGTATAAAAACTTTAACGACGGTACTTTTTGGGAGAAAGCTAAGCCGTCGAATGTCCCAACCGAGCAAAGACCCCAATGGATGACATTCGACGATCAATGGGTGGACGAAGTTTCGCGTGGTATCAAAGCTTGCAAAGTCTTCTTGTGGTATCCACTTTACTGGGTCACATATAACCAGGTTAGCATAGAATTTCTCGGATAACCTCGAGTCTAAGTTCCAAGAGCTAACGTCTCACAGATCAACGGTAATCTTACATCCCAAGCCGCCGTCATGGACACCCATGGTCTTCCAAACGATATTCTTTCCAACTTGAACCCATTCTCGCTCATTATCCTCATTCCGGTCTTTGATCTTGTCTTATATCCCGGTCTCCGCAAATTGGGCATCAACTTCACCCCTATAAAGAAGATCACCTTTGGTTTTATCGTCGGAGTCCTAGCTATGATCTGGGCTGCCGTTCTCCAATATTATATCTACAAGACATCTCCCTGTGGATATCACGCCGCTGATCCTGATTGTAAACCCTCCCCTATCAACGTCTGGGCTCAAACTGGTTCATTCGTCCTCATTGCTATTTCCGAAATTTTCGCTTCCATCACTGGACTGGAATATGCCTTCACGAAGGCACCCACAAACATGAAATCTTTGGTCACTTCTGTTTTCCTCGTCATGAGCGCTTTCAGCACTGCTATCGGCTTTGCTTTTGTCACCCTTAGCAATGACCCACTGCTCGTTTGGAATTACATTGTTGCTGCTATTCTCGCTACTTTGGGCGCAATTCTCTTCTGGTTGCAATTCCGAAGCCTTGATAAAGAGGAAGACAGGCTCAACGATTTGCAAAAGACTGCATTCGTTGGCAATGTTGACGTTAGCCCCGTCTCAAATGCCGAGTTGGAGGCTGCCAATGCTAGGAGAGTCAGCCTAGTCATTGAGAAGTCTTAAATAGCAAAATGTAGCTTCGGGCAGGATTTTTGTTTACGTATATATTATCTCGGGGCAAACTAGCTTTGCATGAAAGCAGGATACCTTTTGTAGCTCAGTGGTTGTAAATACTTAGTTATTCAATTTTTTTCATGAATATATCTCTCTCAATATAACGTGCATAGTTAACGATGATCGAAACTCAATTCAAACGACTTTTGATATGACTCGCAAGTTTGAATAGGTCAAAACTCAATCGTTACACATCAATATGTCAGTGATTCTCTAAATAGTGCGTAGCTATACAGACATCCCATTAGGTTAACTTAAAAAATGTTCAGGAGCTCCGATATATATGCCAACATATATAACATTTGTTATTGAAACTACAGCGGTGCACCAAACTTGCAATTTTTTGCTTACCTAACTCTCATGCAGCTCGTTTCACCGTGACGCAGTTGGTCAAATATGGTACTCCGGGCGAGATTCATATTATCGCGAGCAGTCTGTGACGCCCAGAAACTAATTTTGAACACCATATCACACATGTATGCACCCTCCCAGACTAATATATACAATGCAATGGATATACTGGAGTTAAAACGGGAACCGTTATAACGCCAAGTATTTATGAAAGTGAGACATATCTGAGTCAAATCCTATGCGAGGGACCGCATTGCATTGTTCACATGGGCAGAAGATCCTACCCCTCAGTTCTGTCACAGTGGCGTATTAATATATTCTGGGCGGTTGGGAAACGACCCGCATGGAATATTCTGTATCAAATTGCCTTGCTTTGCTTTCGCTTCATGCTGCGGACGACTCGGCTAGGCGCAGCTTGGAGGCATGGTCACGCTAGAACGTATGCAATGGGATGCAGCACGGGCTACTTTTCGTCCTCTACTCACACAGAAATTCACTAGATATCTCGTGGAGAGTGAATAACTCACTTGCATTAGCCTCGAGAACCCTGGCCCTGTGTTGCAACACTAGATGCTCAATCGAAGCTCGTGAAATTGAATATAGCGGTCTCGCTGTGGGTCACTGCTGTAACGAATTACGTGTAAGGCTCGCTAGCTATAGCTCCACTAATTCTATAATCATGGCGTTGATTCTGGCTCCACATTCGAGCATCTGGCACAATGTCTCAGATGACTCGATCCACAATTGTGCAAATGAGCATGAACAATAAAATGAAGTTGTTGAGTGATGATACGTTCAAAGGTTAGAAACTGCTGTGGTGGAGCTTAGCGGGCTATACGTAGTGTATATGATATATACGTAAAGACGCTGACAAACGGTATTTTCTTCGGTGACGACGAAATCACATTGCATTGCATAAAATGGGGTTTCGAAACGTTTAACGAAGGAATTTCGGAGACTATTTCTGGGATCTTCCGTCATAGGTTTTTATACTCTATTCTATATATATCTTCGCTTCATATAGCTACTTTAGTAGTCAACGAAAGGGCTTAGCACTACTTTCTATGCATATGACTTCTAGGAAAGATGTCGCTTAGGTGTCATAGTAAGTAAGCAGGGGATTTGAATATGAAATATTCTAGAAGACGGAAAACCCCGAACTCATTCATGAACATATGCGAGCTATCGTGTGGCAGCTATTGAAAATCGAATTTCGCAACGCACTGATCGCACTCCAGGCGGTTCGTCTTTGTAATTCGATAGCTCGACAAACTACGTCGCGTGTCGATTTCGATCACTTCCTTTGCATATTTCAAAACACGGAGATGGCGACGAATTTACATAGCAAGTCCGAAGTTCGATCGCGGCTCTCAAGGCAGCCATTGATATCCACCCTGAGGGGTTTCTCTAGCCAATAGTCTTCGATTTTGGAAAATTACCCAGCCCGCCACGTTTTTCTCAGACAGTGTCTCTTGTCGCACGGAGCTGTGCTGGGTTATGATCCTAACCCGAAATGCAAGGCACCACACACAGTCGGCTGCCGCTGCCGCTTCGGGTTGTCACCTCAAATCCCTGGCTCGACGATTTTCCGGGTCAAACTCCGTCAGAAATTTTGTTCGGGTCGCTCGTGTAAAATGAACCGGAAGCGCCTACGGAAGCATATTTACACAGTCAAAAACTGTATATTGTGATGTGCAAAGAACAATTTATTGTTTGCTCTTCCAATATCAAAATCTATATACCTTTAGAATCGAGATCGTGAAAAGGCAATTTTCAAAACAAGGAGGTCTTTTCGGCCAAGCCGCCTTTCCTGTACGTTTCCACCGTGGAGAGTTGACTTGGACTGAGGTCTACATTGCTTCATGACCGAAGACCCTTTTTATCTCCTTTCGCGAATCTTTACTCTCTCAGTATCTCGGTTCCGATCGTTAAAGTCGCCGAAAGGAGGCTCGCAAAAATCAACAATCTGCTTCTCAGGCAGAGAACATACCTGTATCGCTACCTTGGATAGATCGTCATATTAGCGGTATCGAATTTCAAATCGCCCTTTCTTAGAGTCGGAGAGATTCATCTAAGAAGGTATGTTTCGTGATACGATAATGTATCTGAGTTAAAACTGTAGAGCAAACTGCGTCGGCTGAGAATGCCAGTATGAAGGCGTCAACAATGCATACTTGCTGCGGCAAATCCACTTTCGTTTCGAATTTCGTCGCAGGATCGGAAGTGTAGCTTTTGTAGTCTTGAGTATTAGCCTTGAGCTTTGGTACATCCCCAACAATTAACAATTGCAACACCACTTCCCTTTTTACACATGCACATCCGAGAAATTTATAATTGGTAGCGGACAGGACCGAATTCTCAAGTCGGACGCTGCCAGAAACCTGACAATGCTAGAAATCCTTTCCAAGCTACGAGTATTCCGCCATCCGCTAACCAAAAGCTTCGATGTTGAAAAAGCAAGTGCTACATGGATCCAATGCCCCACCGGTCATTTAGTGTATCACAATTGAAGACCTGGGAGTCGCTTGCTATCAGCAAACGCAAATCCCCATCCCCAGCCATGTGTTCTGGACTGTATGGACGTGCAAATTACAAGGCTTCCAATGACAAAGGTCTGTCGATAAAGTAGGAAATCCCAAGCCACTAAAACGTGGAACGCTTCTCTTGATGCTTCCATAAAAGCAAAATGGGATTCTTCGGGCTCTTATTTTACATTAGGCCCACACACCCACCCCCTCACGCAGCAACTCCCTTATCGACCCGGGTCCCAGGTATTTCCAGTATAAAGCTAAAAAGAGGCCGCACTTTTCACGCAAGTAAATCGCATAACTATTTCGACCATCTCGTCCTACCCTCGTGGTTGACGGCTCTTGGGACAGGCTCTATCAACTTTAAAAGGCTCTTGCGAGTACCTCCTTCCTAATGGGTTGGTCATCACCAGCGTTCAGCCGTTTATAGAGCACCCAGCTACGACTAAGACACCCTATCGTTTATGACTTCCTAAGCGCTTGCTTTGTTGAAGCTTTTTCACCTGCAAGGACACTTGCACTGGTAAATTCTGTTTAAACAAAGAGTATCGTGGTACTCGCTCATTGATTGAGCCTCCCGTATACCATCGATCATTCTTCACGATGCTGCTCCCACCGCTTTCCGTCATCTTAACATGGCCCGCGCCAAACTACGTCAATCCTGAGCGACAACCTAGCTTCATGGCGCCTCTTATCATTGCCATGATGGTTTTCTGCGGAATCGTGGTTTCGCTTCGGCTCTACGTTCGAGCTTTTATTCTCAAGTCTTTCAAGGCAGATGACTGGCTCATTATCGCTGCTACGGTAAGATTCAATAGTAACAATAGCTTTGAATAAACGAAGATTTAGCTCACAAGGATCTTTAAATGGTAGATCACTGCGATGGCCGTCAGTATCACTTGTATATTGTCTGAACCCGCCGGTGTAGGTATTCATATCTGGGATCTTACACCAGATCGAGTCACAACAGTCCGTATATGGTCATTCGCCACACAATTGACATTCACTTGGGCTGTCAGCTTGACAAAAATTTCTATTTTACTATTTTATATTCGATTTTGCACCACGAGATCTTTCAAAATATCAATCTATGCTACTTTGATATTTGTCGCGGCATGGACGATCTGCTGGACGTTTCTAATCATCTTCCAATGTGTACCGGTTAGTGCATATTGGAGGTTTCCTAGAAGCGGTGATAGATGTATATCCCTTCAGAATCAGTTGCATTTGTTACACGGCAGTACGAATTTGATTACGGATGTTCTGATTTTATTGCTTCCTATTCCAACTGTTTGGAGCTTGAAGATGCCGACCAGACAGAAATTAACCCTGGTTGGTGTATTTTCTCTTGGTATTGTGTAAGCACTTCTATCTCATTGAATTCTTTTGTGATCGTTGATGTACTAATGGTTTCACAGGGCGCCTCTTTCTGCAATTTTGCGTCTTATATATATCCAAAAAGCCACTGTTTCTTGGGATCAGAGCTGGTGGTGTATCGAGCTCTGGATCTGGACATCCCTCGAGACCCACGTCGCAATAATCTGTGCTTCGTTCCCATCATTGAAACCTCTCGTAATCAAAATCTTCCCTCGTTTCGCTAGTACCCACGGATATACGAGCCAACTCACACCAATGGAATTCAACAGCTCGGCAGCTGGCGCAAGCGGTGTTGATCGTACTCACTCAAGAGCTCAGCTCGGAAGCAGCAATAAGAGCAAGACCGACCGAGCGGCAAAAGTTCGGAGCATTTATCCTCTTACCACATTTGGGAAGGACGAACGAGGGGAGAGCCAAGAGAATATTGTGGCTAATATCGGGGAGAGCGGACGGAACGTCGATATCATAACAAGCTTTTCGTCCGGTGGCTCGCCGCCGCAAGTTCCACCAAAGCCAGGAACTGTAATGAAGACGACCGAAATCACTCGACAAGTATGGTGACAGAATGGTGTGAGGCTTGGTGTGTCATGCACGGCGGGGCCTACCCTTTTGGCTTTTTGTACAATTAATTCATTGTGTTGCATGCACGGAGTTTTTTTTTTGGCTTGAGGTTCTGGGTTCGAGAATCTCGCCTCGATCGATTTGCGCTTTTGATGTTATTTACCCGTCTCCACCTTTCCAGCTTCTTGTTTTATCGGCTGGGAGTTTTGTGTGGGGTTTTTTCAATTTTTTCATCTGATATTGAGTTCACAGCTTTTTGGATTACATGCAGTTATCTTGATATGTCATGATCATGATTTGTACGATTTTACGATCTGTCAAAGCTTGCAAAGGATCCGATTGGGCTCGAGTGCATGTATGACGGGAAAGCTATGCATGGAATAATGTTAATATCAATATTGAGGACAAAGGGAATTCAAATACATGTAGTTTGCAACGAAATTCGTCATCAGATAGGTGCCTTCAGTACCCTACGTCGCAGTGCATCTTCGTTGGTTGAAGCCAAATGGAAAACACGCTACTGATGGAGCTGGCCATTGCGCGTCTCAGCCGGCTAGAGACAAGTAGGTAATTGATCAAGTTCAAAAGTTTTCAATTCTCGTACCGAATCTTTTGGTGGAAAGAAAAAAAAAAGATCTAGGCTCGCATATAGTCGGTGATGAAGAATTTTGTCGTGTCCAATGCAAACTGCAATGATGTAGGCTTGGAGTAGCCTTGAGGTATGCCTTGGAACACTCGCGGAACAACCTGCCTTTCCAAAACACCCACCATGTTTTAATCTTAACAGTTGGGTATTATTACCTAAGCCTCAGGGCCAGAGATTTGCCGACGCGAGAGCCAAAAGTGAAGGATCAATGCGGTACATAAGATTCTGTGAATTGAAAATAATTGTTTGACCATGGTACCAGCGACTCGACCAAACCGCCTGCCGTTTCATCGATTGGGCATGTCCGAGATCATGAGTCCCTCGAAGCATCTGCTAGGCAAGCCCTTATCCATCAAACCAGAGCCAGCTGGAGCATGCCTGTCCTGTCATGCAAGTCTAATTGGATGCATTTTTGGTGCTGCTTACTGATGACTCAAACAGGCGTGTCAACACAATTTGCTCGAGTACGAGTCGAGTCATCGGCTCCAGAGCTGTCATATCGACGTGTGGAGCCTCGAGCACGGAATATTAATTACATTGAGATTTGGAAAGCATTTAAGAAACCGCTTTCTCCGCTTGACTACGAGGCTGATCCTTCATTAACCTTCAGCTAAAAATCGAGATACCAGCAGAACACATATACTACTTGAGAATGCCGTAGCAGTTGTCGATTAATTTGAATATTATTTGTCAATTGACTTTATAAAGTTACCATTTATATCGCAGCTCAATATCGCCAGAACTTGCTTCTTCTTTCATGAGCATCGCTATCGATAACAACAATAGAATACAGAAAAGCCGCTTTCGGGCGTTTTATTCTATTTTTCCGTTTGGATTTCTGAAAACCATGGCGGGGGGCGAACCAATTCCAGAGAACCCCTTAATAGGGTCCGACGAGTGAGTTACTATCTCTTAGTTTTTTTTTTGTTAGGATTCAGCCTTATTCGAGGCTGTGAATTTCGTGGGCCTCGTCACTCCGCGAAAACCTGCATGATACTCTGGATGGTTCCCCACAGAGGTATTTTTGGTGTGCATAAGCAAATTCATTTCTGTATCCTTGCACTTGCTGCCCCGCGATTGGCTATTCGGTAAGCTGCAGGATGGACAAAGAAGCATGAAACTTAAGGTTGGGTCAACGACGTGTCTGTCAACACGATTCGACCATCTTGTATAAATACCACCGCATCTCTTTCATAAAAGACAAAAAGAATATTTGCGGCAGAGAAAACTAACAGCACTTCCCTCGCTAGCCATGAGCTCGCATTAGTCAACGAGAATACCGCACGAGCGACTCAGAAGCAGGCTGTAGTTTGCCCCGAATCAACAACAGCAACCATAGAAATGACAGCTGAATCCTATCTTGAAGATTCAACCGTTCTTGTTATCTTAGCAGAAGATCAAGAAGCCATCAAAAACTTTTGGGCCACAACAGAAGGTATGGAGGACGAAAAAAGAGAAGATACGGCTGTCGACATCACCCTACCGGAGCCACAGGAGGAAGCTTCGCAGGGACTCGCAGCTGTAGTTGAAGAAACCCCGGCGGAAACAGCAACAGTTGCAGAAGCCGCTATACCAACCCCCCCAGCCGAAATCCCTGTACCAGAGACTCAAGAGGAACCAGTCCCACCTCCTCCCGCAAACCCGGAAGAACAGGTCGCAACACCAGCACCGACACCAGCACCCCCTCCCCCTCGAAACAGAGTATCATTTAGAAAGTCTTGCGTCACATGTTCAAACTACCAGCGGCGAATACGGTGCTGGCCGATGAACTGCATAGCGTGTGGCGATGCCTTCGTCTTAATGTACGAAGACGAAAAGGACAATGAAGAAATAAGAGCGACGATTACAGAGGAAGAGCGGCCAGCGTGTAATCCTGGTGAGGATGAGACTGCCTACTGCAAGTCGTGCTTGATCGATTGGTTTGACAATTGCATTGCCTGGGTATGTTTCCATATTCAATATCTTCAAATGATGAGGGATTCTAATCATAATTTCCTATATAGCCACATCGCGAACCACTCCCTAAGATGGACGGCCACCCGATGCTTCCAATCCTTGAGCCATTGGTATCTGCTGGATATGTCCAGCATCTGAAAAAGATTCAGGAATACTGGGATGACAAGGAGAAAATTTTCTGTCCAGTTCCAACATGCTCTACCTATGTTCCGCGAAGTTCTTATATGATCACAAAGGAGGTGGAAGTAAGGACACCTGTGCCGCCAGTTGAAGAAAAGAAAGAAGAGAAGAAGGAAGAAACCCCTGAGCAAACAACCGAAGCTACTGAGAATGTTGTTGAGAATACGACTGGAGAACAGAATACGGAGACTGTCGCTGAAAGCTCCACAGAGCCCACTGCAGAGTCAGCTTCAGAGGTAACGGCTGAAGTAGCACCCGAAGTACCTGCGGAGACAACCAACGAAACAACGACTGAAGTCGCAAATGAGTCTTCCACAGAAGAGAAGAAGGAAGATCCAACCCCAGAGGTTTTGCCGGAATTCACAATCGAGATGGTCAAGAAAGATCTCAAATCGCAGCTTGCAATTTGCCCGTCCCCGGAATGCAGAACCGCCATCTGCACTCTCTGCAAGTCTCACTTCCACGGTCTCGATACTCCCTGCGCATCCCGCACTTCTTTCTATAAGGAATTCTTGCTAGCCAAGTTCGCCAATCCAGACCAGGAGTCTAACGAAGAAAACAAGGAAGGAGAAAATAATGACGACGGTGGTTATGATAGCGACGATGGATATGAAGAGTATCCGAATCGTTTCCGTCAGTGTGTTAACTGCCAGAACCTTGTAGCGCGTCATACGGGTTGCGACCATATGACTTGCGCCTGTGGTTATGCATTCTGTTTCTACTGCGGTGGAGACTATGGAGACTACCACTCTTGTATAACTGATGATGAGTATAAAGAGGGAGGTGCTCTCGTTGGCGGTATAAAGATAACAAACGAAGATGGGTTTTTAGATGAGGGAGCCCTTATTGTGGTTAACAGGGTTGGAATGATCGAAAAGGAAGAGGATGCTGAAAAGGTGGAGAAGCTCCTTGATGTTGTGGAATTCACAGAAGGTGAAGAAGCAAAGAAGGTCTGGAAGATGAAAGCTGGGTCTGAGACTGAGCCAGAAAATGAAGCCGAGAATTTATTTTCTGAAGAGGAAAAAGTGAGGTTAGCAAAACCAATAAAGGCATGGAAAGGAAGGTGATAGAAAATTCTAACTAAATAAAAACCTTCGGATGATACTAATTTTTTGTATTTCTTTTTTTCTTTCACTCTTATTCTACCTTTTGCATTTGTTGTTTTTCATTTTACAACTCTAGCAGCTGATATTTAATAGCTTGGCGATGGTTTGATTTCCAGCATGTTCAGCGAATCTTGGGTTGGCGTTCTGTGGAGTCATCTGCATTAATGAATTCTAGGTTTATATTGCTCTGATATATACACATTATGTTTTTTATTTTTAAGCATTTGAGATACGTTTATATTTTACATGACCAAAAATTTGAGTATTTTTACTAAATTCTAAAAAGATCCCCAAACATGAAATCTAGCTAGCTCCTTTCGTCAAGGTGACGGCTTAAATCCGGCAAATGCGATCTTTCCCAATTTATGAAAGGTTGAGATCTTTAAAATGACTTCACCAGTGACACCATTGGAAGCTTGTGATACCATCTCTGTTTTGGCATACTCCCCATCTGAATCTCATCACCCTCAACCTTCTGATATTGAAATTGTTCTGGAAACCAAACCGCAAATATCACCTGCACAATAAACATCAGAGAAGCATCAAAGCAATAGCTCGGCCACTCCGTAGTCAACAAGTACGAATCCACACCCATAATATACTCAACGACACGAAACACTAATCTAACCATAATGAGGAAGCTACAAGCGTATAACATGTGCAGCCCTCTCCTCCACGGCACGGTCGGTTCCCGTTCTAACCCCTTCTTAATCCGCGTTTGCAATCTCGTATGAAACCTCATCGCCACAAAGACGAAAAATCCGAATAAAAGGAGTTGAATGAAGAGACCAGCGGTGATGATACCTTCACCAATCTTTTTAGTTTTATCTTTGGTGGTGAGACTGACGGCGTTACCCTGAACTGAGAGCGAGAAGAAATCTCCCGCGACAAATATCTTTGTTATTCGAGTGGGACGAATAATGGAGAGGTGTCCACCGTGTGTGCTACTGATGAGACGTCCGAGAACCATGTATATCGAGGCAGCATAGAAGACGGGGGCGAGAAGAATGAAAGTGCTTTGGAGGACGTATGTGGCGATTTGATTGGTATTGTAGTGGCAATATACTCGTATCAAGTATCCGAATATCTGAACTAGAGAGTTAAAAGTTTTGTAACATTAGCAACTAGAATCTCTTAATACATAATACGCGCCCACCAAAAAAAATCGGGACTATTGAATTGCAAAAAGAAGGTGGATAGGATATAGAAGACTTACAGAGTCCTCCAACGGCAAACACTGTGCAGTACCATGTTTTTGTCCGAAAGATACGCCATAAGAGAAAGCCGGTCGCAATTGCGAATAGCGAGAAGAATAAAATTGCAATAGGTACCGAGGGGAGATATTTCCAGAGGTAGTAGTCGGTGCCATCAACCGGTTTGAGTTTCGCCATTTCAATGTTGAGATTTTATTGATTTTGTCCCTACAACCGCCACTAGATTGAAAGGAAAGGATGGAGAACCAAAGAAATTGAACAAGAGACAGTTGACTGGAGAGTAATAGAACGCGTTCTACAAAGAAACCATGAAAGGGCTTTCGTTTTTATATATTCAGAATCCGTTACTGCAGCTTGCTGAGGACATAGTCTAAGAGCAACAGCAGTGCTCGACTCGAGAACTGGCATATGTATTGATATATATATTCTTTATAAATATATAATTTCTTCGATTAGCTATATCCTATTTCCACTATCTGTTGTCAATTTTCAATATAATATGTGACTACGAAATGAGAATTGTCGAGCTAACGCTTCCAACGTGACCACACTGCAGTACTGCCCCTTCGGATTTTCTAGTGTTGTCTCATGTTCCATTTTGGTAAAGCTTCCGCGTATTCTATACGCGTATGGAAGCGATTTTGGACTAGTGCGTTTTCGCCAAGCATGGAAATTACGGGAGCGACCATGATTCGCATCCTGTATACAATAAATCGAGCACTTTAAATGGTTACTTATAACCTTAGTCAACTAAACGCAGTCCTTATTTTCACAAGTTCGGCAAGAAATCACTTCCTAGAATGCTGATGAAGATCTTTGAAGAGATATTTCCATTTTCCCGTGAATACATGTACATGTGAGTCACTCCAGCAAAACCACTTCAATACTTAAATTTGTAAAATTGATAGAAAAGAGTACAAAGGGCTAGATAACCTTACAAATATAATTTTTCAAATATCTCTTCAATATGCTATTGTAGAGCCTCATTTGGAAATCGTGTAAATTTCTGCCAATCAGAACTCAGTCTCCCACAAATTGACTCTATGATAAACCGACCACTAGATTCCTCGATAAGCCAAAACGCTCGAGCGCGATGCATTATTACCGCATAATACGCAAGGATCAGAAGGGCTTCGGGTTGTCGTTGGCGCAGCAAATCCACGTAATCTTGTGGAATAAGAATGGCCCAAGTAAGAACCGCGGCGATTAGAATCTTGTCCCCCGACATTGTGTGCAGGTCAAAACACCGTTGAAGTAGGTCGATGGATTTTTGGTATGCTTTGAATTGGGGCGAAGTAATATCCAAGCCGCATATCATGTCCCGCAGCGCATCGCAATCGGGTCCGATAGGGTCCGGTAGATCTACCAGAAGCTGTGACATTTTTATATCCGCCGCGACTTCACTCTCCCGCAGATGACCTAAATTGTCAACGACTGCAATCACGCCCCGGTAGACGTTTATATCATGAGCAAATTTGTCAATGAATACATCTAGAGTACTTCGATAGTAGTGTAAGGTTTCACAGAACAAGTGAGCTGCAACTGAGGTTGCGAATAAAAAGAGAACCGCAAAATTAGTGGAAGCGACCTCAAGAATTGGATAATTTTCATGAAAAAGGGACAAAGCTCGATTTTGTAAGCCTGTGGCGTATCTTTGATAAAATTCACGAGTCCGGGAGTCCGAGCTTATGATACTAATATGTAGAGCCGAAGATGCGAGCAACTGATGCATCAAGAAGGGTGCAGAGGAGGCATATTGAAGGTAAAGATCGCCTGGAACGGCGCCTTCATATTCGCGGGTTAGGCGATCAGGAAATCGAAAGGTTTCGTCAGAAAGGTGGCTGAAGAGCTTGAGATGGACCATATTCACGTTGTAGAGTTCAACGGACTCTATGTCGCTTGAGTGAATTTCAGGATCTATTTCCACTGTTGGCTTTAGAGGGTGATTTAAATCTAATGTTGAAGAGGCGCTTGATGCCGATTCTTTGGCCCTTGGACTGCTGTTCGGGCTTAGATATGGGTTATCGGCCCGAAATGTTTGCACAATGTACGGTTCATCTCTACTTAAGAATGAACATCGAATTTCCGCCGTTCCACAGTTTGAACACACTGGATGGATTTCGTCACACTTCGCCAAAGTCAGTAATTCTCACAGCAATTCCGAAATTCCAAGCGCTTAATACGAAAGATTCGAAATCCTAAGACTTACCTTTATGTGGCGCTTTTTGCATTCAAGACATCCATTTCGAGATTTTTTATGATGCCGACGAGATTGGAGCATTGAGTGATCCCTTGTCTCCTGCTGGGTACTATTGTCGAGCGATCGCAACTTTACGCATGAGGTTGCATGCCATCAATTATAACCAGCAGTTGAGTTGTTTACTTTGCCTTTAGATAAAGGGCTTGGGTTCGAGGCGACGTTGTAAATTGCAACTTAACTTCGCAGCGGCTTGTACAGTCTCGGCGGATGTGAAGGCTGGCGCTCGATCGGGCTAAGTTCTTAGAAGACTCCGAAAATCGTCAGCCGATGCACCCCGAAAATGATGCAGCTTCAGTTTTGAAGAACGGAGACGCGAAGGCTCGAAGAATACCGAGGGGCGAAGCGTGACTAACGTTTCAAAGCAATGTGTTGCATTTTTTCAAGTCGGGGAAATTCCCCGTGCTGAAAGTAGCACTCTCGAGCTCTCGTTTGGGTGATAGTCTCAACAAGCCGTTTTACAGAATCCTTAGATCTCATACCTTTGGCGGTCCCTCTCGCAGGATCGAGAAACCTAGATTTCTGATCTAAACCATACCAATGTTTATTTCGTACTCTCTCAAATTCTGGCATTTGCAAAACTCGAGAAAAGAGGCTTTCTTCTAAGCTACTAACAAAATTGTAAATCGAGTGGTATACGATAGTGGCATCCTGATATGGGAGAGACTCAAACATTCCACGCAATACGGCGGGTCCAATGGCGGTCACACATTTAGCTATGGTATCTATTGAATTGCCATATTCGTCCACAGCGTCCATAGCATGGAAACGTAAACAGATCCATAGCTGGTAGAATGCCCGAGTGATTCTGGATATCTCGGATGGAGTCGGAGGTTCGACGTCGCACAAGTCAATCGGCTCCCTCGTGGAGAGGATTGATCTCCAAACGGCCTTTACAGAATTCGCGAGCCCAGCGAATTATGTATTGGTTCGTTTCTTCCAGTTCGCTTCTCGTAGCTCTAGGAATTTTGGTACTGGATTTTAGAGTCTCCCTACCGGGATTTGCCCAGCTCAGATATTCTTGTACGCAGTTTAGGACATCCTTGATTGGGATTTTTCCTCCGTTGCCGGAATTCGTAGGAATTGTTTTATATATGTGAGCTAGAAAGCGGCAATAGATTTCGTGTTCGAAATACTCATCGTCCTGTCTATACTCGCAGTCGAGGGTAGCTGGCAAAGTTCCATTATCCATGAGTATCCGACATATTGATCGATTGGAATTAATGTCAACTAGCCGACAGCTCAATCGTGTACTACAGTGACACTGGTTTGTTTTAAGTGCTCCGATAACTGGGAGATGACCCTACGAAAGTGGCGTACGGTAACCGAATATTTCTCAGAAAAGATTGAATGTTAGAAACGAGTCCATCGAAAGCCAAAAGCCACTGGCTGTTCGAACGGATTTTGCGTTGTCGACACCTACAATTTGCAAGGGGAGGCAGGATCCAACGCCAAGGGATGAGGCTCAAGGCTCGTCTGCTCCCCATTCACGTATCAACATTGAAGCGGGGTGCTTTTGCAACCCGAAGAAAACTAGATCTCGGGCCTTTAATTCAGGAACGACTGCTTGGATATTTGGAATTCAAACGACCTCACTCAATTCACATCTCAAGCTTTCTGTAGTAAGAGCGCTTAAGAGGCTCGCGAGATACGACCGTCGACCGTCGATATGGAGTCGAGCACCCTCGCACTTGGTTCGAATGACTTAGATAGCAATTCTATCAATATCGGGTCATTGAGTCTAGACTATGAAGGGACTATCGAACCAGCTGGCAATCTTGCGGTTCCGCGACTTCTCCGTCTCCCGCCTGAGATTCGCGAAATCATCTATTCGTTTCTATTCGATCTTTGTCAAATACCAGTTGTGCCTAATTGGGCCAATTCGATATCTTCTGACAATCCATCCTTCCAAAAAGTACAAGAACATTCATATTTCGATGCTTTCTACCCATACGAACTTCCAAAATACACTCTTCTTCCAATTCTACAAACATGTCAACAAATCCGTTCCGAATTCCAGGCTTTTCTAGCCCGGTTACAAAGACTTGAGGCAGCAGCAACAACGAGTAAGGAAGGTGAAACTAGAGGGCTTAAGTATGAGCTTGATGTCTATTCGCTGGGCAGGCCACGCATAAATTCTACTCCATGGAGCGACAAACCCCCACAGTCTATTATGGTCTGGACCGCCTTACCTCTTCCTCCCGAAGAACAATACACAATCTCTGAACTCAGAGTGAACTATACTGCTCGAAACTTTCTGGAAGCCAATGGAGGCCGATTTTACGGTGCCGGTGGGCCTGGATGGGAAAGTTTTACCTTGTTTTACCTCTGTAACGCGTTCTTTTGCCATGGACCTCAGGGGTTCCATCTTCCAGCGATCAATGGACCGCCAAAAACTCCTGATGGAGAATTACGCATCGATGGGGGAAGATGCAAACCCAAGATCAAAAACATGATATTCAATGTTAAATTCGAGTATGATCAGGAGCTGAATAACTCACTTGGAACCCTGAGATCCGAAGCAGCCGCCGGGGATCAGGTTGCAGTGGCACAGTTGGACCGTCGGCTGGGAAGACGGAGATCGCTAGAATATTCAAGTATGTCACTGGGCGTCTGCCGGTGGATGGGGCTGATGATATCAGAAGGCTATTTTGACGGCCGAATTGAAAAGATCACCATCGTTCATGATCGTGATCCAACGTTAGAGAAGGCCGTGCCATCTAAGAAACCAAGGAGTTTTGAATATGATATTCCCACTAGTTTGCAAGAAAACCCGGATTGGAAACCTATAAGCTACTACGAGAGCTATGGTTATCATTGGGGACCCAAATCCCACCTCGGGCGCCAGCCTCGAGACCACAAGAACGCCCAGTCATAATTCGAACATCTACCTAAAGATTCACTCGTGCGACTTAATGCGTTTGCGAGAGTTAAAATAAAGGAAATTCAAAAGAGATCACCAATTAAAATTAAGACTCATAGTATACAGATTTATAATCTACATGTTTATGAATAGAAATCGAGAGAGAATCAAATCTAATAAACTATTTAGTTTTCAAAACTAGAATTCATAGTCCGAATAGAAAACCCATAGTAATAATAGATTGGAGAATATAATAGAGGAATAATTAAACAGTATTTGGTAACAGATAACTCATTGAGAAACTAATATATCAATAATCACCCCAAACAAAACTGTACCGCGAAGGATTCTACCATCAAGAGAACTAAACAGCCTTTCATCCATTCCATTCTTATTCGCTCAAATATCCCTCGATGCCTCTAGGGTGTTGGAGTGACTCCGGAGGAAGGGTTGTTGTTCCGCAAAGCGAGTAGTTGCAGAGATTATGACAACCAATTATCATGCGAGGGCAAGTTGAAGCTGGAATAATGCAGATGCAAGTTTTATAGCAGTTCGTAACTGTCCCTGAATTGCAAGGACTAACACGTCGCTCGAGATCCATAACTATTTGAGCACAGAGAGATAAGCTTCGCCGCAGTATTAGAGCATGAAAGATTATTTTGAATGAATTTCCTACCTCTCTTATAAATTTTCAAGGCATTGATATCTCTTGTTAGTGTAGGAAGTTCTTTGGCCGTAGCGTGAGGAGCAGCATAGCACTCGGGGATTGTAGACAGACCCAATATGATGAGGGCAAAGATAATATTGAATAGCTGCATGATGGGCCGCATATCAACTTTGGTGACCAGGTGTTATGAAATAGAAATAGTTTTAGGGAGAATAATATTGGTTTGATTAGTTATGATTTTCCAGCTCCTAGCTTTCGAAATTTCGAGATCTGCTATCGTCTTCATGTAGGGGATATTTCGATGATAACCAGATGCGAAACCCCATTTTATACCCATTTTTTCTTAAATGTAGTACTCTTTCTGAGATCCGCATTCAGAGCTTTAGGGCTCATATGAATGAAACCAGAGAGATCTGCGGACAAAATCCGATTCTTTGAATTGGTTCTCAGCTGGATAACCGGCAATCTAATTGCCATTCTTCCCACAGGCTGCCATGCCGTTGGGTTGAGGCTTCAAAAGTTTAAATCAGCATTGTGATACAAACTTCGACCATTTTGGCATAACTTTCTAAGTTGTACCTCTACCTCATATAAGACTCATTACCCTCCACATAACAGCTAACCGGAATTGCTCGTTTCGTCTATGCAATACCGCGACACACGAAAACATGGCGATCTTCTCGGAGATAGGCTAGCAAATCAAGAATTTTGGGGTATGATTCCACGCCAGGGATGAGGTTTCCAGTCGAATCCGTCCCAAATGGTCTTTTGTTTGTAAATTTTTTATATTTATTAAGAACCTAATTTTTGGTCACCTGAATAGTCTAGACACTCACAATGTCAAAAACAGGCGAGCAAGTTAACCGCCTGTTAGGAGGAACGGTGGGAGTGAGATGAAGAGGGAAGGTTCAAGACCTTCTCGATTGAACGAGCAGCTAACTAAGATTACAAACATCAACGCAGCAACAGGTTGCTACAACTGTGCTATCTGCTCTGCTACTGACATGCCCCCACCGCCTAATTTATATCTAGAATTAAAAGTAAAAAAATATTCCACATTCCCTTGTTCAATCTCAAAGCCGACGGGTATCGATACATATCACACCGTAACTACCTGCGACCCTCCTCTACCAGACTCATCCAGCAACTGTTCTTCAAGATCACGAGTCTCTTTATCCATTTCGTCCCGGTCGTTCGATAACTTTGCAGTCTCGAAGTCGATAATCTGAGCACCTTTTCCTGTTACGAGAAAGCTATGTCTATTCGAATCGCCATGCACAATCTCGAGCGCATGCAATTTCCCTACGATTTCAGCGCACACAGGTAGATCTGCGATAGTTGCCTGTCGACCCTCAAGTTTTTCTACCAAGAACCCTATCACACGGCTGTCCTCCGTCAAATGCCCGAGAAACTCAAGTCCAATATCGTACCCCTTTATCCATTCATAGAACTTGGTCTCAAGGGTGTAGTATCCGATCTCCCAAGGGAACCTGGCAAATTTAGCGATTATGTTCCGATTGTCGAAGTGTGAGGTCATAACAAGATAGACGTTCGAACTAAGCCTCTCTCCCATCTGCAGCGAGAGTTAATCGAAAGATTTTTCATGCCAGTTATAATCAATTGAGGGCAGCTTTTGCTTGGTCGTTTCAACAAAGTATGGAATGCTGTTCTCTGCCTTCCGAGCGATACGGCCGCAATTCCAGTCGCCCCTAGGGAATGCCGGACTTTTCTGGAGAAGTGCCGGAAGGAAGTTCAAATCCTCCTCGTTAAGATCAATGGTAATATATCTGAAGTATTTCCTCCCACCGAGGACCCTGTAATAGCTAGATTGCTCGTTTTCACCATCTACTTCTTGGCTTAGAATTTCCATCTCGGACACAGACATGGTTGCAAAAGATGGTGTTTCAGAGCCTGAGGTAAGTAGATCCACTTTTTTTCTTTCGATGGTATTCTGAAAAGTAGGTACTTTATAATGCTGAAGCTTGATTGGGTGTATTCAAATATATGCGCTGTCAAGCTCCAGAAATGCCTGAATACTTTTTTCATAGCGTTCCTACGTGACTCCCTACACCACTCGGAGAAAATTTGGCATCAAACCTAAAATCCCTGACTCCATTGTGAAACTATAATGTACTTCTTTTTTCTCCTCAAGGATCCTCTCTTTTTTATGAGTGCTTTACACCACTCAGAAATAATTTGTGGTCACACTTAAACGTTTTCAGTTTTTTTTTTGTGAAACTACAATATCTTTACAAATCCTTCCTATGTACAATTATCTTAATTTGTTTGAGAAGAATTTGTCATCAAATTTAAACGAGCAACCATTTGTTGAAGCTGAGTTGCACCCGCATAGATTACTAGAAGGATGGTTACTGATGTGCGAAATAAAACGAATGAAGTGGAATTCTCTTTGTGATACTTTATTTCATTCCGACCAATTGTTGGCGACCTTGTTGTGTCGTGCTATCTTCGGATTTAGAGCAACGGCTTAGATACAAGAAGTGGAGTGCATATTTGAAGTGCCCAATTCCGCCTCCTGTTGCTTAATCTTGAAGTCATTTCTCACTACCATCCGCCAATAACGACAAACTTAACAGAATACTTCAGAAAATAGCTATGTCCATGGCGCTACATTCCTCATAATCGGACCACCTTCTTTTATATACGGATTGACTAAAAGGTATCATCAGATGGTAGAATTCAAGATATCGAGTCAAATTAGTTAAATACTTTTTTGTGACTTGTGCCACTTTAAAGACGGAAGAGCAAAGAATTTATACATATCACCGATCGAAATTTAAAAAACCTAAGTTTCTAGGTCAATCATTAATCAACGACTGATTTGCCTAGAACACAGCGTTTGTTCAATGCGCCGCCCGAGAGAACACAAACGTCAAATGTGAACCGGTTACTCGAACTCGCTCGAGACCAAACTCGCCGAAGAATATCAATTCACATGTGCGCTTTCCACATGGTAAAACCGAATACGGATGAATGGAGCGCACTGCCTAGGCATTGAACTCTGGTGGCTTGGGTTTCTGATGCAATTCTTATACGTTAACTGCTAGTCCACTAGCCGACCCTTCAGGCTTTGCTCCAAAGGATATTTTTCTTTTTTTCCTTTTTTTTTTTTAAGATTTCTTTTAACAGAAAGGCGGAGAGGGGATAGTCTTGGGGAAGTGGGTATGCTTTAACAGATAGGCTCTGGTTCTCCTGTTAAGTATCTTAATACTAAACTAAATTTGATTGCTTAAGTGTATAATAAGTGATCAGTCCTCGAAACCGGGCCACAACATCCGAACCACTTCCCTCTAAAGAGTTCATATATTGTGGTAGAGCCGCTCTGGCTATTTGCGACATCTTGTAACTTTTGAAATGTTCCAAATACCCAGACCTCGAATAAACAATATTCCAATCTTGATATCCTTGTGTTTTTTCCCTTGGACCGAGATGGCATGCTTGACAAGAAGTTCCTCGTTCAATATCTCCACTAAATGGTCCCAGTACAGGTATTCGCAGTAGAGGCATAAAACGATATGGGTTTTCGCCCATGCCATCAGGCGGATCTCCTTGTAGTTGCTCAATCACGGATTGCGAGACACGTATCAACCGAAATCGCCTCTTGTACCTTTTTTGAGCTTCCGTGTATTGTACTGGGATAGTTAGGAGGCTTTCTGATAGGACGCGACGACCAACTCGTTTTCCCAACATCGATTTTGGGAGGGCACGTAGATTAGGCGAGCTGGGGATATAAGGTAGGCAATTTCTATGGCCTGTGAACAGGTCCAGAAACGGGGCAAATTGTTTGCATTCGTAACAAGCTTGTGAGCATAATATTTCGTAAATCTGTCTGATAGTAAAATTGAGTGCCGATTTTGTTGATAATAAAGCCCTTAAAACCTCCGGGCAATCTTTAACGATTGATTTATAGGGAAACAGCTCGTCTACTTATAGATCTAAAATGCCAATTGATAGACCTGCATTCTGTTAAGCTTTGGATGTCAAGTACTTCTAAGATCAAATAAGAAACTTCGGCGGGTATTGAACTAAAAGCTCCTAGTTGGTTCGAAGAGACCACATAACTCGGAAGGGTACACGCTTGAGCCTGCCGTTGTCAAGCGGGCAGCATTGCTCAAGGATTATCGGGCTTATAGTTTGGTCAAGGATCGGGTGGTCCCAGGTCAAAGAGAAAGCTCGGTTTCTGTCAGTTCTGGAATCATTTCGTGCGCTCGGAAATTTAATGAATCTATCGTTATCCTAAACTCGGTCTCATGCTGAGAGCCCCAATGAGCCTGGTACGATGATTTACGAAAGCGCCCGATGGCTAGGTGTGTGTGAAGTGAGGTGTAATTGCGATGGTTCCATCTACAGGCAAGTGCGAACCAAATCTACAAACAATCCACAGTCACGTGATAAAACAACGCCTTCCTTTTCTTATGCGCCACAGTGCTCCTCTAAAACCCGCACAGTTAACGCGAAAAACTTTTCACCGAGTTTTGTATTTACCGGACTCACCTTGTGACTGAAGACCTATTGTAGACATTCCCACTGCTATTACAATGTTTGCTGTGGTGACGGCACGGGACGCGAACAAGGTAGTCATGGGCAATGGGCAATTGGATAGATATAAGTACTTAGGTAACGTTGAAAAATGGGCGGGGAAACGAAAGGAGATGATACGCAGCTCGTTTTTCTTCAAAATTGGAGATCTTCACTGGCGTTTGAGTCGAAAAGTCAGTTTTGGAGGCAAAACATAGAAATATTGCATAGTTCTCTCATACGCCTTTATCGTGAGCACATTACGACACTCAAATACATGTAATTAGGGTCTTGAGAACATCGGCCTTTTCAGTGACATATATCGATGGCGATCCCAGCAATCATTCCTTTTATTTCATCGTAAATATTTTCTTCGCACTTACTTTCTAAATTCCGGTGGGCAAAGATGGCGACAAATTTTTCAAGCAATGGTCTACTTTTCAGCTCTCTGCAACCTTTTTTTGTGAACCTGATGAAAGACACTCGATATACCATAAAAGAATATCAGAGATAAAACGAAGAATTTCTATGAAAATTCTCGCACGATAGATTTAAGATGTTGTAATTTGTGCGTTGACTCTGCGGAACATACCCGAAGTCTAGTGTTGTCGCCTCGATCGAAAACCTATTTTCACAACTATATCGAGATATCCTCTCTGTTTTTAGGAATCAGATAATATTACAACTTCAGTATCTCTCGAAGTGATTTTTGTGGGGCTTACTTTGTATATTTTTAGAAGTTTCTACAGCCCATTTCGCAGGTGCAATTGAAACGGATGCGGTCCCAGCATACAATTTACCCAGATGTTTCGTGTGATTGGATCCCTGACTGCTGTGCCGCGGAGGCGCTTCGAGCATGAACGAACATCTTCACAAGACACCGCAAAAGCGCCTTGAAGAGTATGAAATTCGTAGTGAATTCTCGCTGCCTATCTAGGATCTGTGCCTCCCAAAGCTTCATCAAGCAGGTAACTTAAAAAAAAGTGACGATTCAGCAGTAGGCAGACAAAGTTTAGGACCGGATCGTGGATATCGTCGGCTACTCTATCGCCATTTTTAACCTTCCCCTAATCACATACAAGGAATTGAAGACTTGCAGAATGCTCCCTGTACGCTCTTGCAAATTTTGCTCCATGTTCTGATGAAAGCTTGATCCGTTTAACGAGAAGGCGGGTTTCGAAACGAATTCGCAACCCTATCCCTATCCGCAGCTAAAACTCGATACGGGATAATACCGAGTGATTAGTGGCAACTTTTTGCGACTAAATTTACAGAAAGAAGTATTATAGTAATGTTTGAAGCTATATCTGGATATCCGAGTATCCGTCTAGCCAACTCAGCACTGGGGTACCCCTCTGGTCGTATGCGGCTGTGCAGCCGTCAACAAAGGATGAGAAACGATCGAGCTGTCAAAGTTTATACGCCAAATACAGGGGCTCCAGGCAGGTTAATGAGTGACATCGTGCACTCCAATCTTCCAGCAATTTGGAATTATAGGCGCCCTTTTCCACTATTTAACTCTGTACTCAGGTACTTCGGTATCATTCTCTGTTGAGTCTTAGCTTGTACAACATAAGCCAACTTGGCTAGAAGATCGATCTAGATATTTAAGTATCTAGTCTTATTTTTCTTTCTTTTCACTATCATTAAATTTTCATCCTTATAGAATTTTGCCGCCGCAAAAGTATTAAATCACTATTTCATCATACTGCCACAATCGATAGCGGAAAGTATAATTCAGAAAATTGAATTGGTGCCAAGTTATCAGTAAATCCTCAAAGTGGTCATGGCTACAACAGAGGTTGTTTCGTATTACCAACTTCTGGGAGTTAAACATGACGCCGATGGGGCGACGATTTCGAGAGCATATCGTCAAAAGGCTCGGGAATGCCATCCAGACAGGCATCCAAGGGCTTCTGATGAAGAAAAGGCCAGCTGGACCGAAAAAACGCAAAAGGTATGACACACTAGCCTCGAGACTGGCTAAATCTACTTTCTTATATACTACGAGAATATTAACTGATCTGGGATAAAATCTAGCTTGTTGATGCGAGAGATTGTTTACTGGATGCGGAAAAGAGAAAGACGTATGACACCAAGTGTGCATCTATGCAATTTTCAGGTAAGATCGCGTTCACTTGAATACGTTGTCCTATACTTTTCGCAGGAATGTATTCATAGTTATTCTTATTCTAACCTCGTTCGTAGACGTGAATGATCCCGCCAACTTCTTTCGAAGAGAAGCTGATGCCGAACGAGCTGAACAACGAGCCGCGCAAGAACGTAGAAGAGATGAAGAACGTCAACGAAATGCTGCCCGCCAGAGGGATAGCCAAGAACGTGAAAGGAGAGAATCCGAGGCCCGACAGCGTCGCGAAGCCGAAGAACGAGAGGAAAGGATCAGAGAACAAAGAGAAAGAGAAAGAAGAGAACGGGACAGAAGGGAGCAAGAAAGACTTAATCGAGAACGCGAACGCGCAGAACAAGAACGGTTTAGAAGCCAACAAGAGCGAAGAGAACGAGAGAGAAGGGAACATCAACCGTCGTTCTCTGGCGACAGTCCGGAAAATTGGCAAAACTTCTTTACTGTATTGAATTTTCTTTGGAGATTACAAAATCAAGCATCAGGGAGGAGACAGTCCACTCCAGATCCGTCGAATACATCCACACCGTCTACACCATTTTCTTCGTCGACGCGATCCACACCATCCGCCCCATATACACCGTTTACGGAATTTCCATCGTCCAGATCATACGCATCCTCTAACGCATCGACGTCATCGAGTAACCCCTTCAGCTCCAGCAGCTCAACTTTTTCGGGCGCTTCAACGGCAAATACAACGCCAGAACCGTCCACACTACCACCAAGATTCTTCAATTGGGGTTATACTGCCAATTCTCAAAGGACCCATCGGAATACAAATACATATGAATACCCAGACACTTTTGACCGCCTTCCAGCGACAAGTTCACGGAAGAGATGGTCTAACGAAGAATTTAGGGCCTTGCTGCAGCTCAGACAGGATCATCCTTTTGATAGTTGGGATTTGATAGCTTCAAAGTTGAATTATAGGTTTGGAAATGGAAGAAACGGGAACGCTGCTAGATTGAAACATCGTACAGCGTGCGTTTGATTGATTTAAGGTTGGTTTAGCGGGAATGAGTTCTATTAGGGGCATTATAAAATATGGCGTTATGGAGCGGTTTTATTTTTTTGCTGGAATCGATTTATATCATGGTGTTTAGGAGTGGGTGCATATGTACCATTGTTTTCCTTAGAGGATTACGATATCTTCGATTGTTTTTTGCTTATTACTCAAGTATACAATGTCTCGTTTCCAGCCTACCTTCGAGTATACGAATATTCACTTTATCAATACAAATTATCATTGTGTGTCCTCTTCATAGAGTGCATCAAAAGGAATAGAATTGTTTATAACGGTAGTTCAAATAAAAGTTGTATGAATCATGCTAACTTCCCAGTTCTCTCGTTACCAACCTGTAGGTACGCATGCATAAAGTTGTAGTTGGTAGGAAAATTGGATAAGGCTGAATCAGTGATTTACCAACTGTACCACGAGACCCCCAAGAACCAAATTTCCGGAAAGACTGGAGTCGTCATTGATTTGTTATTTCGAATCTTCATCCACACTTTTGGCTCGATTGGTTGTCATGTATTCGGATACCACGTTTAACTTGACTTTGAGATGCATCGAGGCCTGACATACCATAAGCAATGGTTGCGCTTAGTTAATAGAATGCGAAATGATCAAAGGTTTTCGCTTTTTTAAAGATGAGTATATCGTAAGCTTTTCCTTCTGCGAGTAAGTAAATCTTGAGGCTCAAGCGGCGCAGTCTAGTCGCTGCATTTGCCTTTGGTACTTCGTGCAGCATCCCGTCTGCTTAGTCGCAAAACCAACAGTCCTGCGACCACCAAACATCCAACGAGCAAGATCAGCGGGTTGCACTTGGCAAGCTTTGATCGCGACTCACAAAATACTAGAGGATATCAATTGCAACCCTGATCACTAGTACCAATATCCAAGCAGAAACAGGGCTCTTGATGCGACGGGAGACCGCAAAAATATCTAAAATGGGTCGTCGGAGCATAGTCCCATCACCATGGAAACCGGAAAAGTATACGGATGCCCCGCACAAGTTTTCAATCGCAGGAATCGGCATGGCAGAGAACCCTTCGAGAAAACATAACGACAGCGAAAGGATATCCGTTCTAGACTCATCGACGCTCGGTTAAAACATTTTTTCTCTCTTTTCCATCCTCTAGTCTCCAGTACCTGCATCAAACAACATTGCATCTTTGAGAGATGACATGCAGATTAACATGCTCTCTTGGTTGGTAATGCTAGAGTTTGGATGTTTTAACTAAAAGGGGTGATAATTTTAGCGCAAGGCTCCTGACAGATGGAAAGACTAACCCCGAATAGGCAATTTTTAGAATCTTCTCGCGTGGACTAGCAACACAGCCACCGTCACCCGTTCGCTTCCATTGAAACCCGACAAACTGGAATTCTAGAAGGCGCATGGAAGGAATTCTAATTGCATGGAGATACTCCGTCGTCGGAAAACTTTTCGACACGCCATTTGTCCTAAAGATGCTCATATTTGGGATGTTATTGGTTGGTTTGGGTTCTCTGGTTTCCAGACGTGGGCAGGCGGTGGGTTGGATGCACCATGCAACCCTTTGACAGACAAAGAATTCCAATTCCGAAAATTTGGGAGCCAAAAGATTTCCAAATTTTCCTTTTAGATTTTTGCGTCATAGTGGTACTATTTTCTTTCGAGAAGTCTGAGTGGTTGGCTAGGATTCGGGAAACTCAGAGAGGAATTTCTGAGAAAATTTTCGCACGTTGTTTTCCTTGCCGACGAGCACTGTGGAAAGCGGCTCTTTGTTCCGTCTGTGAAGGGAAGTGCGGAAAAACCGAGATGAGACCCTCGTGCCACCGAGGTTACCTTGGCCTGAAATACATTTTTTCTTTCTTGGTGGCGTTTCTGACTCTGGTTGACTAGCTGCATCTTTCGGGAGGTTCCTCTAGAAGACCACTATTCGAATTCGGGTCTTCTGTTGGTGGGAAACGGAGCAAGTCCACGAAGAAAAAAAAAAGTTTACAAGGGAGCCTTGGTGCGGTTGGAGTGATTTAGCACCTTAGTTGGTCAGTTAGCCTCTTGTCGCTGCGAGCTGTCGTACGACGAACCTCTAAGGTGATTTCGGTGTGACCCTGATCGATTCCAAATGGCCGCCAGCATGCACCGTGACTTAGCGGACTGAATTGTTCCATAGCTATTCCCAACAGAACTGCTCGTGCCACGATGCAGCGGTGTGCCAACTCGAATTGACCTCCACCACGCCACGAATATTTTTGCCATCTTTCGAAGCCCAAATGGCTCCTCTGTCGGGTAAAGGGCATGGTTTAAGAGCTCGAGGGATAAGCTGTGGCAAATGCTCAGGATTTTGTTCAAAAGCGAATGAGCCAACCAGCAGTATCCTTTGGAAAAGGGATGAATCAACAACAAAAAAAATAAAAAAAATTGAAAGATTGAGGAAATTTTAGAATAGAATTCCCAGCGAATGAACGGGCACGACAGTGAATAAGACGCCATCTGTCAAAGGTGTGTACTATCATTCTCCTCTTCTCGGACCCCCTTAACGCACATATAGTTAATTAGCTACAGAAGTACCTTGGTACTCTGTCGTCAAAAGATGAATTGTTTTTTCTTTTCTGTCAGATACCAGAATTACCAGCCATCTAAACTAGCCTGAAAGGCGCGCGAGCGGAAAAAGGAACACAGGATGGATGACAAAGGGGAATTTATTAGTCGCGCCCCTACCTCGTCACCCAATTAATAGTAGTCCTGTATGACCTGGTCGTTGAAAGATTTAAAAGCAGAAGGACCGGCCAACCGTTGAATTATTCTAGAAGCCCATTCGGAAGCCCTCTTCCTCGCAACCCCCTCATTCTCCTTCCCCCTTCGCCACAGTTAGTTTTGGACCCATCGCCAGTCACAGGACGACTTTCTTCGAATCTGTCGTCACTCGCTCGCTTTATACCGACTTTGCAATTGCTTAACTGGGTATAACTGCGATATATAACATATATGCTACACCATATCCGTTTGTTTAGGACGACACCCTCTTTTCATATAATCGTCACTGGCGCCCCCTCTCGCTTTCGAATTCGTACGCATTCGTCGTTTCTCTTTTCTGCCTCAAAATATATAGCACACGACTATAACTTGGAGGAACGCTTGTTTCAGTGCATCGCCGGCCCTTAAACTGTTTCGAGATAAAAATCAACCAACCAGATTAGCGGCCTTGAAGTTATCCGCTTCTGCTCACATCTCGGTCGCAGTAGCAGCGCTGTCCAGCATTCAACACACCAAATCTACAACACCACTTCGACGGATATTGTAATAAAATTATAGCCACGACCCCGCTCGATCTGAAGATTTTGTAGATATATATAAATTCGGTAGGTGGAGATGCCCGCAATACCGACATTCACCTCGACTTCATATCTGGCGCTGCCTCCAACGACAGCAGCATTTTGGCAATATGTCTCGTCACCCCTCATCAGCCATTCGCTTCAAACCGTTCTCTCCGCTTCGAGTAACCCGACAAAGCGGTATACCATCTCGTCCATAATCACTTCATTCGCCCAGTTTCAACACGTAATTGGTTCGATAATGTCCAGCTCAGATGATGCTGCGGCGGAATATTTTGAATGGTTTCTCACAAACCAACTCAACCTTTCACCCGAGAGAATAAACGACAGATGGAGTGCTGTACGGGAAGCCATGAAGGAGTCTCTAGGAGCGCTAGTAGAGGCTAGCTCGAAAGTAAAGGGTCGCAAGAATGTTATGCTACACCCTGCTGTTCTAGAAGCCAAAGAAATCTTGCATGAGATGCAGTTGGACGACCAGGAAAACGGTATCACCGTAATCAGTGTTAAGAATGGTAGCCATTCTCCTAAGCCCTTAGCTAAACGACTAGCAAAACAACGCCTTCTTGATGTAGAAGAACACAATCTACGTAGCGAGTTTATGGCTTTCAGACGAGATACACCGGGTCCGAACGGTCGGTGCACTGTTCCCACCCCTCGCCCGGTTTGCCCATCCTCGATCCTCTCCCTGAGAGTATATCACGACGGACTTCTATCGGTCGACTCGAGGCACGCTTTCCAACCTGGTCCACCTAGAACCCCGATCTCCCATATCATTTCTCAATCACGAGATTCACTTCAGTACCAACTACGGAACAAACGATTCCCTTCCCCTCTAGAAGCTCGCGACTCATCCGTGTCATTCCTAGAAAGGCAGTTCGCAGAGGCGATGCACATTATGCCTATCCGATATCGAGCGCCGATTGAACACGACATTGAACTGTCTCGTCTCTTAGATTCCTACGACCCCGACTATGATGGTTTCACCAATGAGAAGGCTGATGTGATCAGCGTTTCCGTCTCCCCAAAATCTCGAGCAGGAAGCGTCTCTAGCCTTCAATACCCTCCACCATCGCCAGTAGAGTTTCCAACCAAAGAATACTCCTTCGTTCGCGAACATTTGTATTCTCGGCCCGTCAGCGGCACCGGAAGCGATGTGAGCGAAGTCAGCACTATCGGCAAGGTTACCAGAAAGAACAGCCAGTTCACCTGGAAGGGCGACTGGGAGACCGAAAACGAAGATGAGTTCTACCGGGAAGCCTTGAAGTACAACCCCAGCAGATAATATCACAACACTAAACATATACATCCACTCAACATAACCATTTTTCAACATTCTTTTTCTTTTCTCTTTATCATATCTCCGTTTGATCCTTTCTTTTATTTTCATTGCATCATATTTACTTTGTTTTGCCATCGTTACTTTAGCGCGCAATTTTCCTTTTTTCATGATATCCAAGGTGGTTTTCTCGATCCAGATTCTCCGAATGTCAACAGCGACATTCCATCCATTCGCTCGCCAAAACTTTCCTTTTTTCACCATATATATTTCCTTAGCATCCATATTTTTAGACCTCTGCATTTCGGATGGCGTTACGACATTAGAGATACTAGTTAAATTGTCATTTTTCCTTTTCATTCTGTCTACATACTTCCCCAACACACTTCGCATTTCTTGCGTCAAAGGGTTTCAACTATTCTTGTATATACTTTATATTATTCTATTTACCTCGAATTAATACTTTGAGCTCTCTAAAGCCCACAGCCTCTGCGTGACCAAATCTCAGACCCCGCTACTACTTTCACGGGTACGATTTACAGCACTAGGCGTATCTGACCCAGCAGGATCGGATGATGATGCAAATCTCTCCGTTCGATCGCGCCCTCTTTCCAGATTCTCGTCATCCCACACCAATCCCTTCTTCCCTCCCCTCTCCAACTCCCCATCAGTTGACCGTGCGACGACGGGCGGTGGTAGCTGCAGCGGACCAGAGACATCTGCAGCTGTTATCCGTCGGTCAGCAGATTCGATATCGAGCTCTGAGGATATATTACGACTCCTCGACGGCGAACGAGAAATCAGTCCACCCAAGCCCGGAATATTATCTGTCATTCGAGAAACGGAGCGGGATATCGTGACGGGAATTCGGTTTCCGAGCTAAACCAGAAAACGACATATTAGTTAGAACCTTTGGTGAATCCGAGAGTTAATTCAATCTGATGTCCAATTGCGACTCACCTTGATAAACGGCACAGTGATACCGTGAACAATCACACTGGATAGAACCGCAAACCAAATAACCAACCTCGTCGCGGTCACCATAACCTTTACCTCTTCCAACTGCGCTGGATCCAACTCTAACGTCTCAACACCCTTCAAAAAATCTACAGTGATGTAGAGATAAAATATTGCGCTGACCCCAATGGGACCAAAGTACCCCGCGAACACGGCTTCCCTGATATTCTGAACCCGTGGGATATATTTATGCAGTAGCAGAACTATAGGCGGTCGACGCAACAGCAGTATCAACACCGCCATCCCCATCAGCCTACCGAATGGCAGACCCGCGGTGTTCACGAAATCAGTCCATGGCGCAACAGCTCCAAACCACAAAAATATGGTGATATTAAGCAGCATATCAATCGTAGGTTGCAGACTATCATCCAATGTTTCCAACCGAAACCAATCGTCCAATGTGAACGCATTCCCAGCTATAAAACAAGCCAACACATCATCCGTACCAATCATACCACATGAGCCAACGATAAAGAGAGCCAAAGCGATAGCAAACACTAGAAATGATTCCCTATCGATCAACTTCTTCTCGCTGGCCCAGTGTAATAGATCTTTGGCGAGCCATCCAACCACACAGCCGTATACCACAGAGAGCAAGATGGTGTATAGAACCGTTTCGGTGAAGAAGAGAGATACTCCGTGCCCAGTATTGTTGGAGAGTATCGCATATCTGTAGATATATAGCGAAAGGAATAGGAAAGGGTATCCTAATCCGTCGTTGGCGCCGGACTCTGCGATGATGATACGCTGGAGTGGTACAGGGATATGCTTGTCTGCGAATTTGCCTTTGACGATTGTATTTGACAGAATGGGGTCGGTAGGAGTGATACAAGCGCCGATAGCAAGTGCCTGAACCTAATTCAGTTGAAATTATATTACGCATGAGCAACTCCATTCTTCATAAAGAGCGTTATGGGAAGGTAGATTTACATATGATAAACCCGGTATAAGTCCATACACGACGGTACCACTAACCAGCCACATGACTGTCATGACAGGGCCAAGAAGCATGCCCAAGGATTTCCATTCATAGATCAGGTATTTCTTGGGTAACTGCACACCCGCGAGGACGAGCTGTACACCCAATACCAGTCGACAAAAAGCGAGATTGATAGCATCCAGGTTGTCTTGTGAGCCGCCTCCTGCGTATGCCAGCGGTCGTATAAGGTTTGCGCCGTGAGGGCCCAAAGCAACTCCCATAAGAAGCGCGATAACTAGAACAATTTTGGGAATTGTCAATCACTTGCTCTAGTAATTATGATGACGTAGAAAATAAAACAGGGGTCAAAAGGTTCGCGCAACACCGGCTGTGCCGTCGCTTTGATTTCTAAGGGAAGTGCAACATACGAGCTTCAGATAAGTACAGCCGTTCTTTCACAAAGAAGGATACGAGTCCGAAGAGGAGTATGAATCCCCCCAGCACGGTGCAGACAATATTGAACTCCGTTACGGCGAGCGTTGGCATGTTGATATCGTACAACGCCGCCGGAGCGAAAAGTAAATAATTTGATTACAATAGAATAAACCAGTAGAGTGGACCAGAGATAAAACTTCGTATTCAATTATCAGGACAGCGGTAACTCGCTCCCTTTCTGAATTGATTGTTATTGACGTAGATAAAGAGAGGAGAATGCCGCAAGAATCTGAACGAGAGCTACCATTGAACCGGACTGCGCGAGGCTCAGTTGCGAAGTTTAGATGTCGTCAGCCAGGTGCGGAAGACGGGCTTCGGGATCGAGATATTGAATTCAAGAGAGAGGTTCTGGGTTCGAGCTCCGAGAGCTATGCTGGAGAGCTAGTATGGTTCGGTGATATCGAGATGATGTCAAGGTTGAACGTTACACGAAATACAGTTGTCGAAATGTTGATGGAAGTAAAATCCCGAATGGAGAAAGCGAACGAAATTTCTCGAGCGGGCGGAGCGCATCGGCAAGTCCTGCCAAGAACTAAGGCCCCCAGCCGAGCCAAAGTTAAGCATTCAACGGAACATTGGACGATATCATGACTGAAATGAATAACTAAGTGTTTTGAATATTTTGGATCTCGAAAAGCTATACGCTAAAATTCGAACAAAAAGTATACACAAAATTATGGAAATCCAAAAAAATTATTAAGTACTTATATAGGGGTATCTTTATCGAATCTTCTTCTATTTACAACTGTGCTCAACACAAGTTGTCATTAAAAATTAAACAAAACGTCACAGCGCATCGAGGCTAATACCGGATCATCATGCATCATGTATTCTCACCTTCCCTTGCCCTTTCTTTAGGGCCTTAATGAGACTAGTAGTCTCGCTCGCAAAATAATGATTTATCGTATTCGCGATTTTAACAGCAATAAGTGCCTGTTCAGGTTCAATTATAATTGTCTGAACCCCAACATTTCCGCTCGTCTTCTTGCCTTTCGCCGAGACGACTAAATGGTTAACTCCAATGGCGGCATTTGCGGTTGGCTGCAATTGAATCGTAAAATGGCCAGACGCGCCTGCGTCCAAACGAATTGAAGAAGCCGAAATAGCCTTAACAATATTCTCGCTTTCAACCGCGAATAAATCAAAAAGTATCAGTAATCTTATTGTGGTTGATAATCTCAACGGTGACATTTTCCGTTCGGCCAACCTTCAGATTTACTATCCTGGGCATATTGATCTGGACTCTCGTCGGAGAGACCATGTAGAGACGAGCCCGTTGAAATGGCTCACCCTAATTTTTGATGCCTCTAAATTATACCATAAAGTCGCCGACTGGAATCTCGGTGGTGTTTCCTTGAAATCTCGTCCCGTGATGCTTGCAATACTCGTTTATTTTGATAGAATCTTGTTGCGCTAGAGGTTTATCATCCTTTGTGCGAAATTCGAATTTACCGCTCGTGAAATTTCCATGCATAATTGCTTCGACTTCTTTCCGTTCTCCAGAGAGTGGTGAATCGAGAATGGAAAAACGGCCTGGGCGTCCGGCTAGTTCGACAAGATTAAAGGATGATAGGTATAATTTACTTTGACCGGATACTGATAAAGAGTAATCTGTGAGGCCGTGGAAGCAATTCGATACATCCCAGCGGTCGTGATGGATGTCATATTAAGCGCAATGTTAGCAGCCAATCTTTTGACGTGGGTTCTTTTATCTTCAGACGGCTCGACAGGATATCGAGAACCATTGGGAAAGAATAAATCGAAGTTTGAGATCCCACTAGCCGTTATCAGGACAGACTCTAAGCTAGAATCGAGTGGGAATGAAAATTCCGTGGCGCCGTTTCCGTTTGCCGTTCCAGCTACGGAGAGGACTTCAACATGGCCAGGTGGTGAAATCATCTCCAAGAATTCTGAGGCTGCTGTAGTGACATTTTCACAAATTTTGAGGAGATGCCCACCGGTGGACTTAGCAACATCTCTCCAGATTTGCTCGTGAGTCTTGTTTGTTGGGATGTCACGTCCGACTATATGAATAGGATGTATTTTATGAGGTGCGGCAACCTGTAGAAGTGCTCTTCCATGATCGTGTATATCATCCGCCACGACAAACGTGTGCGTGTGGTGTTCTGAGGAAATAGCTCTAAGTTTCTGAATGGGTTCGAAATCTTGTCGCTTGTGCAGTTTAACAATATCCTTCACAGTGCCCCACAAAGCTTTCAAACTTATACCTGTGACCCCTTTCTTATATTGAACGCCAAATAGGACCTTAACTTCATCAATCGTTAACTGTTTAAATATTTCATCCGTAAGGTAAATCATAGTAGCGTTAATGGAAACCCCAACCGCATCGTGGTGCATATCTCGGTGCGGGGAGAGAAGACAACTCGTAGAATCTTTATTGATCCCTTGCCCTCGCTTTGTAATTCCGACACTAAATTCTGTCGAAGATCCGTCAAGTTGGCCGCCATGGCTGCATTTCCCAGCCTGTGGCTTTTGATAGTCCGGTTCACCAGAGTAGTATCCCGTAGTTAAGCCGGTCATAAGTAAATTATTCTCGCAGCCTCCACAATCCTTACGGAACGTGTCGCATTGATTACAGGTACTGACGTTCCATAATAGTGGATGCAACATTGCTCCGGATACACCGACGCCGGGATGTGGGATAAGTTCTGCTCCATGAGCAACGAGTAATTCGATCCAATTGCTATGCGAATAAAAGTCCTGAAGAGCGTGGAGCGCTTGGCCTATCGACTTTCTAGCGCCAGAATAGCTTTGTTGTTTTGTGAGCTGGACTGCCTGTTGCGCAAGATCTAAAAGTCGTGCTTGGGCCTGTGTGAAGCTCTCTCCGTCAAAATGAAGTGAGCCGTCCGTTTGGTCGTTATCGACGTTTGTGTTTGCACTTGCGATCTCTTCAATAGCATTGTTCATTCCATAGAGCTCTGCCGCGGTGAATTGGTCGTTATTCAACCCAAACCAAAGAGTCCAGAGCTGTTTGATGGCTATCTCCGTCTGTTCTTCATGCGAGATGCCTAAGGCGCCATATAACGATTTCCATTTTTGCGGAATAAATCCCACGCTCTCTCTTATTAGGAAAAAATGAAAGAATAAAAGATAGACACTGATGAATTGCATCTGGAAGTATTATCTTGACATTGATATGGAAGTGAATAAATTGTATAAATAGAGGTCCCGTGTTAGCTAGATGAAAATAATATAATGGAATGTATGACCCAGCTCGAGCGAAGTGAATAAGTTAGAAAAATAGTCTATAATAAGGTATACAAGTAATTAAGCAATCAAGAATACATTCCTCGCCTCTATATATCGGATAAAGATATACAAGCAATTTTAATTTTTTTTCAGTTCAGTCATCATTGGCACTTAGCACCCAGTTTACAACTAAGTAAAAAGAAATTGTTTATAAATAACGTTAACGGCGCGTGAGCTAACCTAACTAAATTTCTAGGAAATTATAAATCAAGAAAAATTCATATATACAATAAAATCCCATGCTCCTGTAATTGACTCCAAAGAAAAAAATTCTTGACTCCCAAACGAAGGTTTAAAGATTTAAAACATATATATAAAAAAGGGACTCGGGGCTCAAAGATAACGAGAGTTTGAAAGGCCGAAACGAACTTGCGAAACACGCAGTGCTCCAACGAATGTATACGCTTCTTTAAAAAAAGAGCTTATAACAATTATAATTTTTCAACGTGGTGAAGAGAGTCCTTAGACTGTATGGATCCACCGTCGGTCTCGTCGACAGTTCCGTTGGTAGAATCAACCTTGGTCTTGTGGAATTTCCTGGCAGAGATTCTGTGCTCGAAGAGGATATCGAGCTCGATGTAGGCGCGGCCAGATGGTTCCGGGAGTCTGAAGTAGCAGTAGATGATGCAGATGAAGCAGGAGACAGCCCAGAAGAAACCAGCCTTCCCTTTCCAGTTCAAAGCGTCAGAGTTAACAAGTCGGGGAGTGATGACGTTGTTAAGGATTCCCATAACGTTGTAGAAGTTTCTGGCGAGGACGATAGACTTGGCTCTAAGACGGGTAGTAGACATTTCGGAGACAAGAGCGTAGCAGACAGGTCCGACGGTAATATCGTAGATGAGAGTGTAGACCAACAGAGCAGAACCGACGGCAATACCAGTGTTGGTTTTTGGAATACCGAGGAAGCCAATGACCATGAGCATAATGAAGAGACCGACAAGACCCCAGATATAGAGCTTGCGACGACCCACTCTGCTCATCAAGGCCCAGGAGGAGACTGTGCCGCAGATACCCAAGGCGTATTGACCCATGGTGAAGTCAAAGGATTTGTCCACAGAAACACCGGATTGTTGGAGGAAGTAAGTGCCTATTTTCGAAGGTTAGTACCATTCTACCAAATTGATAATTATAGATATCGAGTTTAAACACTTACTATAACCCATCAAACCAGAACCGCACATAGTTTGAATACCCCAGACCATACAGGCAATTTCAGTTCGGCGGAGATCAGTGCCCTTGAAACAGTCAAGGTAGCTAGTACCGCTAGTGATCTCTTTCTCGAGCTCATCGGTCTGGATCATCATTGAGACGGTCTTGTGAACATCGATACCGCTATTGGCGCTAGTGAGCCGACGAACAGTGTTCTCAGCCTCTTGGATGCGACCTTTGCGAACCAACCACCAGGGAGATTCTGGAGCAAAGATGCAACCGATAATGATTGGAATTGGCCAGACCCATTGCAAAGCGTATGGAATTCTGTAAGACCACTCATCCTCACGGTTCAAGAAACCACGAAGGACTGAAGAAGCGGTCAATTGACCAATGACCCAGCACAGATTGACAAATGTAGTGAGGTAAGCTCGAAGAGCAGTTGGGCAAACCTCGGAAGCATAGGCGGTCGTCAACGTCTGGAAGACACCCCATGGGATACCGAGCAAGATAGCACCAACAAGGAGAACCTCGATACTTTGGGCAAAGAAGGGGATAAAGATCAGGCAGATCATGAGGGCCAAGGCTGCAATCATGGTCTTGCGGTACCCATATCTCTCAGAAACGATACCGTTGATGAACAGACCAATAATCTCACCGACATAGGCTCCATTCGAGAGAGCCGTCTGCCAGCTCGCAGGAATGTTGTATGTACCATCAGCCTGCTGGTAGCCATACTTCTTGGTGAATTGGGGGAATCCGAAAAAGTTTGCGATCAAAACAATATCGAATCCCTCCATAATTATCGCGCAAGAAAGCAATACCGACCACCACACAGCATTGGGGTATAATCTCAGGCCCTCTTTCAGCGTCATCTTGACTTCTTGATCTGTTGCGAACGCCGCCTCATTAACGAGGTTTGGGTCCAGCGCTATCGTCGCCTGGGATACTCGACGGCCCTCCTTTGCGGCAGGATCGCCCCCGGTTACACTTTTCCGGTCCATTGTGAGAGGAGCTAAAAAGAGAGACCTTTTGAACTATGAGAAAGGATTTATGAGAAAGATAGTAAATTCAAGCTGCTTAATTAATTGAGAATTGATCTAATCTTGATGAGGATGATACTGAAAAGAAAAAAAAGGTTACGACGACGAGGGATGCGACCGTCTTATATTCTTCGAGCTTGAGCTCCAGCGCTCCCCGTTAGCGGACCCCATACCTAACGGTTGTTCGCGATCGCTAGAAAGTTAGCATAGGGAAAGCGGTAAGACCTCAAATGACAGCACCTTTGGGATATTGCGGAACAGAAACCCAATTTGGACTTTCCCTTCACGTGCGGGGTCCCCAAATCCGTAGCACCCATCTTGAAGCACCTTGGTCGTTGCGCAACATTGCCCCCGGTCTGCCGGGTCATGCTACATCCTAGATCCTGGCTTCCAAAAAATTCGTTCTGCACAGACCCCTGAGGCAAATGCTGAGGCATGTCAAAAACGCTGGTTTCTTGATATTTGCTTATTTGGTCGCTTAGAATGATCGTCCTGTAGGCACCTCTGCATTAATGCGCCAATTTTTTCTTCTCAAAGTCTAGTTGCAGCTGCGAGAATGGATTACTTTTGGCAGTTTTCTCCATGATTTCAATGTTCTTGGTTTCGAATCTAGATACTAGGGTGCTTCTCTCGGTGAGCCCTTATGACCCTTCGGTATACCCATATAAGGACTCTGCGTTCACGAGATCACGCCGGCGACAGACAATCTGTTTCCGGAGTCTGTCCTAGGGAGCCAGTTCGAAGAGTCGGACGCTGATTCCAGCGCTCGCAATTTTGCTCATCAGATTTGAGACCATTGGTTCATTGGTTCACCCTAGTTGAGGGAGAAACCAAGCCACCTATAGCACCAATCGGTGTATAGTCAGCTAGGATCCTCCGAAATCCAACCCAAGGCTCGTCCAGAAATATATGCAGGTCCGCATAGCACAGTTTACATCATCGAGCACAATTTTTTGAACAATTTTCATAGTGATACCAATAGTATGCACCTAAATATTTCCAATGTATGTTTCGTCGAAAACAGAGTTGCCCGTTCTTGGGTGCGATCGGCTAAGTCTCCGGAAGCCATAGTTGCATTGGACAAGGGAATTGCGATCCCCAGATTTTTGGTACGTTGGGACAGCACTAGACTAGGCTGGGGTACCGTTGACAGCCTGAACCATCGTCCTAATGCGCAAACTGGACAGAAATATAGCAATATATGCACGACGAAAATTTTTCGATGTTTTATCGACGATATGGAAGGAATGCAAGAGAATGTATTGACGCTAACCAGGCTTTCAAAACGCAGTGTTTTGCTCCACAATGCGGAGTGGCACTGAACTGCTGAGCAGAGATAAGCTCAGATGCGCAAAATTCGGTTTGCATGAAGTCCTGAGCCTATCATGTTACCACCCGCTCACGTTTTGAATTTACCTTCCCCAGTTAACAGCTACCCTGAGACAAATGCTTTTTTCGGTTTAATGAAGGTTTGGATTTTGACAGGCAGACCTGGTCGATTAGTGTAGTATGCGCCTCAAATAGTTCTCTTCGTATTGTCTTTGAAATGTCGCCTTGGTGCTATATATTAGCATAGACGCGACCGTCGCGAATAATCGCCAGCCTTGGACTGGATTATCGCCAGTATCATAAGATGTTGGAGCCTATGATGTAGGCTAATTCATTTCGGTAGGCGAACCGAGAAATACTCGTTTCCTATTTCATAATAATAGAGATCTTAAGAGAGCTCGCGTGGTGTTTCAAAATGTGTTCAACCAGAATTCGAGAATCCCAATTACAACATACGGGGAGTTTTCTATTGTCTTAATAATTACCTAGCGACAATCCTGTTTTCTTGTTTCTTATCGATTCTCTGGAAATTTCTTCCCAACATTCTATAATTGAAAACTCGGCTCGTCACAGATCTAGGGGCATTGACTCGATTTCTGGGCCGCATTGTATTATTGCATTGTTGAGGTCTCCCCAGACCCCAGGTTTTCTCTGAAGTTACATGATGGAAACCAAATTACCACATGGAGGATGATATAAGCATTTCTACGACATTCCAAAACGCTCACCTGGAGAGATATCTACTCAAGTAACCAATATCAGTAGATTTATAGCTCTCATTTAGAAAACGACAGTGGTTTCTCATCAGCACTGTAGTGTTAGCAATGGAAACCGCATGAAACTGGGTTGTCTCAATGATTCCATTGGAGCTCAGAATTAATGTGGATTAGACCCGGGTTCTTCCCGTCCTGCATGCTAGAAGAACTTAGCTCAAAGTTAATGTAAATCAGACGACTAGACGATGTATAAAACTATACTTCCTTTTCATTTTTCAAGGGTCAATGCGGTATATTCCATCGGCTTGTTTGCTCATATGTTTATCTGTGAGAAGCTTGCGTCCTACTACACCGTGTCAGACCAAAGTTATGCCCCATGTACGTCCAAGCGTAGGTACCTCTTGAACCTCAGACGTACCTCTCACCGCCCACATCCACGAACCTAGCAACCACAAATTGCACACCAAAACAATAAAAACACAGCAAAAATCCAGTGATTTCCTATTAAACCAAACCAAATCCGCTCTGGGTTTGTACGCAATTGCTGCTTTCTCTTGAGCTTTTAGCTTGGGGTCCAGAGGTACTTCAGTAATCGTGAAGATACCTAAACGCCACTTACAGGAGGCATAACTTACCCATCACACAGTGTATGCAGCTGTGGCATAGCCTCGAATCCGTGGCAATACTTCGGTTCTGTGCCTGAGGTTGGGTTGCCGCGGTTGAAGTTGCCCCTGGCCTGACACTAGCTCCATGCATGCAAAGAAAATCCGTGGAATATTCCAAAATTTTCAACCGTGCATTTCCGGTAGCTTCGTCTCATGATATAATCGATAACATGCTGTGCAGCCGTGCCTCGTAACTCATTTTCATTTTCGTTCTTGTCTTCTGACTGTACGGTCAGACCATTGCAGGCCCAAGGTTCGTGCACGGACGCTAAGCGAGCCGTCGTTGGTCCGAGGTAGCGTTGCCTGCTCCGAATGTCGAAATCGTTACCCCTCGCAGACCCACACGTCAGGAACAGTAGATTTTAGCGAAACAGATCGCTGAGAATCCTATCACTTTTTCTCTTTCGTTGAAATAAACTTGTGATAAGAAAATATTAGATGCATCGTCATATTTTGTGTCACAAATCCCTCAGGTTTAAGATCACGCTGGCAGTGGAGTCGATACTATAATCCTTGTCAGTATAGGAACCCGGGGCCTTTTTTCAAGGGAAATATCAAAATATTTACGCACAGAGTGCATAGGATTGTCCTTGGTCTGACACAGTGGAGCGGGAATCTGTACCTGCAGAATTCTCGTATTCAGCTATCAAATGTTATGCATTAAAGATATATATCGATGCCCCACAGCTCATTCGCCACTCCAAGCGGGATTTCGGTCGATAAACCTCGTTAACAAAAGCTCTGGTGCTGGCTCTATCGCCTTCAGAAGTCTAGATCGAGCTTGGTCGTTATATCAGAGCTAACTCAAAGGACGAGCACATAAAAGTACTGATGTTCTATGTCTCATCAGTGCTCATTAGGCTGAAGGTTTACTGGCTAGCGCGGACTGAATATCAGAGCCATTAGTTTGAGAAACATCAGCAAATATTGACAATGATATCCGTGATCATCCTTCCCGATATACTATTTGGACTATTTTGCGATGAAAATTTAACCAGATCGGAAGATGCGAATGACCGACTTCCGGAATCCGTTGGATTGAAAGCTTGCTCTATGCACTCTATGCTAAAATATATACCGAGAATTTGACCCCTCGGCTGTGCACTACCAACTGCGTAGACATTTGGAGTTGCTTTAACTTGCTCGAACCTGCGCGAGTTTTGAAAATGTCAATTCTGACATATATCACATTTCCAGAGATCAACTTAGGGTTTAAAGTTGAGAAAGGAATCTACCTCAAAAAGATAAGGATCATATGACTATGTGCGCGGCTCACGCGAGCTATGTGAAGCTTATATACGGTAAATCAACGACTCTATCGCACTCTCTCTGGCCCTTAAAATCTCGGAATTACAGACGGGGTCAGATGATATCTCGAACTTAAGCTTATAACCTCTACTGAGTTATTATATATAACGCGGTGGGAAGAAAATGGGGGGATTTCTTGGTTGATCCATGCTGCTGCGGTCTGCAAAAGGCAGATCCCCGGAGGAAGAAAATGAAGGTGACAAGAAGAAGGTGACAAGAATCCGGTCGTTATAAACATCATCTTTAAAAGAAAGTTTCAAAGTTTTCTGCATCTGTGTTACTTAAGCGCAGTTCTGTGTGTCATGCGGGACTAGATAATAGGTCTTAGAGTTTAGAGACGCCCGTTTGCATATGCGTTGTGGTGTTGAGTTTGCTCGTTCGCAATCATCTAATGTGTTGTTGTGGTTGAGAAGCTGGTTTGCCATTTTGGGAATGAGAGTCAAACATTCCTGTTTGGCATTTGCTAAGTCTAGGGCTTTGAAGCCCTTGCGCTAAGCTATATTTAGTTAGCCCACTTCACACCTAAAATTTTCTTGTTGGCTGTCAACACGCCTCATCGAATTCGAAACTTCATATCGACAACTTCTCCTACCGACAAACCCTTCCGGACGACATCGCCATCCGCCCATCATGTCGCTCGTCAATCCCGAAAAATCGAATTTCCAATATATCGTTAGTAGCCCTACTCCGATTTCCGATGTGCTGGTTTCTTGAAAGAGCTGGAAAAGCGGTGGAAGCACGCTGGTTCTGCTGGCCGCGTGAGGGGACTATCGACTTGGAAGATGTCAAAATTGGTCGATGCTGGGCGTCAAGGGAAATCGATATATTCAGACTTGCAACATAAATGCTGACAGGTGGATTCTTGCTGGATTATAGTTGCGTCTCCTCAACACCAATGTTGACGGAAAGCAGAAGGTTATGTACGCCATGACCAAGATTGGTGGTGTCGGTCGCCGATACTCCAACTTGGTCTGCAAAAAGGCTGATATCGACCTGTCGAAGCGGTAGGTTCACTCGATTTTAGCCTATGAGGAAATTCTCTCGAATTTATAGTGGATTCTGACGAATATTTTCTGCATACAGTGCCGGAGAGCTCACTATTGAAGAACTCGAACGCATTATCGTCATCATCCAGGACCCCACCGCCTACAAGATCCCAACCTGGTTCCTCAACAGACAGCGCGACATTGTCGATGGCAAGAACTCCCAGATTCTCGCCAACGGTCTACAGAGCAAGCTCCGTGATGATTTGGAAAGATTAAAGAAGATCAGATGTCATCGTGGTCTAAGACACTACTGGGGTCTAAGAGTTAGAGGTCAACACACCAAGACGACTGGGTAAGTTTATTTATTGTTATTTCACTTGACTTGAAGATGCAGAGGCTAATGTGGAATATAGTCGTCGCGGACGTACCGTCGGTGTCTCCAAGAAGAAGGGTGGTTAGGCTTATCGCTTTGTATATTTGCTCTTTTATTACGCATTTTCTTTACGCCTTATTATATACGACTTCATTACTATCCTCATACCACTACCTCCCTTTTATTTTCCTTTACTGTATCATCTCTCTGGGAAATGCATTAATCCTCTGTTTTTGTGACGGGATAATATTCATCACGGGGTTCACGTTTTTCAATGTAAAAAATCATACCGATTCACGCAACTGGCGAAGAGAGGTTTTAGAATTTCAATGGATTTCTGAGGAAACCTCAGAAGCTATCCGTCTCAAAATGAATTCCTTAAAATAGCAAAAGCGTAGTGACCATCAAAGAAGACTAAACTCCACGCCCATCCCACTATATGAAAAACATCTATAGATACAGGCTCGCTCTATAAAACTCCGTTGGATGCAAATAACAGTGTACCGGTCGCTGGCAATGGAGAAATTTCATAACTTTAGGCTACTAATACTAGTCTTAGTAGTCATCAATCTTCGTCATTTGCTATAACAGCAGTGTCAAGCACCTCCACCCGTCCTCTTCCTTTGGCCTCTTTACCCACCAAATCACCAATCTGTCTGTACATTCCCGGCTCGCAGATGACTTCGGCGTTCCATCCATCGCTTCCGAAATCCTCATCGAGAACGTTGTCACACATCTCCGTAATACTTTGTTTGATCTTTTTGGCAACAGCAGCAGGTAGAAATATTCTCAGCTTCATTCTTGCTCGGGCAATCGGGATGGGTTGGTAGTATAAGAGGGCTTTGATAGCTTCTAGAGCTTGTGACTTTGCTGATTTTGTGGTGACGACGCCCGTCCATCTGGGCGGTTCTTTATCGTGGTCCTTTGCCCTCTCTTTGCCCTTTTCGCTGCTTTCCGCCGTAGCTTCGGTCGAATTATTTGACTCTCCGTTGGCGTTATTCTGGTGCTTGCCCATCAATCCTTCCAAAGCCTTCTCAATCATACCAGTGGTGTAGACTCTTCCAGTGCCAGGTTCCACACACTTCTCTGTCACGATCTGTATCACCTCCTTCTGCAGCATATCCAATTGCTGGCCCCTCTCTTTATCTCCGACTTGTAGTTCTCCCTTTGCTAAGATCTCCAAGATGATATCCTCTTGACTCTTCCCCGGCCATGCCTTTTGAAGATCCGCAGCAGGAGCGACCGCACCTTTTGAAGTGTTTAAGAAAACCTGATGGATCTGGAGGACCTCGTCGATGTCCTTTTCGATGCCGTTCCGCCATTCGAGGACTTTGTTTTTGTAACAAGCCAGTTCGAAGCGCTTTTTCGCTTTTCGCATACGAACGAGGGAGACGTTTGTGAGTTTTATCGAGCCTGAGGGCTGGTTCACCCTTTGTGACATGGTGAACGCTTATGTTGCGTAGTTTAGGGTAATAGATGTTAGATATGGACACTCTTTGGCTCGCTGGGAAGAGTTATCGCGGGTGATTTATCAAATAAGACTGGTTGATGAGCTTTTTCGAGACTGTGATGTCGAGTTTGGTAAGCAGGGCGTCGCTGAGATAATTTTTCCCAAGCAGATTTGATTCATCATGACGTTGTGCCGCCAAGACCATTCGGTGACTAACTTGGACTCCCCACAACCTCCAACCAATCACCGCAACAACTATGGAGCACCCCACCACCATCCTCGTTAATATAATCAGGTCGCTGGAACGGGAAGCTGCGAAGGTCCTGATGCTTAGTCATGAGCTGCCTTCAACAGGACCCTCTTCGCCACCCCTTCATATGAGTACGAACAATCCCCCGATTCACGAGGCCAATGAAGAGGAAACGACGGTGATTCATCCCAATGCAGCTGTGCTAGTGGTCTGCAGGTGGGATCCTGGCGATCGAAAACGTTAGGTTGCTGCGGCCTGATCCGATCGTTTTTGGAGACCATCCTCTTGCGCGAGGGATATAAGTAATAGCCCTTGGAGCTTAATTCGAAATCAGTGATTTCCAATCACGGAAACCAAGGCGGCTTTCCTGTATCTTTCGATTGCGACTCATACCACAATGACCTTGGCACAAGTGAACGGTTCGAACGGGTTTGGTATCAACGGTCAAAATGGTACAGAACAGCCCGGAGACCAGCTCTTCGAGACTCGATTAAGCCGAGTTGATACTCTCCCACCTACCTACGATGAGACAGACCGCAGCAGCACCGAGCAGGCCCCTCCTAGCTTTGACGAGGTCCCGTCGCTCGAATCTCTTCCCTTAGGATCCGGACCGGGCGATCGAACCTGGTTATCGAAATTCTTTCTCGGAATAACAAGCGAAGACCCTATCCTCATTGAGATTCTCCCTAGCAAAGAGAAGAGCAAGCCAATCTTATACGACTTAGGTCCTATTCACGAAGCCGCCCTGCGAAACGACTATGCCCTTCTAAAGCCACTCGAGTTCTGCGCGGCGTGGACACATATCGACGAACGCAGCTCCGAACAAAAGACCGCACTCCATTACGCTTGCCAAAGAGGTGGTCTCGAAACCGTAAAGGCTCTCGTATCTCGCGGCGCCAACGTGAACGCTAAATCGCTCCATCATGCCACCCCTCTAAGTCTCGCGGCTGGCTCCGGGAATAGGGATATTGTCGAATATCTTCTATCAAAGGACGCCAAACTTCAAGCGCCGAACACTGCGGATCCGCTATGCGCAGCGCTCGCCGGACAACGCTTTGGAGTAGCAAAATTTCTCTTAGACAATGGTATCAACGTCAACGGCCGAGACGCTCACGCAAACTCCCCGCTACACATTGCTCTTCGACATAATGAAATGTCTGTTGCAGAAACTCTATTACAACGTGGCGCCAATTCGAACGCACAGAATGTTAAATATCTCAGACCACTACACATCGTTGCAACGAAAGGAAATGTGCCAATGGCACGACGCTTGATCGACCTTGGTGCGGACGTTAATGCCCCCCAAGTCGGCGAGGAATGGTTTACTCCACTGCATTATGCGGCTCTGGAAGGAGATAAAGACATGGTCATTTCACTATTGGAGAATGGCGCAAACGTCAACGCGAAAACGGCATTTACAGGGTTCGGATATTCGCATCCCAAAGCCGCAGGCGAGAGATGGGGTTCCAGCGCTTTACACCTGGCCGTGATGCGTGGTTATGAAGATGTGGTTAGGGGTTTGATCGAGAACGGTGCGGGAATCAACGAGCGACGGTGGGACATGCAGACGCCATTGATGCTCGCTGTGGCAGCCGGGTATCACAATATTGCGAAATATTTGCTAGATCAAGGAGCAAAGACTAGTGTTGTAGCGATGGAGAGGAGATCTGTGCTGCATGTTGCTGTGGAGAATGGCGATGCACAGATGTTGGAGCTACTGCTCAATAACAAGGCCGATGTGAATGCGAAGATGTGGAGGACATGGACGCCTCTGCATGTGGCGGCAGAAGTAGGAAACTTGGATGCTGTGAAAATACTACTAGGCAGAGGAGCTAAGGTCAATGCTGCCGGTGAGGATGGTGAGACTGCTACTGATGTTGCTGAAGGGGAGGGACACGGAGAGCTGGCGGAGTATTTAGTAAATAACGGAGGGAAAGGTGGCAAAATTTACAAATCTTTCAAGGTAAGCTTAGCATCCTTTGGTAAACTATTTCATATTGTGAAGCTAATAATTCCTGTCTTAATCCAGAGATCAGTGCATTATGGATGGAAAGACCCCGAGTGGAGCAAGTATGCACACGTCAAGAATTGAGGCTTGGACTTTTTGTGATATATTTTATTTCTAGATTATACCCTCATTTACGATTCCGAAAGTACTTGTATCGTCACGGATATGTTACCTGGTATTTATTATTATGAATGCATCAGCGCACAAATTCCTTCGGATACCTCTCCTCCCATTTGAAAGAACGTGAGAGCCGTGACCGTCGATATGTGTTGAATCGTTTCACAAGCAGCCACCTTTTCGAGATGCTTGGCGTGCGTCACAAAGAATGACGTCTCGCGGTGTGAGAAGTGTACTAGGCGCGGGAAGGATATAAAATTCTCATGGGTTACAATTTAAGATGGACCCTTAGACTCCTTGACTATACTCTCTGTAGACAATTCGCGGTAGATCCTCTAAATCCATTCAATCAAATAATTAAATTAGATATTATATCAAAAATTCATTTTCGCAATGTCCTCAGGTAATATTATATTATACTTTAATGCATAATGAATATAGGATTCAGTTATATTTCTTTTGAACAACGGCTAACTGTAATGCTAACTGTAATGCTCGTCTAAAGATCTACCACCTACGCCGGTCAATGCATTGATGCTATAGGCATTCGAGTGGTATGTTACACAATCTATTACAAGTCCTCTGCCACGGTCACCTGCGGATCGCAAAGATATACCTGATAGCTAACACCGTTCATCTAGGTATGTACCAGCGGATAAAAAACACTGGAAACGTCTCGCCAAAGTTCTCCCAGGCCTATCCGATCTCGGAGTCTCAAACATTTGGATCCCACCAGCTTGTAAAGCTAGTTCACCCGAAGGCAACGGATATGACATCGTATGTTTCCATATTGCCTTTACACGCCGCGGCGTTTTATCTCTCCCAAATTTTACGATACTCTAACAAATCGCATATATTGCATTAGTACGACCTCTATGACCTCGGCGAATTCGACCAGAAAAACACCACCGCTACAAAATGGGGTTCCAAAGCGGACCTCATTGGTCTCCGTGATCTTGCGAAAGATCTGAGCGTGGGGCTATACTTTGATGTAGTCTTGAATCACAAAGCGGGCGCGGATCATACGGAAAAGTGTCAGGTCGTAGAGGTGAATCCCGACGATAGGACGCAGATTGTGTCCGAGCCACACGAAATTGAAGCTTGGTTTGGGTTCGATTTTCCAGGCAGAGGGGAGCAGTACAGCAAGATGAAGTGGCATTGGTATCATTTTAGTTGAACTGATTTGTAAGTTCCCTCAAAAATTTTGAGTTTCGTGCTCCGAGTATACTGATACATCGAGGTGTGAAAAACAGCGATAACGCCACCGGCAAGAAGGCAATATACGCGGTGATCGATAAAACCTGGTCAAATTCAGTTGACAAAACCGAAAAGGGCAACTTTGATTACCTCATGTTTGCGGATATCGATTTTTCACACCCAGAAGTGCAAGAAGACATCAAGAATTGGGGCGTCTGGGTTTCCAAAGAACTTAACCTGAAGGGCATGCGATTCGACGCCGCGCGTCACTTCTCCGAGACTTTCCTACGAAATTTCATTCAGCATCTGGATAAAGAAGTTCCGGGTGATTGGTTCCACGTGGGAGAATGGTGGCAAGATTCCGCTGAAAACATGATAAAAATCTGGAAATGATGGAACACAAATTTTCCCTATTCGACGCACCATTATTTTACAACTTTTGCGAAATCAGCACCTCTGAAAAAGCCGACCTGAGGAAGATGTTTGATGAGACGTTGGTAAAAAGTGTGCCTGTTAACGCGGTCACGGTAGTGGGTAACCACGATACTCAACCCGGACAGGCGAGCTATATCAAGTTCGATGGCTGGATGAAGAGTTTGGCATATGCAGTTATCTTACTGAGAGTGGACGGCTACCCTTGCGTGTTTTATGGGGATTTATTCGGAACCAAAAATCCAGATGATGAGGAGGGACCGGCATGTGGTGGCAAGTTACCTGTGATGATGGCAGCGAGGAAGTTTTACTCGTACGGCGAGCAGAATGACTACTGGGATGAACCGAATTGTGTGGGATGGGTTAGGAAAGGGACGCACGATAAAGTATGTTTTCCACACTGTTTATCAAGAACTATTTTGGAAACTAATTTTCTACTAGTCTTATGGTTTAGCGGCGGTTCTTTCAAATGCAGAACCTGGAACAAAGAGGATGAATGTTGGCGCGGAGCACGCGGGCGAAACTTGGACGGATGTTCTACAGTGGGCGCAGGGCGAAGTTGTCATTGATGAGGAAGGCTGGGGAGAGTTTACTTGCCCAGGAGCTAGCTGCGCGATTTGGGTCAATAAAGATGCACCTAGGAGAGAGGGACTAGGCGAGTTGTAAGTGATCCCTATTCTTGCTGACTTCAATAACTCTTTTGAAATATATGCATTACTGACAACGAACTTGTAGCGACGCGAATATATACGATTTGAATCTCGATTAATCTTAAAGTGCATAACACGACCCTTGGGCTTAGATTTGCTTGACAAATTAGATGGTAAATGCAAAATTTATATACAAAATTGGCATATAGACATCTCGCTGAACATCCGCGCAAGATTCCGACGTACACTGTGCCATCTCAATGAAACACCAAAGCTTCTTGATCACGATCCTACAAATTCACCCAAAATATTAGCCACCATCTCGTATTGCTCTGATACGCTGCCAGTCGGCAACATGTACCTATCGTTCTACGCCTCCAAAACGGTTGAGGATTCTCATCTCTAGCCCACCGCCTCGCAGGTGAGCTATCAGAGCTATGCATCTCCCCATCAATGCCTCTTTGAATCCGACCCCTCTTCCTAGCCCTCCTATCTTTCATCTTCGCCCCCCGCCAGTAATAGTTTCTCTGCCAAAGAGTAACACTCATCACCAACACCGCAAAACTCGCCAAACAAAACGTAACAATCAGACACCATAGCGCACCTCCGTAAATGGGCTTTACTCCCGCCCCCGAACTTCTCGCTCGCCACACGGTCATGCACGATAATAAACACATATAAATCTATTGCCATCGCGATACCCGCTAACATCCATGAGATGAAGGTGAGCACCATGGACGATATGTTCCTCACATACCCCGATCTGATTGAAAACACGCAGGCTAAGAAGAATGTAACGGCGGCAATGGGGTGGAGTATCATCACTTTCGTGAGACCATCGAGTTTCTTGTCCTCCGCCGTGAATTGAGCCCCATCGATCGCGGTTTGTACTTCTGTGATTGGATATCCGACTTTCGGGTCCGAGCAGGCCTTCTTTTGGTAACCCTGACCTAGATTGATGTTTTGAATGCAATATCCAAATGTGCCGTAGAAGGCCTAGGAATCACGGCCGCGGGAGAAGGGGATGACTTCAAACGCGGAGTTGTCTTTGAGATCGATGGTTAGGAGGGAGAAGTCACGCCAGATACCACCGGAGAGGGATATGAGGATTAGGAGTATAGAGGAGGCTAGGAAGGATAAAGTGGCGAAGAAATGAATGGCACCGAAAAAGTGGTTGGTCATGACGACTGGTTCACTGTAGTGAGAGTTTTAGGGGGTATTAAAACTGTCATGAGTAGAGCATGCATGGTATGTGCATTTTGATATATCACCATCGGATTGTGATATACGCAGTCATCACCGGTAGGTGACGTGGGGTGAAAGCCGATATACTTCTTGTGATTATACTTTCTTTGAATATATGATTCGGGTCACGCTACGAGCAGCTTTCTCCATTTGAGCGAATTCATACCCCGTCAGGCATAGCGATTAGGGTGAAGTTAAATAGATTGTTCTTACCCTTAGACTATAGCGGTGTCGTTCACGCGTTCGCAACGCTTCGTGTGGAGAATGGCCTCGATATAGCGTAGACAGGAAATACTGAGCGCGTCACAGCAACAAAACAAACCGGAAACAGATACTGTAAACCATCGATTTAAAAACGGTTACCATCCCTTGAAGTTTAAGATTCCAAGATGTCACATTGCTGTCGAATATCGTACAAGAATTTATGTTCAATTCGCAGGTCCTAGCGTTGACCGCCAGCGTCTCCAGAGCAAATCATTCAGCCACCCCATCCGACCGATCCATACAATGGCGCCAAATATTAAAGCCCAAGTTGGAGTATCGCCATCCCTTTTGTTCACAAGTCCTGAGCCGTAAAGAAAAGGTACGAGAATGTATCGAAGAATGAGACCAAAGCTGCCGTGGTAAAACGTTATCCATATGTCTGGCGGGTTGTGTTAGCATATGTTGCTTGTTGGATTTCTGAAAGAAGCTTCGGATTCCGAGCAAACTTACTGAATAGGGTGCCCAACGCACCGAATCCCAGGGTAGTGAGAATGTGGTTGACGAGAGGACCGAGATAGAATGTGCAGAAAACTTGGAAGAGCAACCAGAAAATTAGAGCCTCAACGGCATTGGCCGCAGCAGAGGGGCCAGGTATTGGATTTATCGGGTTTGCCGTTACATTAATGAACTGGGCAGGACTGAATTGATGCACCAAGTTGAAGATGTCCCTGGCCTCCATTTTCAGCCAATATTGTAAAGTCTAAGGAAATTTTCGTATCAGTCCACAATTCTAGGTTGAAGTTGAGGGAGTTGACGAATGAAGGCTTTTCCGAGCACGAGATGCAAGACATACACGAAGTAGATGTTAATGCCTAGAAACAAGCAATGATAACGATTTTGTTACCATGCATGAGGTTACCGGTGGAGACCGATATCAGCGATAATCCCCGATGAAAAAAAATAATACCTATGTTTTATAGCAGATAACGCCGCTTTGAGACGCTGGAGAGGTGCCGGTGACCGGGAAACGCCAGGCGGCACAGTTACAGAAACTGTACGAGCGGTCGCATATTATTTGAGCATGTCGTTCCGAAGGCTTGCAAGAGCGCCTTCCTACCTGGTGTACCTGGCTCGCAGCTTAGGCGAGGCCGACGTCATAGATGCCTGTTGCTTCCGTGCATCCTTGCAGCCTCCTTGGCTCCTGTGAGGTCGGCAAAGGGTTCGCTGGGATGGTTAACGTCAGAACCTACTCACAAATCGTAAATTCAGGGACGACAACAGCAAGTTCTGACGACAAAAGGTGCATGAAGTGATGATAAAAGGGCCTTTTAATTCTCAAGTAAGTCTTTTGACTTTGATGCCCTCTTAACTATGATACCTATACGGACACTTTAAAATCTTTGAACTCTATAGCTCCATCCAAGCACAAAGCTAGTACCGCGCTCGAATTTACAAGATAAAGTTTCAGTGCAAACTAGATTCAAATGTTGATTGAATCTTGAAATAGAGTTACATTATAAGCTGTTCCCTTGAGTCCTCAGATCATCATCTGCCCCCTTCGGGTCACAACCATAAGCTAGGTGATTTGCGGGTGACACCAGCCCCTTCCACCTTTAGTCCGGTTTTCAGCTCGGTTCAAGTAGCTCGACTTTGTAGCACCCGTAGCTTTAAAAAGCTGGCAGATCAAGTCCAGTTCTTTCTTCCTGAGCATCCTTCTCGTCTTATACATACGACACAGCATTTGAAGACACCAACCTGCGTCTAAACATTTGGAATCATGACTTTCAAAGACAAAATCAAATCGATGCTCCATTCGTCGGGCCATAAGAAAGAAGGCTCTTCGAAATTTCCAACAACTCCAACTGCACCGGCCGCCGCCAAACCAGATCCCAACAGGCCGCCGAATGCTCGAGACCCTGGCTTCCGCAAGTCTTTCAATCTAGGTGAACCGCAAGCTGCAAATGGTTCCGCAAACACCAAAGCGAAAGCCACCGAGGCTCCAGTTCAGCATTCTGAAGCCTTGAGTGTCCCACCCTCTAGCGGCAAAGAAAAAATGTATACCTTGGATAAATACGGCGAGGATTATCTTGCGGTTAGTCCTAGAACGAACGCTACGGTGCCAGACGGCGCCGGTTCGAACCAAGGCTTATCCACCGTCACGCCGTTGAACGAGGACTCAAACGCCGCGCTGGGCACCATTCACGAACACAAACAAAATGATCCCATTACCGCTGCCGCACAGGCTCTCGATACGCTGCCTTCATCCCAGAAAGATCCAAACTTCGGAAGAGACCAATTCGCCCAGGGTGAGAGGAAAGGTCAGAATACATTGAAGCATTTGTAATTGTTAGCTAGCTCTGGAAATTCGTGGATTAACGGTGGCACCCAAAAGCTTAGCAGACAGCGGATTCCTTGAACCAGCCCCCACGCGAGACGCCACCAATGTGAACTCCCCAGAAACAAATGCGCAACCGGTACACCCCGCTGTCCTCAATCTTGAATCTAGTTCCCTGCCAGAGCCATCCTCCGAACTACCTCCTATATCTAAGACTTCAACTACCGACCCTTCCGAAGTTAAATCTACCAGTCTTCTACCACCCGCGATACCTAACGAAGACGGCGCGTCCAGCGTTTACAGTGATGATTCCAATCGAGCACCTCTACAACAGATCGTGAGCAGTGTTTACAGCCAACCGGCGAGCGATTTACCCACCCTGAATGAAGCTGCACTCCCTACCGCTACGGAATATCAACAAAATTATACTTCACTCGTATCAGATGTTCTTCCCATCTCTGAGCTTCCCAAGGAAGTTCCTAAAGAGGAAGCTAATTCATCTATCATTGAGCCTCCGGCTCCACCAAAAATCGATGAAAGTACCGATCTATCAACAGTAATAAGAAGGAGCCTTGGCGATTCTTCAGAAGTCGGCCAAATTTCGCCACCCATACAGCCAGCTGATGAAACTAATGCTTGGTCGCAAGGACTTATCGCCGATTTGAGCAATGTGAAAGTAACCACACCGGAACCTACATCAGAAAATGTCGTCACAGCGAATGAATCTGTGATAATAGACAACACTAGTGTTCCGGATACAGCTTTGAAAACCCCTGAGGCTTCAGTTGACCAACAAGCTGAGGCATTCGCAAACATTGTTACCAGTCACGTCGAATCTCTCACTGAAACGAGTAAGGCTGATGAAACTCAACCTCTCGTTTCAGAAGTCCCAGACGTTCTTTCACCCGCCGAGAAGCCCATTATTACGACTACGAATACGGTCCCTCATGCCGATGCGGTTCATATGGGCGACCTCCCCGAAATCTTGAAAGAAGAAGAAGAAAAACCACTTGTCAAGGTTGAACCTGTTTCTCCAACGGAAGAGGAAACCGTTACCGCGGAATAAGTCCCAACTGTTGACTCGCCCATTTTTAACGCCTGACGATAGTGTTTACGCTATTACGAAGGATATTCCGGGGGCGCTTTAAGATGTCTATCAGCGCATAAAAAGACTTTATCTCATTAGTTATATTGAATAAAATATTTCTTTTTATTTCAAAATGGAGCGTCTAAGCGTTTTGTTGGCCAGCCTGATAGCTATATGACATTGGCTCTCTCAGTATTTTTGGACGAATCATTGTACTTTTAGGTATCATATTCTCACTCTAGCGGAATAAATTGACTAGTTGCGAGTTTAAACACCAATAATTAGTTCGTCTTTCGGCCTTCGTAGTGATATTCCATCGAAATGGGAACATATATCAAACCTTAAGTAATGATAAAATTGCGCGAAATGAAGTAAAATAAAGCTAAGACGTATTCGAAATATGATAAAATTAATGAATCCTCACCCCAGAACCTTTGAGAGAGACACGATATACAGCGATGTTGATGGGGAGGGAGAGGAAGAGCAAGAGAGTGTATATACACACGACTTGACGAGGGCTAGTTCGCACGCGCTGTTAAACACCAATAATTAGTTCGTCTTTCGGCCTTCGTCGTGATATTCCACCGAAATGGGAACATATATCAAATCTTAAGAAACGATAAGTAATGATAAAATTGCGCGAAATGAAGTAAAATAAAGCTAAGACGTATTCGAAATATGATAAAATTAATGAATCCTCACCCCAGAACCTTTGACAATTATAAACTCATCCCCGAAGTCGTCGGGCAGCGCGTGCGAACTAGCCCTCGTCAAGTCGTGTGTATATACACTCTCTTGCTCTTCCTCTCCCTCCCCATCAACATCGCTGTATATCGTGTCTCTCGTTCCAATACCCTGAATACCATGCTCGATAAGATCCAAATCGTCCTTTGAAAGTATCTTCATATTCTCTCTCACTCGATTGCTATTCGGGTGAACATAGGCTGGTTCCACATGGCTTATACCCTCGCTTTCCGGTTTCGCGTCCGTAGCCACCCAGTCGGGTATATGAACGTGAGAAGCTCGTAAGGCTAACGAAGAACGAGTCTTTTCGGAATTTCCTGCAGACATCTTTCGTAACTCGAATTGTTCGAGCGAATCGGAAGGTTTGTGAGGGTGGAATATCTTTTTATGTTGGATGCGTTCTTGGTAGAGTCTTTTGAGGCGGGCTTGGGAGGTTAGATGACGGAAAGCGGGGGCGCATGCGCAGATGACGCCGAGGTTGACTTCGATACTGTGAGTGTATCGTAATATATCAGGATGTCATCTACTAGAGCGGGAGTTGTGAGAACAAAATCACTTACAGTACCCATTGGAAGTTCTCAATTTGCCATGTGGTATCAATGTCGTAGACGAGTGCATGGAGCCTGGCAACTCTGATACCGCTTGCAATGCAGACTCTACACCATAATTCAATAAATAGAATCAAGACCGTTATCAATTGGCTAAACTTCTAAGGTGGGATTTGGTAATAGGAGCTTACAAGATCCCAAGACTGAATAGTCCGATTGTGAGCAGCTTTTCTCGGGTCTGAAGTTGAAGCCTCCAAATTATAGGAATTGGAAGAAGTCTGTCTCAACAATTGTTAATCTCTATATTTTTTCAAATTCGATAGGCTACCGTTTTCAAGATCTGAGAAACCCGACTTACACAATAACCACATCGAGGACCATAAAAATGATCACACCAGAGAAGTTGAGAGCCACCCAATCGATATGACACTTGAAGGTAAACAAAGCATCCGACCAGATTATCGGCGTACAAGCGAACAGACTAGCGAAAAAGGTGGATATAGTATGCAGTAGATTTACTACCGCTGTCACCATGACCGCTATCTGAAACGAGGGTTTGGGACTTAATCGGTAGTATAGAGCAAGAAGCGAAGTTTTGATGAAAAAATGACAGAAAGTTATGAAATGTTGACGAATTATAGTTTGCTAAGCTCGAGAGACACAACGGTGAATAATATGAAGTTATAACGTAAAGAAAAAGTGCACGGGATGATATACCTTCCATGTTCCTAGTAAATCGTTAAACGGTACATCCCAGAGGTGCATCCCCAATCCCTTTGCTATCCAGAGAGTCTTGGAGTTAGTAATCTATTAGAGAACTGTGAAAAGTTGTGTAAACCAAAAGCCGTACCAGAACCTATTGAAATCGACAGTGCCACTGCAAAAACCTAAGGGGGGTGAATTAATAACAGCCTCTTACAAATCGCCCAAAGTATGAGGAATGAAACTCACTAATCCAGGAATAATAAGCCAATCTTCCCATCTCACCAACTTCGTAATAAAATATCTCGTGAAAAATCTCAATATGACAGCGATAGTAGCTAATATGGGTAAGACAATCGCACATATCACCAACATGTAGTCCATATCTTGATGCGGTAGTGTATCGAAATGGCCTTTCAGAATTGACGATACCAAGTATGCTGGCTGCGCACCCAAGCCTTGGAATATCGGGAATTCTTTTTCCGTTCGCTGAAATTCCGGCCCGAGAATTTCTGTTATGGTAATGTTGGGGTTTATAGTATCGTTAACGCGGACGCGTGCGTAAAGGTCGTCCACAGCGTCGAAAATTGTAAGACGGCGGTAGGTGGGAGTGGACCATGTTAGAGCAATGCCGATCTTGACGAGGGTCGTGTGATCGAGTGTGAAGTCCTTTGGCAGAGAGACGTTGGCGGCCATTGTTAGTGACTGAGCTTATATCAGTGAGATATAATTCCTAGTGCTGTCTTATTCTTTAGGGTTCTTCAAAGATGTAAAACTCCTGAAGATTATAATTAAAATACAATGCTCTTTATTGGAGCAGTAAATGCACTATTTTTCTTATTGATAGAAAATTCCTTTTCATGAGCATTTGGATCCGTTTTAAATAGTTATCTATTCCATCACTTTATTGTGCGCACATACCTAGTCATCCTTATACACGCGCCCACACACTAACTGGCCAGGAGAAGGAATTTTTTCACACTAAATTGACGGCCGACAGGATTAATATATATTAATACACAGGATTACCATTCAGAGTTGCGACCGCATAATCTAGTGTAAAAAAATTCCTTCTCCTAGCCAGTTAGTGTGTGGGCGCGTGTATAAGGATGACTAGGTATGTGCGCACAATAAAGTGATGGAATAGATAACTATTTAAAATCGTTCAGAAAGCGAATAGAATTTAAGGAATTTTCGATTGACCAAGTACGATTATGATTGCTTGAGTACCGGTCCGGGGTGTGTATATTACTTATACCCGCCACGTAAATCTACATAGACGGAGTCGAGAATATATAGATACTACGTGTGAACTTTCGAACATGAGACTGTGTTCTAGCTGGGCGAATCCTATCCTGATCAGCAGGCATTGCCATGTTGGATGCTGTTTGATCTGGTAGCAGTACCAATCAGGGTATCCTGGAATCGAGAGAAAAAATATTCGCAAGGTTCCTTTGATTGTTCGACTGGGCGTCGATGCGTATCGCAGCCAAGCAACAATAATTCTAGCTAGGCCTAGACGGCTCCCACTGAGCAACTTTCAGAGCTCATGAGCGTCGCATGGTTGTGTACCTACGTAGATTGACTCGAATACAAGAAAGGAAACGCAATCATCACATCAATACAACCCCTTTGGCCCTTTTAAAATTCTGACTTGGAATTTTGGTCCCGTTATACTGTTGGTGAATAAGGTTCTAGCGGCACATGCGTCCTGCATTAATCTCGCAGGCGATGCTTATCCTGTAACTGGCATGTACCGGGTTTTTTTCAAACGTTACTGTTAGATTGGATTGTTACAATACAACAGTCAATCGTTCAATAGATCCCGTGCGCATGTTTTAGACTCCAGCGACAGGAGCTCAGAACGTGGTAGTCTTGAAAGATTTTTTGATTCGTTCGTCTCCGACATTTCTAGGTAGTCATGCAGCTCTAGTGTTGGTTGGTTCTGTTGGAATTTTCAAGTTGGCTCCATGTGAGCGAGAGAAAGCCAGTCTCGGCCAAGGATTAAACGGCATGTCGCGACTAATGTTGCCTTTGAGGCTTTCTACTTGAATACTCGATTTCAGAGAATAAAAAGAAGGCAACTGTAAAATTTCAAATGGAAGGAATGTCGTTGGATTTTCATGTTACAGTGATATGCATCTATATGAAAGCAATTGCAAAGGTTCTGAAATTTGAAACCACGCGAAGTTAGATGCATAGTGCGGATATATGATAGTCATCTTATATTTCAGAAGGATAAAGAGAATCAAGAGATCGACGAATACGACCCCAGACAGGTCATGAATATTTACCGACACATATAGTCCAACTTCGACAACAAAAGATCATAATTCTCCTAGCGGTAGCTGCTTAGGATTTCAATTTGTCCTGTAAACTAGACAAATTTCAAGGCTAGATTTGATTGGCGTATCCACGTTCTCAGGAATGGGCTTACGAACGAATTTCAGACAATTACTCCAAAAAGAGTTGAATTTATCAAGTGTTGATATAATTACAGGGCAAGGGTAGGTTAGTTCCTGGAGATGGAAGCAAAGGTAGGTTTTAGCGAGAAGACCTACACTTCAAACCTCCTGTGCAAAGAGCTGTTTGGTAGAGATTTGAAGTTTTGAACGGCAAAATTATGGTCGAAGCTTCAACAATGTATATCGATCTCGTCTTAAATGCCAAAGATCCTTCCAGGCAACCTATCCCCACACCCAGATTGCCATTCATTGGTGTCTTAGAATAAAACAACACGTCCCGTCCGGGCATCTGGATGGTAGATACCAAGAACCTCGTCGGTCGATTCATCTATCACTACCCACGGGTGGGTAACATATGTATTCATCTCCTTAACGTCACCATTGCCGGCAACAGTTCCGTAGGAAACCCGCTCCCCTTCGTAGTTCAGCCACCAGAGGTGGACTGCTGAAGCGCGGTTGTTGATGAAATACACCTTCGTTGGTCTGTCGCTGCTTACTGACTTTGAGCCCCGCTCGTTGTCGGGATGGATTGGCTGAATCAAATATACCTTGAAACAGAGGGAAATTGCAAGCTCGTATATTAGTCAAACGGACTACAGGGACCGGCTTTGGCTACATCCATTGAGTTCTACGTACTGATGGATCTTGCATGTTTTAAAGTGTTTACCGAAGATTAGGAGGGGAAGCGTCTAGTGGGAAAACGCGAACGTATGGGTCTAGACGTGTTAGCTACAGTAAATTTAAGGAATTTGATGGGCTGAAGGGCTTTCGAAACCGAGAGAATGTATGGCGAAAGAATAGAAGTAGATAGCTAGGTAAGCGATTGAAGCATGAAGTAGAATGTGTAAACGTATTCAGGAAGTAAGGATCCAAATCTATTTTTTTCACGTCGAGTCATTGGTCGGCGTGGACTAATATTAGTATCGCAACACATAACTGACCACAAGGCTGAGCGAATGCGCGTTCCGTGGTGGGGATCTGTATCTTTCCAAACTCTAAGACTAGTACCATGGGTAGTCTTAGAAGATAGGGCTGCTATGATTGTCACTGCTTATTGTCAATTAGTATTCAGGACGAAACGGTTGCTACGAACAACCTATCTGCGGGTTATATAGTGCTAATTCCAGTTGCTTTTTTTATTATATATAGAAGCCCATATCTATTAGTGAGTGCAATTATAGCGTAAAAATGCAAATCTAGTCAGAATAATCATGTGAATCGGAATTCGAATCGGAACCGGAATCCGAATAGTATTGGTCGGATCATCTGAATCAGAGTCGTCATAATTATCAGAACCATAATCACCATCCGAGTAACCCCAATCGGAATCTGCATCTGAGCCCACGTAGTCATCCTCGTCTCCACCATCATCGTCCGTATCGTACCCAGATGCTGAGATGCGGTTGCGGCTCGACGCCCGAAGGATGTTGGCAAGATTGGTAACCCCTCTCGGTCACTGACCTTTTTGGCGTACTTTTCTGCTAACCGCCGAGTCTTCGGATCCACTCTAATCCTATCCGCAAGCTTTGCGATTTCGCGGTTCGGGTTGGCGTTGATAATGGCAACGTATTCCCTGTGTTTATTAATTCAAAAAGTTCTTTATAGAAGAAAGGGCGGATGGATAATTCAAGACATACTGAGTTTGATGCGCATACGGAGCAGGCGCTCTTGAAACCAGCTTACGATTCTCCTGAAGAGCTTTTTCAAGCCTTTCGTGTTTGCTGCGAGCTTTAAGCCCCCTATGACAACTTGCGCTATCTCAATTGAAAAAATTATGCTTGTTGTCGATAGATAGATAGTAGCGAGTTGTGAAAGAATGAGAATGAGCATTGATCAGTGGATATTAATTCTTGATATAGCAAGATTTCAACCCTGTGTCGAAGGGGAGTCCGAGTTTGAAAACACTTGAATCCGATCCATATCAAAATACTCATTCAAATTCTTCTAGTTTTGGCTCGCCTCATCACCAGACAATTTCGCTTTGACGTTGTGGTAAAGATGCGATTACAACGTGTGAAATTTGAGAAGTTATATATGTGCTCGTGGAATAACTATATATATAAATCGCCGGGATCTTGAAGATAACACCATGAAAAGTTCCAGTTTAAGCCTTTATAACACATATTATAAAATAATACAAAGCAGTCTACTGTCAGACCAGATACAAAACGTCAATTTAAACTAGCAATCAAGCAGTAGCAGACCGTTCCTTCCATCCCCTCACACTCCTGAGCTGCTTTCTATCACAGCCGAGAATCGTCTCACCAGCAGTTGCACTCTTCCACGTCAACTCTGTAAAATAGACTAACCAAAGATCCTCCCAACAGAGCTCCAAATTTTTCGACAAAAAGTCATGCAAATCGATATCAAGCGCTTGGTCAGAAACCCCGGCTGTGTTGGTTTCGCCGTTAATAATAGGCGGGCCGTAGGTATCCACATAAGCCTCAATAATCATACGGACCCAAAATGTCATCTTGGTAAGTTGATGCTTGGAGCTATCCTTGTTAACCTCATAGTATGCGATATGGGAAATATTCTTGTGGTTTATTCGAGTCTGCCTTTTGGGTAGTTTCTCGAAAATTGTATGGATCATCTCAGCATGTTCTTGCCAGCCTTGTAGTGTTGAATCCTTGTCCGAGGAAGCAGGTGGCTTTTCAGAGGGAGGTTCAGGTTTAGGCGGCGCTTTACCGTAATTCGGAGCTTGGTCAACGTTATCTGATATTTTGACTTTGGAGACATGAGGTGTGATATCCTTAACATCGACCCAATCATCATCGTCATCAGCTTCATGAAAAGTACCAGTGCTTATGACAATGGGTTCTTTGGAAGCCTTCGGCTCCTCCACTACGGCTTCTTTCTTTGGCATCTGGTAATTAGAGATCCAAGTCGCACGTTGCTTCAACTCTTCAATCGTGGGAACAACCACTTCAGAAACAGCGGTTTTCCAGTCTTGGAATATATCCAAAATCGGTGAAACATTCGGAATGACTTTGCCCTTCTTTGTCGGGGGTATGAAGTTGATCCTACCTGCAACACCTTTCCAATCATCTTCTTTGTAGTATTCCTTCCAGAGATCCTCATCTCCAAAAGCCTCTGGGTATAATATCTCGACAGTTTCGTAAGGAACCTTAGAAAAGTCGAACGAATTGCTCTTCTTTAAGATTCCCTCCATCCCGGCATGGACGATCTGTATCCAGAAATAAGCTTGCGTTTCAGAGTATGGCTCTATTCTCGGGTTGTTTATCCTCTGGCGAATGGTTTCAGATTGAAGGCTAGTCAGTGCGTTCTTGACGACCAAGCCTCGACGACTGTTGGTGGCCTTCACAACCTGAAGAGTCGCGTATGCCCATCGTTTTAGTCTGCGAGCGGTCTGGTCTTCTGCGTGCCTCTTTGCGTCGTATCCGGTAACCTTTTTCTGAGGTTTCTCCTTACCGAATTGCGGTAGCGCTTCAACGTCAGGTGTTACAAGGTTGTCCTTAGCGTTGGGAGAGAATAAATAGTTTTTCGTATAATATTCCTTCCAAAGACCACCATTCATCAAGTCTGGATTGTTCTCAAGTAGGAAAAAGAACTTATCAGGCCAATTATCCTGTCTCTTAATGTGGGCGCTCGGCGGTTCCTGAAGTTTATACATGGCAATGTATACCTGATAAACCCAGAATGTGGTCAAAGTTCGATGTGCTGTATTTCGGAATTTCCCGGGAGCTTCTTGTAACATTGTTACTAAATAATCTAGAAACATATCAACTGCTGCTATAACAGGCTGCTGAGGGGTGGTGGTTTGTGCTGGGTCCTCGAGAACCTTGTTAAGGATGACGCACGCAACATATAGATGATCTGCGTGATCCCAAGTTGCCAATTTCCCATTCAGCATATTCGCTAGAAATAGTTCCGGGGATTGGTAAGCATTAGCTTTGGTTACTTTCAAGTCTTGAATGCGCTTTAGAAGCTCCTCTCTTGTTGGCGGAGTATCTGGTGTAGGTGTTCGAGTTTTATCATGTATATCGTTATCAGGAGATGCCCTTGGCACCCACGCCTCCATCTCTTGAATTACGGTTTGAATGACCTCTTGAAGACCTTCACCGGTTTTTGCCGATAGTCCCTGAGCATCGAATATTCGATACTTGACCATATTTCGGTACGAAAACATTGTTGTTTGAACTCTCATCTTAACTTTCTCCAGCAGCTCCGGAGTGGAATCGGGAAGGTCTTGTTTGTTGAGCATTATACCAACAAAAGCGAGTCTGCTGTCCGTGACGTTTCCGGCCTCTCGAACCTGATAATCAAGTTCCTCGAGGGCTTCATTGAGCCTCTCATCGTGAATGTCAATGATGAATAGAATGGACATTCCCGGAACGAAATAGTGGCGGACGAGAGGTCGAATTTTGTCACAACCGCCAACATCCCAACAGGTAACCTCCTTCTTGTCCCATGTTTTAAGAGTCTCGACATTGAAGCCAATGGTGGGTATTGTGGTTACAAACTCGCCAAGAAGATAGCGATATAAGAAAGTAGTCTTGCCTGCGGCATCGAGACCTAGTACGAGACAGGGACTGTTGATTTTTCTGCGAAATTTAGATTTGACCAAGTTGATCAAAGACGCCATCTCTACTCAATTGACGATTTGGTGTGTCTGCCGGAGAAGCAGGTAGTTCAGGTGTTGTTGTAGTTCACGGCTGAACGGGTAACACCAAAAAGCGGGCAGAGACTGCGGGGTGCCGAAAGTTTCAACCAATCTGCGCCGCTCGGGAAATGGTAAGTAACGTAGACAGGAGAGCACGTAACATCATAATTGATATTTGAAGTGCTCCCTGAGCCCATATATGCTCGATCACAGGTGAGCTCAATCGCGTTTCTGATGTTCAATGCCACGTAAACCGCAAGAAAGCTGAAGTATCGTGACTCACGTAAACGCAATCTCAGACGCACGGATGACAGAGACTCCAAGATAGTTTCGTTGGTCATCACGGAAGTTCTATCGAATTTAGGAATCGGCCACAGTCGCCGTTTGCATGCTTTTGCGCTTGTGGCATGTCTGCGGCTTGGTGGTGACACGCATATCGTGAGCCTCGCGTTGTGCCTCTTCGGGCTCCCTTGAAAGTTTACAACAGCAGCAACACAAAATCTCAAGACCACACATCTGGCTTTCATCTTCCTGTTTCACCTTCACATCACAACTTCATCACACATCCTCAACCCAACCATGAATCTAGAAATTTACTGTTTTATCTGCGGTTTAAAGATAAAGACTAGCACTGAGAACGATATTAGTGACTCTGAAGACACTTCGGATCATGAAGAGCGATTCGAATCAGTGCCTGGACTGCACAAGTTCGATATGGTAAACTAACCTCTCAACGACGAATAGAAAGAGCACACCTTGAACGCACTAACAATTAATTAACACTGTAGTCATCCCTGGCCCTGATCTCTGTTTTCCTGGCAATGGCGGGCGGAATGTGACTTCGGGTGTCCCATTTTTAACTCCCATCGCGCAAATATGCACCGAGATCTTACTCCCGTACGCTAAAATCTTCGATTCTCAACCGGGTCAATACGTTCGACACAAACTTCAGGTATGCCTCGGACTAACTCTCACTACATCCGACAACCCAGTCGGCTATATTCTACACGAAGCCTGTTGGAATATTCTTGGTAGCGTTCTGCTGGATAAACCAGATATCCCAACTCATGAACAAATGTCGAAACTCTATCAAATCCTAGACAATACGGCTTATCTACCGAATATACTGTTGTGGCCCCATGACTACAATGGATTTGCCCCATATCAAGATGGTCCTTGGTCACCTCCGCTGCGACTCTACTATGTCCACGAAACTTGTGGTCGAAGCCGAAGAGAGCGAGCCGGAAAAGCGTCATACCGGTGATGAATTTCCCTTGGTCCCTTGTATCTTTCCTCTCCCACCCGAACTTATCCAGCGTATATTTGGGTATTTAGATTGGCACGATATCGAAATGCTACAGCAGATCGAAACACCAAGGAAACTCGAACTTCCGAATAGCTACTGGAAATCTTTCTTCGATCCTAGAGCCGAGTCTGGCTATCTTTTTCTTAACAATTTCGATGAATTTCATCAAGACTTGACTTGGTTTCAAAGATTTCGCTTTGCAAAGAATTTAGTAATCGAATCAGACCCTTTGCTACATCGTCAAAGCGTTTGGCAATCTTGCAAAGCGCTCGCGAATCAAATTGATGATATATGTCGCTCTTAATCACAGGGGATGCAAAATCTCGAGACCAAGGATGCCTTCGAAACTATTCCTGAGCCTCTAGTGGCTTCGCCACCAAATTGCTCCGCAACAAACAAGGGATATCGCCACCCGAAACCTACCGTTTCCCTCGCCTCTTTGGCGGTACAAAGGCTTTGTTTGATGGCTAAATCGACCCCGAAAGCGTTGATTCAATGGCCTTATCTTACGCGAGAACTAAACTTTTGGAATTTCTAGCAGGCATTACATTTCTTCCAAGTTGACAAAAGCTTGGGTATATTACCGACAGAACACGTCGCGTGACTTGGGCCTCCAAGCGCGTATTATCGATCGCATTTTCGATGTACGGGATTGTGGATATTTCGCTTTCCGATTCGCTCGAGGATCCAAGATGGAAGTTTACGGATAAAGAATTAGAGGCACGAAAAGTGGCTATAACACGCAGATTGCTCGGAAATCCACCCACAGCAGTGACTATTCAAGCGAGATGGGATGTAAGTTTAATCTAAATCACCGGAAATTGTGTCATTATTTATAAGATTGAAGGCTATTTTATTAAAAACGTATCAATTCACGAACACAGGTCTCAAAGATGACAGCAATACGAATCACCACACCTTCGACTGATGGCAGCCGGACAAACTGACAAGCGAAGTTGAATATTTATACAAAAGCACATTTGGATGCCTCGAATCCCAGCAGCGACTTTCAATTTAAATACTGGCTGGTATTTAGACCCACGGATATCGACTCCGTCTAGCTTTACTCCTATGCAAGTAGTCTTGTTTCCTAATTGTCCCATGACTCTGATACGCTGTTGGTGCGACGGACTGGCTATTTCTGCGCTCGAGTTTTACTTCAGAGATATAAAAGAGCCCTCCGCATTTGTCTTGGGAGCACCAAGTGGAATAGCGATTGAGGAGAAGCCATATCGCCGTTTTGTGCCTACACAGAGCCTGGGATCGAGTTCATTTCGAGCATTAAGGTAAATATCGCTCCTTGTACTTACCTTGTTGGTGTCTATGAGACTTATTCTTAATATTTCTTAGATTGAGACTAGTCCCCATGTAAAACCATTTCACGTTCGAAAACTGAAAAATTGCCAGCCGCACCGCTTTGAGGTGCCTCGGGCTTCCTCTGTTGCTGGGTTTTATGGGACGGTGCAAGAGGTAAATACAGATCAAATTCAACTATTAAAAACAAGAATATCATAGGGTTTCTAAAAACATCGTTCCCCCTAACAGGTCAGACATACTCCTCGGTCTCGATTAACTACTACGCTCACTTCTATCGGGCAACCACAACGCCTTCGACTACATTGTGATTTTGTTTCAACATCTAATATTTCGGGTCTTAGATACAACAAGGCCCAAATTCCCGGTTTGAAATGGCGTGGATTAACTGGAATTTTATTAGTTGTCCATTAGCTAAAATATTAGTTCGCTGGTCTAGAGACGAAAATTGCTAAGAGAGGGGTTGACAAGGTCCAGTTCTCTGTATTCAAAGCGTCGCGTGCTCTAACTAGGATCTTCTTCGAGAGGCTCAAACCTGGCCTCACGGCTGGTCTCACAGCCGTTGATGCTAAAACTTATCCAACTCTGGTTTCTTTTAATCCAGCTCGATCTTCATTGTGATTTTAGTAGGCTGGAGGGTGTCCTGCAGCTCTCAATCGAGGCCATGAGATTTCGCGGGTGAGACACCAAGGAGATCCGTGTGCTGCAGCGTGAGGAATGCAGCAAACATGCATATTCGGCTTTCCAGCGAGCCCGTGCTTTATTGGTTCCTTCGTCTTGTTAACCCAAATCTTCGTTCTTCATGCCTCCACGGTAGTTCTCCCCACACGAATGCTGATCCGATGCGGACTAAATGAATATAGTCGGGATGATAATGCTTCAACCGAAGGTTCGATTGATCACACGCGATCTCGCCGCGTGGTGTGTTGAAGCGTTGCGCGAGACGAATGTTTGTGAGACTTCTTGCACCCTGAACATCGAATGCTGTTGATCTGGTCCGCATGCGTCGCTTGGGGCTAGACCTCGAATACTTACATAAAGGCAGCTAAGACTTAATTTGACGGTTCCCCCGGTAGTACATTACATGCATACATCGATCAAGCAGACAGACGGATTCCTTGGTCTCTTGTGACCCTCATGGTTTTTAATCAAGCTTTTACCGGCGGACACGGACTCATCGACACCTCAGTTCATCGAACCTCAATTCATCGTCCGAACCGATATATCAGGCCTGAATTCTTCTTGGTCAGCCCTGAGGAATCGCGGGAACATGCATCCAAGCAAGAACTAGAGCCGAACACTCCCTTACTCCATTTTCACTTGGCTTTGTTTGTCCCACACAGCAGACATACCGAAAACAATGGGACTCGCCATCCAGGACTATCTTCTCGAATTCATTAGAACCGACTCCCGCCCCACATTCGTTCTAGATTTTACCGAAGACGCCATAGTTTACACTAATCTCGCGGTTGATAGCATTCTGGGTGGTAGTCGCGACAAAATCTTGAAAGTAATTCGGACCGCGCTGGATGCCGACGAGTCAGCTACCCAGAGGCGACTGGGGTTTCAGGTCACCTACAAAAATTATCAAGTCAGCCTGCGCAGAATCTGTTTAAACGGAAGTAGGGAGTTTTATTATATCGGTACATTCGACTTTGCAACTTATAGAGTAACAGGTGAAAGCCGGAGGGGTTCAGCGGCCTCACAATCACCACCTAATGGCGAGCCGACAGCATCCCGGTCTCTGTCCGTGCTGGGCCTCACTCTTTCCAATGCACAGGAAACCTTGATCCGTTCGAATGGCGGGTCTCTCCCTCAGCTCGACTGGACCTCTGAAAACTGCCCCATACCTTTTGGTGAAGCTAGAAAACATTTCAACCTGCTTCATTCAATTGATTGGTGTGTTATATTGTTCTCATTCTAATTATCAAAAATGTATAAAGTCATGATACTGATGTTATTATCAAATAGGGGAAAAACGGCCGTAGGGCCAATGTCTTCTTGGTCTGTGTCTCTCAAAACCGCAATAAATGCCATCATGTACATGAGTCAACCGATAGTTCTATACACTGGATACGACTATGTCAACATCTACAACTTAGCATGGGGATTACTCGTGGCGCAAGAGAGACATCCATACATCATGGGCAAGACTGTCCCGGTGGCCTGGCCGGAGGGTCACGAATATCTAGTTCCATTGATCGATAAAACTCTCCTTGGCGAGACGGTCATCCGAGGTACGCATCTGAATCACATTGATAGGGAGGCTTGGGAATCTAATCGAAGTAATACTTAGAGGCTGCACTATTTTTCCTGAATAAATCCATACCAGGAGAGGAATCTTATGTCAGCTTCATTCTCTCCCCAGCTGTTGACGATCAAGGCTTCTACCTTGGTACCTTCGCTTACGCCATGTTTGAGACGGACATTATAATAAAGAAGAGACACACGAAAAGCTTGCAAAAACTCAGCGCTAAATTACCTGAAGTCAAAGAATTAGGCTTGAACGATGGTTTCTGGAGCGCAATATTAGAAGCTTTAGATGAGAATCCCTTCGATTCACCATTTGTTATCTTATACGGGGTGACAGAGGATGGCAGGCGTTGTAATTATATGGGTAACCGGGGGTTAGATCCAAAAGTATGCGGAAATATTGACCTAGACGCCACAGAACATAACAAGTCACAGATTTTCCGAGAGCGCTTGATACACACGTATGGTCAACGTAAGGGTTGCGTTCGCGAAGCACTTTCCAGTCTGGAAGCCAATCATCTAAAGACGATGCCTCTGCGAGGGTTTGGCGTTTGCCAGGATGCAATAACACTTCCTATTCGGAAGCATTCGGGGACGGTCCAAGCATTCATTATCCTAGGTCAAAACCACAGACGGCCTTTTGATTCAATGTATCAGGAGTGGCTTAGTAACTTTCAAAACATCCTCTCTACCTCGGTATCAAAGATATGGAGCGTCAAAGATGAAGAAAGACTTCAGTTGGAAAGCAGATTGGCGGGTTCGTATTTATTTTGTCCGACTCTAGCTCCAAGATAGAATACTGACGAATTCGCTACCTTAGAAATGGCGCGGGCTCATAATCTTCAAATAACCCAAAGCTTAGACAAGAAAACAAAGGAGTTGAGAGAAAGCGAGACTTTATTCACCCGGGTAAGAAAATTTCGGCTACCCTGCTCTTCCTTTGCCTCCTCTAACTCATTTGTCATCATAGACTGCAGAGAGTGTCCCAGTTGGTAAGGACCAGAAACCGCTTTCGCTCAACTACAGCGCTCATTTAGTTCTCTAGGACTCATGTGTATAAATAAAGAGGGCCAGATTTTCTTCGCGAATGATGCATGGTGGAGAATATGCGGTATGGATCGTAGTGGCGGGCCGGATGTCTGGGACAAGTACATTTATGTCGAAGATCGCGATCGAATCGTCCGTATTTTTAATCGAATCGTGGAAGAAAGGGGTAGCATGGCCGAGGAGTTTAGATTCGGAAACGATCCTACACCAGGGAGCAGAGGCTTCTTCACATGGTGTCGCAACTCGATCCATCCCTCCTACGACGACGACGGAAATTTCACCGGTTGGTTCGGGACCTTGGTGGACATCACGAGCATCAAATTAGCAGAAGAATACCAGCGGGAGCTTACTGCAGAAGCTGTGGAGAGGAAACGGCAGCAAGACAATTTCATCGTAAGTTCGACTGTAGTGTCCTTTAATTTTCGTAATCTCAGGGCTAACTATTCACATCCCACCAGGACGTGTAAGTCTTTTGAGTTCAAAAAGCTGAGCGTTCACAGTACTCATGCTTAACATTCTTTCAAATTATAGAACTAGCCATGAACTAAGAAACCCTCTTTCGGCAATTCTACAATCGGCAGACGAAATTCAAATGACTCTGGATGCATTGGTGGATATTGATGCTGACCCCGCCGCCCTCTCCGCAATACAAGAAGCCGCAGATACTATATTGGCGTGCGGAGAACACCAAAAGAAAATCATTGACGACATCTTGAATCTCTCGAAACTCGATGCTGGCCTTCTAACCGTTGACCCCGTCCCGGCCCAACCTCATGATATCATCAGGCGAGGAATGAGGATATTTGTTCCAGAGCTCAAGAGTAAAGGAGTTACTGCGCAGTTTACCGTGAGTTCAAATCAGAATTTCCGCTGGATATCGGGCTCATCTAATATTCTGGTGTATAGATGACGGATGCTTTTTGCAGTGACTGTATTCGTAGTTGGTGGCTTGTTGATCCAGCTCGTCTGATGCAGGTTTTGGTGAGTTGCGGTAGAGAATTGTTTCAGTGGTGTTTTGCTCATAGAGGTTAGATAAATCTTTTGACGAATGCCATAAAATTTACAAGTCAGAAGAACGGCAAGAAGGAAATTTGCGTCTCTCTAGACTCCTCACGGACACGGCCATCATTCACCGACAACTTTTTAGATGAAGAGAATTCGCCGAATGCGCCAAATCGAAGAACGTCGGTCGCTACAGCGCAAGAAGATAGTATGTATATGCTTGTGAGCGTTCAAGTAAGTTGAAGCGTATGGACCTCGAGAAGGCTTCGTTTGACCGATGATTTGGATTTAGGATACCGGAATCGGGGTCTCGCAGGAAATGAAGGCTGTTCTTGGTCAGCGTTTCCATCAAGCACCTGTGAGTACTCCCAATTCTTCCATTACTGACTCATACTCATGAAATACCTAGAAAACCCACGTTTCTTACGGCGGCTCCGGCTTGGGACTCTTCATCGCACGACGACTTTGCTTCCTTCTAGGCGGTGAACTACACTTTGATTCTGAACTCGGAGTCGGCAGCACATTTTCGTTCTTTTTTCATGCTCAACGAACTGATGCCCCACCCACTACGCATCCTCAAACCCCCACAGAGGAATCCACGAAACGATCGTACTCGTTTGGAAATGATTCGAAGAGCCCGGCCGAAGAATATATTTCGAGTACCCGACGACCATCACAGCCGCCACCGATAAAAATGCCACGCGTTAGTAAGCCGGAGAGGAAAGGTCCAAAACCTGGCGACGGCTACCGGGTACTCGTGGTTGAAGACAACATTTTGAATCAGAAGATCTTACGAAAACAGCTTACGGCGCAGGGCTGCGAGACTGTGACTGCTAATAATGGTGAAGAAGCTTTGGGGTTCCTCAAACGGGGTGAGAAGTTTACGATTGTCTTGATGGATATGGAGATGCCTGTAAGATCACCCGGATGACCCTTAGATGATATAATGTGTGCCCGGTTAAAGTTTTAGACAAAAATGCAACGACCTGACACGAGATTTTCAAAACAATACGTAGGTGATGGATGGCGCGACGGCTACAAGGCTTATCCGGGAGCATGAGGCACAGCTTGGCAGCGGTCACGTCCCAATTATCGGAACTTCAGCGAATGCAAGGTTCGAACAGGTGCAGTTCATGATAAATGCTGGCATGGTAAGTCAAAAAGCTTGTTTGCGTCCGCAGTTCCGAAATGGCGATGCCCAAATATTACTAGATCTCTGCGGGCTGATGACATGCTAATCATAAAAATAACTCTATAGGATGATGTTATCACAAAGCCATTCCTCATTTTGGACCTCATGGAGAAAATGGCCCAGGTGCTGCAACGGTTGTCGCCCGGCAAGTGAACGAAAATAGTATCTCATGTCGTCGGTTGGTTGATTAGTCAGTTTAATGAGGCGGAGCACAAGTATCCTTGCATATTCACCCCCCTTGCTTTCGTTTCCGAGTATCATTTTTTCCTTATCGCTTTTATGTAACTGTTGTTAGAAGTTTATTCGTTTCCATCCTTGATTGTATAATGTATGCTTGTTTCATGAAAATGTTCCTTTCCCTGTCAGCTGTTTGTCTTTAGGAACTTTCAGCCTCTCAATTTGGAATGGTGAAGCTTGAGCCTAATTTGGAGTAAGAGTCCTTGGTTTTTTCTAAGTCTGGTACACAGGTTTTTTCTCTGCGATAGCCGCTTGTTTTTTGTTTTGCTTTTATATACTAGCTTTTTTTTTTGGTCGGAGATGAACATTGCAGGTCTTGGGATTTACAAATCTCTGTTCGAATCTTGCATTTGTGACGGTTTGTTCCGGGCTTCGTTGTGGGCGGAAATCTAGAGTACTTTACTGTATCATCATCAATTGGTCATTTTGGTTCTTGTTTCTTTTTCTTTCCCTCTACAACCAGGGTGATAGAGATCAGTATCAACGTCGATATATCATTATCAAAGTCGTCTATGCTTTCCTCCAACTTTTGTCCGAACAATGCTAAAATCATATTAGAAACATTATTTTCCCTTCGTGTGACGTAGGTTTTTTTTCCGGAGATTAGCGTGGTCAGCAACCCAGTCTGGTCCGGTAAGCAGCCTGCATTCGCTTCGTCTAAAAGGGAGGAAAGCGGGTGAATCGAACACCAAAGTTGGAGAGGTCACCCTTGCTTCGCAAGGCTGGTTCGATCCCATGGTAGAAAGAGGGTTCTGGAATGCCCGTTACAAAATAACCCGCTGTGATTCGTTAGGTTAGGCACCTGGCTCTGTCAGCGGTTTGTAAGATATGAACGGATGTAGTTACCACTCATAGCCTCGGCGACGAGACGCGGGTACTGAATATCTTGGTCGACGTCAGTAGGTTCATCATTTTATCGGTGGATTAATTAATTCAAGGTATCCACAGAGTTGATAAGCCGGAATATAATATCATCTAGAGTCTAGTCGATATATGAAATGTTGGCAAATAGCGTTGGAATTTTCCGATAGTTAAATGTTTTTAGCTTCGAAACTAGGGAAATTGCTGGCGAGCATGGGCCTGCTCGATTGAGTACATTGATTACAATTCGCTCAATTTCTCAATAGAGGGGGTTTCGTCCGAATTTATTCTAGTCTTTCCTTCTCTTCTTTTCTTCGAGATAACTTTCCCCACGAACCATCACCGTACACCACCCTATGAAAAGATCTATATTTCGTGCATACAAGAAGTTGCTAAACGTGATCATGATGATAATGGGCTTTCGTGGATTGTTCATCAATGCAAGACGCAGGTGGAGACTGCGCCCCCTTTTGGAACCATTCTGATGCGGTACCCCATACCAGAAGTCTAGGGCCTTACCAGCATCACAGCTGTGGGTCCAAGTCACAGAACCACCAAAAACTCAAGTGGCCTCGACGAAAACGAAAACGATTCTCTGGGCATGCATCTAGGAAATTGACGAGATAAGAGCATCATACTTGATTTTAACTTCCGCCCAGCGTCGCTGATCTGAAAATGGTCGTGCGACGTAACTCGATGGCTACAATTGTTAACGGGGGGCGACCGGTTTCCTTTGTTTTCTTTGACGACGAGGCTGTACCCGTTTGTTGGTTGGTTGCTAATTACGAAGGCGTGCGTCAAAAGTTCTGGCACTCTGGAAAAAGAAATTATATTTAATTTTAAATTTACAAAATAAACAACAGTTCGCCAAGGTTTGCCAAGTCGCCTTTCTAATAGCATAATTTTCTAACTTGAATAGGAAATCTTAGCAAACTATAGCGAACTCTACGAAGTAGTTGTGTATGATTTTGTAAATTTAAAATTAAATATAATTTCTTTTTCCAGAGTGCCAGAACTTTTGACGCACGCCTTCGTAGTATGCAGCTGTTCGCGCGGGAGCAAGGTGGCTGTTACTTTTGAAACCAACCCAATATATTTTAAGTCTTTTTTTACTTTTTATTTATTTTCTGCCTCCTGGATGGATTATTATATATATCCAAACCTGTCAACCCACATTTCACAATTTGCGTCTTTGGATTTTGCATTCGGATTTTGACGGAAAGAAACTGACCTTTTTCAGCTTCGGAATTCAAACGCGACGGTTATCCCCTTTAAAGGACTCCCCTCAGCACCGCTTGACTGAGGCTCGCTTCGACGCTCCCCTTCGACTACCAACGTCCTCACCCGGTCGACACAAGGATACAATTCAAATCTGGACATTTTCTGAGAATCGGACAAATATATAACCTTGATAAGCATTGTCTTGCATCAAAGCCCCGCTGCGGGATATACGACGGCCTCTATACCACGGGAGGCGTATTTTGTCTAGATACCTGAATAATAATATCAAGATATCCAAAATGCGGCCGAGGATAGCTGCAGTGCTAGGTCCGTATACCAAGAAATATTTTCTAGATTGTAATACATATAATTGACCGATTGTTCATACTACAGCCTCCCTAGCACACCTCGCCCAAGCCCAATTCTCACGCTTCACACCCCCGGACGACTCCTCAGTAACATACTCCGTCAACGTCCCATCCCTAACCTCAAGCTCCGGCTCCGGTGCAATCTTCTTTCAAGTCAAAGCTCCTGCTTCGGGAAAACAATGGGTGGCATTGGGAATAGGCAGCGGTATGGTCGGCGCACACGTCTTTGTGATATACACCGACGGCAAAGGGAACGTGACGGTATCCGCCCGAACTGCGACGGGACACGTCGAACCGCAATATAATCCAGACGCAAAAGTAACGTTGCTGGAGGGTAGCGGTATCGTTGGCAACAATCTTATTGCGAACGTGCGGTGTGATAATTGTATCGAGTTGGCGAATGGGGGGTTGGATATCAGTTCTAAATCCTCCAGTTGGATCTGGGCGATCAAGAATGGCGCCGCACTTGATAGCTCCAGTCCGTCGGCGATGATAATACAGCACGATCTTATGGGGGTGTTTGCATACGATCTGACGAAAGCTACCGGTGGCAACTCTGCGAATCCATTCGTAGCAAGCAACTCGCCGTCATCGTCGGGAACATCAGCCGGTGCCACTCCGACTGGTTCCTCATCTCCATCTTCTACCTCCACGTCCGGCTCCGACTCGAGTGGCACCGGATCGGGATCGGTGAGCATTGGCTTCGACTTCTCAGTCATTCCAAAATGGCAAAAGACCCACGCTATCCTAATGGGTACCGCCTTTGCCGTCCTCTTCCCCCTAGGTGCTATTATCCTCCGCGTGCTCCCATCTGGCCACAAAGTCCACCTCCACATGATCATCCAAGGCAGCGCCTTCATCATTGCAATCGCAGGTCTAGGCTACGGCGTCATGATGGGCATGCACCTCCAACTCCTACACGAAACGCATCCGATAATCGGAATGGTTGTCATGGGTGGCATGTTTTTCCAACCAATCCTTGGGTTGATCCACCATTGGCTATTCAAAGTTAAGGGCAAGAGAACAATTCTAGCTTACATTCATGCAAATTGGGGTCGGGCTCTCATGATCCTAGGAATTATCAACGGCGGGTTAGGATTGGAGTTGGCGAATAATACACATAACGGCAAGATTGCGTACTCTGTTGTCGCTGGTGTGATGGGCGCGGCCTGGTTTGCAGCCTCGGCGTTTTACTATATTCGGGGAGGAAGCAAGCAGAATACTCCGCCGAAAAGACAGGATTCAGCCGAGTAGATGATATTTACTAGCTTTCTTTTTGGGGATTTATGTTTTCTTGTTTTTTCTTTGTGATTCTTTTAGTGTCATACATTATCCTGGGTTGGAATGGATTTATTTAGCACATACATGTATATATAGTCTTTGATGTCGGCGTTCTTCCCGTCGACCTTTATGAATACTACTCTTTTAATGATACCAAAGCTTGAAGCCGTAGATTGTTAAGCAACAATACATGACGCGGTCGTTTCCGCTAGTCTTCCTAAAAGAGCTGGATTACATGGGACTGCAAAGTTTCACTAATTTGTTATGCATGGTGCTACCTACATAGAGCTAGCTAAAGCCAATGCCTTGATTAGTAGCGGCTGTGTCAACGGGGTTAGTACGCCGAGGTACCTAGTCTATTGCAATCTGATCGTCTGCTTTTCACAATACTCTTTGAATTAGGCAAAATACCATTAATCTCACAACACAAAAAAACCATTGATTCAATGTGAAATTATTTTGCGACATGTTCGCAAAGAGCCTTAAACTTCAATAGGCTATCAAGCTATCCGCAACAATATCCCTTGTAGTATCTCAAATTCATCGTTCATGCAATAATTACTTGAGGAAAGCTAAATCATAATATTAATCTTCTTTTTGAATTTCTTCATTCGAGACATCACGACATTAATTAGAATATCCAACACTCAAAAAGGGACTCCCAAGCAAAACACCTATAGAAAAGCAATGACCCAAAAAACGCTCTAATGCTATGCAAGCCGTGGACTCAAAAAGGGACAGTAAAGAGAGACGGAAAAAAGAGGAATCAAACATGGAAAACCCGCAAAACGAGAGCTAGAGAATAAACAATGGGCAGATATTAAGGGAGAGTCGGGTACCATATAGTCCTTATTATGAACAAGTCTTCGTTTCTCTATGCGATCATGAAATAATTACTGAAAATATAGAGAGTTGTGGATAGAGCAGGGACGGCAGCCTCAATTAGAAGAAGAGGAAGAGAGCAACAGCAGCAATGACGAGAGGTGGTGAGGCACGGACGCTGCTACCACTGTTAGGAGTATTGGTGGAAGAAGTGAGTCGCTCGTTATTCGAATTAGTCGCTACAGTTTGTGTGGTAGATGGAGCAGCACCATTCAACTGGACTGGAGGTGTGGTTATAACGGTAAATGTAGACTTGGAAGGAGAGATGGTGGCTGGCTTGGAATTATCCGTCGTGGTTTCTTTCTCGGAAGTCGAGGTAGGCTTAGGCTTAGATGAAGTTGAAGCTACAGAAGTGGTACCCTTTTTAGTTTCCTGTTCCAATGTGGTCGTTTTCCTTGGCTCCTCGGTAGTAGATGTAGAGGTTGTGGTCGTCGAGGTAGTCTTTGGAGGTGGAGGCGGAGGGGTTGTGGACTTACTAGTGGTGGGTGGGGGAGGGGGCGTGGTAGTAGTGGTCAGTTTTGGTGGTGGAGTAGTTGTGGTGGTGGTTGTTGGAGGTGGTGGTGGAGGAGTCGTGGTGGTGGTTGGCTTTTTCGTCGTGGTCGTTGGAGGAGGACTTGAGCCAACGTTGGTGCCGCCGCCTCCAACAATCTCGATGGACCCGGAAGAACCGCTGGTATCCTTGTAACGATACTTACTCGCACCGGTGGAGTAGTCTGTGATGGTCAAAGACTGCACGACCATGTCGAATGGACCTTGGCTATAATCAATTGGTCCGCCAGCCCATTGAACGGTGCCAGGTGGGTTCGACGGGTCACCAGCTGCCCATGGTCCGAATTTGATTTGCATTGGAGTCTGGGGATAGACATCTCCTAGGGCAGCCCTGGTTAAGACACGGACAGAAGCTCCATCGATAGACCAAGTGATTTGATCGGGTGTCCAGTCAACCACGTATGTATGGAACCGGCCAGTAGCATCGGCGACTGGAGAGGTTGAGCCGTAGATGTGTACATCCTGGTTGCCTTTGGAAAAGATGTTTGTTTGAACGCCGCCAGGAGCGTTACCAATGAATTCCTAGATTATTCAAAAAAACTTAGTTTATGATCATCTCGTCCATCTCAAATAGGTGAATTCTAGCTTACCACGTCGATTTCATCCAAGTCGTCACTTTGGTGGACGAGGGAGCTGACAATACCAGCACCAGGCCCAGCTTTCATGACAATTTCGGTTCTTCCCCAAAATATGTAGAATTGAGATTGCAAGGTTGGAGAATCGCCTTTCATTTGAACCCTCATGTGCATTCCATCGCCTTGGTAGGATATTCTCGAAGCGGATGAAACGATATCGAATTTGGGAGGTGCGCCCTGATTCTTTGTGAAGTCATGAGAATATGTGCCACCGAGAGCTGGATCGTCCTTGAAACCTATTTGAGTAAATTAGCTTCCACTCCAGATACCACACTGTAAACAACATGGGGGATGTAAGAAAATACTTACATCCTTTAAGAGGGTTGCAAGTGGAGCTAGTCTGCGCGAGGGCAGCTGGCAACAAGCTCGAAGCTATCAAGATGATACTGCTGAGCTGCATCGTTAAAGGAATGCTGATTTTGATACTCGATCTTCTGTTGAGACCCGTAGGAGGAGTAACGGAGATAGTTTATAAAAAGAGAGATAAATTGATAAATAAATGCGGGCGCAGGTACTTGTTTTTATGCGCAGTGTTTTCAAGCTCAAAAAAAGAAGCTGATCCGGCGCACTCGGACTCACCCCTCTCGACTGTGCGGCCCAACGCCAGATAATGGCACCAAAAACCGAGTGGCTGAACGAAACGAGCGAGGGAGTGAGCTAACGAGCACAGGGTCCAAAAAGCACGCAGGAACGCCTGTTCGGGACAGCCAAATGCAAGGTTTGATCCAACAAACTGCCTTGAATGTTCAGCTGCGAGCGGATAAAGGTGGAAAGAGCCTAGATCTGATCTGATCCTGTGGAATCGCTGTACCCCGATAACCAATCAACGAAAGACTCGCCGACTCTCGAGCTGCCCAAATAACGAGGAGGCTGAACTGTGCGAACCGCTGCTCGGCCTAAAACCTGTCACTTTTGTTTTTTCTGTAAGGCGGTAAGAGTGGAATTTGAGCTGCAGAGCTAACAAGCTGCTTGCTGCAAATGTCAAACGAATGACGATAACCGATATCACGATATCAGTCCGCAAGTGGGGGAGGTTCTGGTGAGAACGAATGTCAGAGATATGAATGTGAAATGAAAAGATTGATGACTGCCTATACAGAAAGGAATTCTCCCCAAGAAGGATGCATCTTCGGCCTCAATATATATCGCATCCACTTCATCTTGACAAATACGCCTTTCTTCCCCTCTTTCATCCCTTCCCTTCGTCGAGGTAAGGGTAGGTGTGATCCAAACTGCACCTGGGTTGGTTTGCTCAGCTTTTTCTCTTCCGCCCATGCAACCTCTGGGATTTTTGGCCCCACCACGGCTAAAGGAAGTCATTATTACTATCACCAGAAAAAAAAATTGTCGCAGATGCCGTGCCGCCGCAGAGGTTCCTTTGCAGAGAAAAGATACTTGAAAGCTCCGGCGTCTCCTCTTTTCCATTGATTTTGCCATTTGGGTAGTATTCAGGACTGCATCACGCTATTGCAGGCAGGGTCCAGCATGTCCAGGCCCGCAGCTTACCTATACTTAGACCTAGGCATTGTCACATTCCTATCACCTCCCTCCACCTTCTCTTTGGTCCAGACCAGGAAGATACTGGCTCAACTCTAGATAACACGGCCTTTTCGTGCGTTCAACCCGGACTTCCCGACTGGAATAATTCCCCCCGTGACCTCCTCGCCGTCACATTCCAATAGCCTTGTGTGGTTGATTCGTCGCCGCTTCTGAGGTTACATCTCTTTTGACTGTTAAAAACCTTTTCAATATGATCAAGATGGAAGGAGCTAGAAGACGCTAGCTGAGGGGGGAAAATGTTTTAGTAGTATACTTTTTATAGACTTTTCGCGAATGTTCGCCTTTGGCATCGGACCACAACCTTCATCATGAGATTTCAATACTTTCCGGCCCTGTGAGGCTCCTTAATATGCTGATATAAGCTTTTCATCAAACACAAAAGGGTCTTACTCTGACATCTTTTGACTTCGCTTGCACCTGAGTGTCACCGTTCCCCAAGACATCTGCACCCTTTGGTTGCATTTATGTCGGCGCTCCGAGTTTTCCTGATGTCAAGATGCATTGTATTCGAGAATGGCTCGGAGTTCTCTTATTCAGCCTCGATAACGATCAAGGGACCCTAACTCTAGGCTGAGTCAAGGTGGTCGACGGTTGGAGCGAACAGATCTGACGAGGTTGGTAACGGTATGAACCCCTGGCCTTGTCAGGACCCTGACTATCTATACCTGTTTGCAAAGAATCATAAACAACACATAATTTCCAACATCATCCCAATACTTTTCAGCTTGCGTCCAGGCCTTCGTGTAGTATATCATCCATCGAAGAAGATTGTAATTTGTCGAAGACGTTTGCAGTAGTACTATAAATCTGAGAATTTGAGTTTAACAAGCACTCAAACTTGTCATTGAACTATAGTCGTTAAACTCTCAAACATCATCTCATCCCGCGAACCTAACTTAAAGGTGTCAAATTTTCATATTTTTGAACCTTCTCGTCATGTTGTCGTCAACGTGTCAGAACAGATATAAATATACGACGATCGCGGTCGTACTCTTGATCTTCAAGCTAATATCCATTTCGATCAAGTCGCTCTTATAAACTTACTACTAAACTGATATCAAATTATAGTCTTGATCAAATTAGCTCTTATCCTACTCAAGTCGTTATTATCATTCTGCTTATTCGCAGGCCTACAATTCCTTCACCATGATCAACCGTTCACAATCAACCAATCCTACAACCCCCATCATTCTCAAAGATGCCTAAGAAAATAAGAGTCTCTAAAAGATCTATCCTAGCGATTGGTCTTGCGGCTGCTATCTCGCCGGCTTCGGCACTTGTAGCTCTGGAGTCCAGCGTTGTCGAAAAGCAAGCCACTCTTGTGTCACCTGCATCCACCACCGGATGTTCAAGTACCACTACCCCAGGCTTCCAATGGGATACAGGGACTTGTAGCGAGTCCTAAACGGCCACTTTGGTAGACCCGATTGGCAACTGGGCTAATCCTCCGAAAGTCAACATCAATGTGGCGGGTGTCGACCTCGTAGCCACCGTGGACACTGGTTCCACTGGTCTTGTTGCATCGATGAGTCTATTTCCGAACCATAATTTTACCCTAAAAACACCAACGAGCATCTTCTACACCAGCAGCCACTGGCTCGAAGAAGGCTACGAAGAATGGATCGATGTGACATTCGGGCCTTACGGAATGAAAACTAAGATCCTGGTCAAAGACCACGAAGTTTGCTGTCCTACCTTCGATCCCACGACTGACGGGGAGAGATGCCCGACCAGCAAGATCGTTGACGGCTGCATCTGCAGTAAAAACTGTCCGAGCTCGAGTTCAAGCTCGAGTGCCACCTCTACGGTAGCAAGCAAAAAGTTAGCAGCAAGAGCCACAGTTGCCGCCGTGGCGTATATGGGGATCGGATTCGGACGCGGCGATCCACCCATCGAAAATCCCTTCATGGATATCGTAACATACAATGGCAACCCTATCGGCGATTCCTTTTGCCAAGGTTATGCCATCACACCCTTCTTGTGGATACTGGTATTGCTAATTCTTACTTCTCTGCTGCGCCAAGTTACACCCCGCAGAGTACGTTTAATGTTTCGTTTCCAGGGGATAGTGGAAAGTTTACTGTGAGATATGATATGAGTGAGGGGAATACAAATTCTCCGAATCCGATGCAACCGATCGCCTTTGGCGCTAGTTCAAGGGCCGGATATATTAATTCGGGGAGGAAGTTATTGAATTGCTTTGATATTGCATACGATCCCGTTGGTGGGAACCTTGGATCCGGTATCTGAATGATACGGAAGCGGCGAATTGCTCTGATTATGTGACTGTTAATTTTTAAATTATCTAGACCTTGGCTGCATTGACTTCATACTTTTAAAAGTTTCTTGGAGAAACTAGATATATGGACAGCTGTTGCAAAATTTAATATAGACTACTTCATGTACTCGCGCTCCCGCAATTTCATTATATATTGAAAATGGCCATTCCGTTCAATTGTCATTCGCCTCTATCAAATTGAGAATCCGATTTATGCAAGCTACGAAGACAAAAAATTGTGTTCATTTGGATTCAATTACTCATCACATGCAAACAATCAACCAATACGTTACTATTAGTGTCTGTTCAAACCGTCTCTGATCTCGAGGAACCTTTTGTAACTTGGTGCAGTCCACTTCCTGACCTTCTTACCCCATATAATCATTGGAATCGTCAACGCAGCAAAGAAAATCTGCAGCACAGCGATAATAATGTACGAATTCTGATTCCCCGCCGCGTCGATAAAATCGCTGCACGCAAATGTAAAAATCATACCAAAAGTATTATTAATAACCGACACACCAACCATACCCTCGATAACCATCTCCGGATAACAATCCACGAGATAAGCCATGGCGATATCACCGGCACAACCCCACCCGAATCCAATCAGACCTAGCCCAACATATGGCCTCGGCCAAGACCATCCCTGAGCGCTCCCGATTCCGAAAACAAGAAGTCCAGCTGGACAGATGATCAAGTTTGCAAGACCAAGCCAGAGACGATACTCTGCTTCTTTCACACCGCCGTTCTTCTTCGCCATCCATACTACAAACCAATCGCTCAAAGGACCAGCGTACAAACAGCCAATGATCGCACCAATCAAACAGGGCACGTTCATGAGCGCCACACCGTAGTTGCTATAATTCCATGGATCATTGTACCAGAGACTGTCTTCGGTTGTGAGGTAGAAACTCAACCAGGCGTCTTGAGCACCCCATTGCAGTCCTGAGTAGATGACCGCGGGGAAGGCGAAAACACGGAAACCTTGGATGAGACGCTGGAAGTACTGCGCTGCACCCCATCCCTTAAGATTGCTGGCTGGGGTGATCAGGGCGATACTCTCCCAGTAGGTCTTTTTAACCCTAGGGTCTCTTCCACTTTGTATGAGAGGTTCTGGAGCCGGGCGTTCGTTGGGTCCCAACTTCTTCTCCGTATCTTCGTTATCAGAAGAGACTTTCTCGCCTTCGGTTTTTTCGTCTTCCTTAGTCGTCGCCTTCACCCCCGTGCCCTTGACTGCTACCCCGGGTGTGTCCGTGGCGTAGTATTGCAGGTATCGCTCACGGTCAAAGTATGTCTCTTCCAATCCAAAATAGAAAATGACAAACGAAACAGCGTAGAATATGACGCCCAACCAGGGCACCCATCTCCAACCGAGCGGACCACCTGCGATATACCCACCGACTAACGGGCCCAGGTACGTCCCGATCGAGGTGGCAAGAATGTAAATAGCGAGAGCGGTTCCGATATTGTGAGAATAGAAGATATCAATCAAAGACAGCTGGACGATTGTTTCGGCGCCGGATTCGGACATTCCGACGAACAGTTGGTTTCCAATGGTGTCACCGACGGTTTGGACTTTCGCGAACCAAATCGACCCAATCAGGCCTAGGATCATGGAGACGAGGTATCCAATGCGCCTTCCGTAAAGAGTCGCCAGAGCGGCAATGAATGGAGAAAAGTAGCCAATTCCCGCAAACAGCACGCCGGCCCCATCATTGTAGATGTCATATCCGATGCCCTAAATGCGGCGCGCGGAGTCATTAGCAGGGCATTCCAAATCGATCGCGAGGTCTGATAATCGCACTGCATGCAACACAATCATGACGTGGGACAACGGTGAGGTTCGGGGAAGTACCAATTCGTTTAGGGCGCTGTCGGCAGTACTTCCCGCGTCATTAGCGGTCGCTGCTGTCAAGCCCGTGTAAAAGAGCACAAGCAGCGCATGCCAGTATCTCCTTTGCCATGCCCAATTCAAAGGATCGTTCGGACTGTCCGTCGGATGGGGGAAGAGGACGATTTCTCCTTCGGCGCCCTCGAAAATCCGCTCGGTACCTGGGATTTCTTCTTTGTCATGACTGGCGCTCATCTTGAGTTCGATTTTGTGGTTTTCACCGCAACTACAAATGCGACTCGATTGAAAAGAATATTCGGGGGATAGGGGGAGAACGGGGAAGTGTCGCACGAGACCAAAGAACGATTGAAAAAGGTCCCGCGTCCTTCATTTTAAAGGATGAGCGCTTCTTGCGCTTCCTATGGAGTACAGCTTCATTTTTTTTGTTTTTTTTTTCAGTTGCAGCAATGGCCACCCGTACTGTTGCGTCTTTTTCTTTCTTTCTTCATGAATCGAAATCTTCTTAGCTATTCTAGTGAGATTGAGACGTAGCCGTTCCGAGCTCCCATGTGCCAATTTTTAGGTCCCAAACTTTGATTTCTCAACCAAGCCCAGCTGCCCAAAAGATAAGCTCCTCGCGAGTAGAGCCAATCGCCGATGTTGATAGCAAAGCATCATCCTTGCGTGTTTTTGGGAGCTGCATTTTGTCCTCGCTTTCCGACCACTGATAAGGGAGAGAAAATTCTCGGCGCATCTGCCGCTTTTGTTTTGGAACTAAAAGTCGACTTCAGGGCCTGCATCATGAGTGTTTTTTCAGAAGTGGGGAAAGGCTTCAAGCCATATACGGTCTATTGCGTGCTGTTTTGTTCGGACTGAAGCGAGTAGTCTGAAGCGAATTGTCAGGAGGACAATTTTTTCGAGCACCCGATACCCGGTTAACGAAGGAAACCCTCGAATATCCCTCGGAGGGTTGTTGGTTGGAAGTGTAGGGTATTTGTTTTTGGTTCGATTCCCGACGACGGGAATCTGCGAGTGGTCTGATGACGCTTTGATTGTGGAGTTTGGGTGCATGGAATTGAAAAGGCGCAGAAGATCCACACATGGGGTACAGATATACAAACAACATGCACCCACGGTCGGTAGCCTAGACAGTTGGTTTCACTTGGCCTTCAATTGCTTGGACTTGAAGCAGAATTGAACTCTCGCAATTAAGAGATTAGATTTATTATGCTAATATAATACACTACAGAACGCTGCTAAGCTCTTAAGTACGCTGCAGACAGATTAAATGCGGTTTTATAGACTTCGTTAAAAACGGTAATTGTGCAACTCCTATAGAAACCAATTGACTCCAAAACTCATGCAATCCATTAGAAAAATGCTTCAGCGCCCCCATTAGAATGCGAAAATGGCAGCAAGACCAAATGATGCCAATAAAGATAATATGCTCGGTGCAAGAGTGGTACCAATGTTTTTCTTGGTCGATGTCGCTGTTGCGTTCAACTGAGTAAAGATACTCGTAGGGTCGTAGGGCTCAGCAGGCGTCTGAGACGCTCTCGTTCCGTTCCAGCAATAACGAGTAAAGCATTGGTTACAGACATCGGGCACAGTCGCTTTAGCTCTCGCCCAGGTTCGGCTCATGATGGCGCATCCGACGCATTGGGGCCATTGTGAGTCCAAAGTAGAGTTTCCTCTCGTCGCAACTAGATAACCGTTCTCAATGATAGCGTCCCGATCAGAGATATTGTAGGAGAAGGTGTACGTGGATACGTTGGAATTGAAGACATATGGATAATTGGGAATATAGACCACAAGAGGTGGGACAGTGCCAGTAAAGTTGGTTGCGTCACAACCGAAGAATGTAGGTCTCGTGTTTAAGCCCAAGTTAACAAAGGTGTTCTGATCGGGAACCGAGGGGAAATTGGTTCCATTGCTGAGATATGTTTCTAGTGATCGAGCGTACGTAGCCACCATAGCTGTTCCGTTCGGCCAATTGGCGCTAGGGGCAAGGGTATCGGCGGAAGAGTCAACTGCGAATATAACGTCGACATTGCGTTCAGGCTGAATGAGTGGCTGCAAAGGAATGTTCTGGAGATCTTCTCCACCATCAACAAGCGTCAAACGATTCGATTGAGCCGAGGGATTAGTCTTGTTGTTCCATCCGAAGAACGGATTGGGAGTCCAATCGGCAATATCGTTTTCGGCGCCGCTGAGATCATTCAAAAATTTCTCGACAATGCTATCGAGCACCTTTGGAATAGTCGCGGTGATCGCATCGATGTTCAGTAAGAATTGATTGAACAAGGACGACGAGGTACCCATAACAAACGCGGCATTGTCGAATCCTCGGATACACTTCTGATTCTCCGGAACAGCACCTCCAGAGAAATTTGATCCGACATACCGAAGAGGCTACAGAATTATCGGTTAACACACGAAATCTAGCAATTAAAAGGACAGGCTAGAGTCAAACTTACAGCAAATCCAAAAACGGTAGGGTCCCAACTGCCCATTTCCCATGGGTTAAATTCGAAGACGGTAGTATTTAATGACACAAGATCCTCCCCTGGGGCCCGACCGTCGGCCACGAGGATGGGCATTGGAGCGCTTCCAGATGTGAAAGTAGGGTCATCGGATAGACTGGACCAGGTCACATTCAAACCTCCCTGGGGGTAATCCATAAGTTGGAATGCCAATGCTCGACCCCATAAATCGGTGATAGAGGTGTTGAAGCCCGCCTCGGATTTCGAATCAACAGTAGTAATTAAATTTTCATAATAACTAGTGCCGGAGATAGGCTCGTTCGCACCCCCCTCAGGCCCCACGAAAATAGAATCCTCAAATTGCCACAAGGAGCCAAGCTGATTTTGCGTCGAGTTAACAATGGCCTGAACTGAGGTAAAGTTGTTCAACGACAAGCTCCCAACAAGCCAGCCTCCTCCAGATAATCCTGCAAGATATGTCGAAGATTGGAGTAGACCACCGATATGGCCGGGAGACGTCGAATTACTTGTCCGGGAGTCGAAAGCTGAGAGCACACCGGCGCCGTTCATAAGCGCTCTGTACCCTCCACCGGAACATGCAATTCCGATGTTTGGGATCAGAGAAACGTCGTTGCCATTCTTATCGATGTAGGCACCAGCATCGAAGCCGGCGATGTTTACTCTCGTTAAGAACTCTCTCAAAGCTTGGGTTGTAGAGGTTCTTCGTTTCTGTAGCCAGGCAGTCTCCTCGCTGGAGAGTTTGCCTGCAGTGCGGATGGTTGGACGTGTCGAGGGGCATGTTACGGGTGCTGGAGCGTATCCATTTGGGGCGTCGGGAACAACGCGCTTTTCGAGCAAGGCAAGGGCCTCACGCGACTCGTCGAATGCTAAGCCTGCCGAGAAAAGGCCAAGATATAAAAGTAAACTGGTGATACTAGGTCCCCCCATCACTAAGATACCAAATATGACGTCGAATTAGTAGATGTTCGCAAATCAGAGAGTGAAATCGATAATCCAGGAGAATAAGAGGCTACCAAGACTCTGTCGTGTGCTCCGACACCAATGATTGCCGAAATTAAATGTTTCCTCAGACTTTGGACTTTCTTAATACGACTAAGGGATAAGAAACAACCTTAAATAACTTTTTATCATGACAGCGACACAACTTTTCAGCCTCGGAAGCAACGGGAAAGTGAATACGTAACTCCCTCAGGTATTTAAGCACATACCAAAACAGCCAAAGCCGGTCTCCAATCGACCGACCTCCTCGATTATTCGGAAGCGTTGCTAACCCGAAATTTACTGGCTTCAAGCGATCCGATTCGTCGAATGGCGGGGATTTGTGAGCCCGATGTTGCATTCATGTGTGTCGCGCAACGACCCTAGAATTAAAATCTCACACCAAACTCCGGAGACGATTCACGACACAGCCCCGGTACAAGGCGGATATTTCGAGGATTGTGAGTTGGATTATATCATAATAACATATAAACACAATCAACACCGCTGTGCAACAAGGGGTTGTTCTAGTCGACTCGTAGAGATCAAGACTGGTTTCTCGAACACTAACTTTTCTAAACTTCAAGATCTTTGAAAAGATCTGCCGCGTATAGCCCTGTACGGCTGTGCTTGCATTGCACATCATCCCGGCGCATGAGATCTACTGCAAGGTTCTCTGTTAGGAATGTATTTATAACTACTGGCGGTTGGTGGGCCTCGGTCAGGGACAAAACATCTAGATTTGGCATGCGTTCCGGTGAGCTTGTGCAATTATGCCTCACGTCAGCACTCGCGCGGCACCAAGCCCTGATATCGGTATACCACGACACGAATACGTGGTGAAGCATGAGACTTTTATCATATATACTATATTTTCTAAATTAACTTACAAATTTCAGCCTCTGTTCAATACAATATTTAGCTATATACCGAAGTAATATAATATACTACGGCCTTGTCTTTTATCCACGCTTAGCGGCGAAGACCACGACTCATGGCTAGAGTTGATTCGCGATTTTATTTCTCACAAACGCAGACCCTTTTCGAACGTTCATGTTTAGTCGTGCCTTGCCCGAGAAAACTGACTTTGGCTAGGAGCTACTAAAACCGTAGGGCTTTTAGATGTTGAAAGATTATGATATCAACTCAATACAATAGTGTGTGCGCTTCCAGAATTCTACTATAGACTAAGCATTCACACCTTCACCATGAAATTCAAAGAGTATTATAGTGCTGAAACATATGCTGGCTTATGTGTGTTCGATCCCCACACCTTTTATAAACATTGCTCCTCACGTAAGGCTGAATTATATAATTTTACACATTACATAATTACACCAAGCCAGGTTCAGGAACACTATAGTCTCGCTTAACGAATATTGAAGTGATAAGAGCTTAAAGATTATATAATTATATTCAATCCCTTTTCTCATACAACTATAAAGGTACAAGGCTCCAAACACATACATGAAGTACGAACATGAAGGATATAATATACACTTGTATCTGCCATAGATATACGATTGGCTTTCGAAAGTTAATCCAGCCTATTCCAACGATATCTTGGGCTTTTTTAAAGTTTATGTTGCTTTTGCTTGCATAAGCGCAGCGTGTTCAAGGGCCAATGGCGTATATCCCGGAGTTCCATAGTAAACCGCAGTTCCATCGTCCGGGGATGGCCCAGTGGACAGATAATCTGCGTATTGCCAGTACATATCACCAGCAATTTCTATACATCCTCATTAGCTCATTAGGTATCCCAAGATTGAAAGCGAATTTGCTACTTACGAGTATCATATAAAACGGTATTGATCCAGGGCAATCTAATAGCAGTGTGGTTCGTGGTAATGTCACCGTACTCCTCAAGAACAACTGGCTTTCCTAGCTTCGCGCCGATAGCGTCGTGTTCCAGAATCCACTCGGAACCCCATTTATAAGGGATGCTCCCTAGACATTGAACCAATTGTCAGAATGCAAATTTTTAACAAGCACACAAGGATAAGGGTAATAATTTCACTCACATGCATGTGGCCACAGGTGGAAAACACCAAAATCAAGAGTCTCAATGCTCAAATTCAATTCAAAGTCGATACCTTCTGTTCCTTGGTAAGGATAAGATCCGTCGCCACCTCCATTCAGCCAACCTTCGTCGCCTAGAGTAACCATGTGTCTGTCATCCAAAGATTTGATGTACTCGCTGGTGGTTTTCGCCCAGTTGTAGATAACATCGAAGGAGCATCCGTGACATCGGGGCTCATTGGCCAACTCCCATGCGAAAATGGCATTGGAGTGTTTGTATCGTCGCACGACAGCTTTGATGTATGCTTGATATTGCTTTTGAGCTGGCGCTGATGTGTACCAGTTGGTTGCGTTTGTGCCATAGTAGTTCGAGTAGGCTTGGATACCACCATAATCACCCCAATTGTTGACAAAGTTGATGATCAATTTGATTCCATAGTGAACGGCCTTATCGACGACTACGTCGAGACGTTGAAGGCCATCAGGGCCAAGGTTGATATATGGCTCGGATCCTGGAACTAAGGCTTGGTAGTAAACGGATCCTGGAGCTGGGATTGCGTTCACGTCATTGAAGCCCCAAACACGGAGCACCTTGAGCTTCGACTATAATTTCCCAGATGATATTAGTTTTTACTCCTACGGATTTTGCCTATAGTTTTGATCCTTACAGTTTTCAAATGGCTCATAACTAGATCGACGTCATCATCATTTGTGAGAAATCCGATCCAGTATGTATTTGTACCGGCGAAATATTGATCTTTCTCGTCAATATTGAAGATTCTGCCGGATACTGAGCAGAAGGCGTCATGGTTGGGAGCACGCTTCAGTAAAACCGAAGCTGCAACCGTTTGAATCGCAGCAAAAATCGATAGAGCTGTATGAAGTTTCATGGTGGATTAAAACAAGAGGACGATTGGCCACAAGGGACAAAGCAAGAGCCCTCAGGGGAAACACTGTACTTATAGGTTTCTAGGCTCGAGGATGTACTCTTCGGATAATCAATATCCAGGCAGCTTGGCAATTGATGAAATTTCGCCTTGACCTGGTCGACGCAGATTGACGGTTACCGGTGGGAGTGTTCCTCAGTCAATCCGATGAACACTCGTGGATGCTTTGTAAGGATCGAATTTACGCTGAAATATCTCATAATGCTCTGCTAACTGCGCTGGAAGGGTACTAACCACCGGGTTCTAATTCGCTAAAGGCTAATCATGATGTAACTAGTCCGGCGTTGCTATAGAGAATGTCAGTTGTAATTGCAATACCGGCGAGACTGCACCCGAGCTCTAAGCTAACTAGCCTATTAGAACCCTACATGCCGTCAAAGTCCCGGCTATGTAGTTGTGGAAGCGACCAATGCCGCTCCGGGCCCTCTGCAATGGTGGAGAACAAAACTTCAAAATTCGCTGAATGCGCCACTCCCACCGCCGAACCTTATGGCAGAATATATTTCCGAAGCTAGTTCTTAAGCTTAAATGATGGTGCAACTTGGTAGGGATTCTTCTCGTCCAGGGACTTTAGCCGTCAACACATATTGATTCAATCACAATATTCACGCCATGCCCAACTGCAACTTTCGGATCGAATTGTTCCGACTTCAAGTTTAGATCTCGGAACCTAGTGGATGAATAAGATCCCTAGCTGTGAAAATGCTTATGGATATAGAAAGTTCAAGGAGCTGCTTGGGGGAAATGCAGGAACGATATACGCGACAGCTACCCAAGTCTGCACATGCTCAACCCTGCTGCGAGTCTTTCGAGGTTCCCCACAATAAAAATCGGATCGGTGTTTCCCGCGAGAGCAGTATAGTATTATGCAAATCTGACACTGCTAATTCAGGCTCAAGCAGTGGAAGCTTAGGCTACGGGGGGCCTGCTTCCGGATCAATCATCGCCTTCGTCTAGAAAGCCAAATCGATCGCAGCCTTAGCGACTGAATGTTGTTGCATATTGCGTGTTGCGCCTTGAATGGAGGGAGCTTTAGTAACCATTGCAAGTCTAGTTTGTTGTTTCGCGAACGAAACAATCAGGCTCAGGTGTGAGATCTGACTTGTAGAAGCATGATACAAAGAAACTAGTCTCGAAAACAATAGTCTCGAAAACCATAGTCTCGAAAACCATAGTCTCGAAAACCATAGTCAAAAAGGGGCTTTAGATCTACCTCGCAGTATCGAGGTAATTGTACTTGTATCGAATGCAAATAATGCTAAGACGTTCCAATGTCAATGTGTAGCTGTAAAAATTATCATGTTAGCTATTCTTTACAAATAATGGGTGCGCGACAGGTTTCTCTCGAGGAAGAATTGCTTCCTGGATTGTTTTAGCCTTGTTGAAAACTTTAACAGTAGTTTTTGTGATGGCATACTATGGATACGGTTGAGTGCGCATTGCTTTTAGTAGTCGAAGTGCATCAAGTTTCTCAAATGCCGCTATTACAATGTGTGTCGCAATGAGGCTCAGATGGCGCTGAGTTCCGGCCTCAAACTGAGATCAAAATTCATTCATTGACATCATTACTTGGCAAGCAACTGACCTGGGGTTGGCAGGATTTTCTGTCAATATTTTTTAATTCAATAGAAAACCATGTATATATCTTTTTCTTACGAAGCACGGACGGAGTGTGGCTTGAACATACCGCTACACAGACGCATCTTCATTCGTGAATCAATTCGCTGGAAACTCAAGTACTACAAGAAGCAGTTCAGAGACCAAACGATATTACGAAGGCTTGTGCGAAAATTAAGTGTGCATTCTTGGCATTAGACAATTTCACCCGGTGATGTGGGGCCCGGAGGCTTGGCATACCGGTACCTATGATATACAAAATTGATGGTTATAGCGACAACTATAAGATTATGAAAATATAGTAATTACAAAATCAGCAACCTCTGAAGCCTCTGGAACAGCTGGAACTACTGGAGCTACTGGAGCCGCTAGGGCCACTAGAGTTATTAGGGTTTTTAAAGGCCAAACAGGTTCTGGTTTACCAATAGTATCATCACTAATACCTTTTTTATAATTATTACTACTATAAAGTCTAATAACTATTTGAATATAGCAGGTTATTTGCTCAATTTAATGCTGTATATGAGCTTAGCTCAGTTGCTGCCATTCTGCTAATCAGGCTGCTATTTTATTAACCAGGCTGCCTCCATATCAGCTCTATTTGTTAATACTCCATGCCTTGAGATCCTACACTTTGGGTAATACCAGCCTGGTCAATGAGTTGCGATGAATATTGAATTGTTCACAGATCTAAGCTTGTTTGATCTCTAGCTAATAGTGTCAATATCTGTATATGTTGGCAATCAGTCAGCTTAGTTGTAGTTTTCATTGACATTCTGATAGAGCTGGTATGGTATGGTTATGGTGGTTGTAATGGTGGTGGTAATTGCACGAGGTGGTGTGTTGCCTTGTGCAATTACCACTATAACCTTGACCCTGGGGGACCGGGGGCGTGCCAAGCCTCTCTCACCAAATGCCAAGAATGCACACTTAATTTTTGCACAAGCCTTCGTACGAAGGCTTGTCAAAAAAGTGTTCGGATGTGTGGCATTTCATTTAATTACACTAGTGTGTGGCCCGGGAGACAACAACTCCGGGAGCAGCGACCCCGGTGGTGAAGTCAGGCTCCGGTTTTCCAACCGTAGAGTCCGTCGTGCCTTCTTTATATTCATTGCCACCATTCAATTCAATTACTTTTTGAATATGGCGCATAATACGCTCAATCCAATACTGTATTCGCCCTGGCTCAGGTTATCCCATTCTTCCTCCCATGCAGCGATTATAACCGCGGCTCTTAGCCTTAGCAAGTATTCGTGATACTATGGATTTGGAGACCTTAAAAGATCAGCCATTTCTGCTTGCTTACAGCCACAAGCCAGTGCCGTCAAGATCTGAATCCGCTCAAGGGAAGTGGTTTCGCGACGGCGTGGAGTTTTTGGAGGTGGAGGTGGAGGTGGAGGTGGAGGTGGAGGTGAAGCTTGTAGAGCCTCTGGAGTAGCAGTTGCCATTATAGTGGTATCTATGAAGGTAATGAAGATGATGAAGATGATGATGTTTGCAAAATCATCTTTTTTTAGTCACCGGGGCGCTATGGGCACCTCCGGGCCCCACCAACTCTCTCTGAGCACGAAATGCCAAGCAAATATGCACATCCGAACACTTTTTTGACAAGCCTTCGTATACCTCTTGGTATCGCAAACTAGCACTAGGTCCAGGAGTGGGCCATGGTCAAAACTGCATTTGTCTGCCTTGAACATGCGCGACTTTTTTTTCTGCACACCTCCGTAATGCACATAACACTGCTATCATTTGCCTTGTCAGGCTCCGCTTCATGTGCGATGAATGATTTGAAGAAAGCTGCATCAATTTGAATTCATACGGGCCTCAAAATAAGGTGCAAAATTACCTTGTATTTAGGAGGGATGCGGGCTCCTTGAGACCAGGTCAAGGGTTAAATAAATACCCTTGGAGATTGGGACCGAATGGCAACAAGTTAAGTTTGACTAATATATATCAGAATGCATTTTGTAGGCGATAATCAGAGGATAGAGCTCAAAAATCATTTTTGAACTTCGTACTGTAGTGCTTAAGGATGAATTCCATCTGGACAGATACCTCTGACTGTTTTTGCGAGCCAAACTTACTATTACTTGTCGGGTTTGTTCTGATTCAATGCATGCGGGTTGAGCTGAAGACTCCCATGCGATTTTTTTGGTCGTGGCGCTTAACTTGGTAATCTTGGCGCATATCGCCAAGTTGAAATCCTTCAGCTTGGGCCCAGAATCCTGCAGATATAAATAAACCAAAAGAGCAAAACCGGTAGACTTGAGCCAAATTGGTGGGATCCTCACTGATAGAGCCGCAAACTATACGTTTTCTAGGTACACTCTTTGTTAATCCACGACTCCTAAGGAGACGACTTTTCCTTTTTACGTCAGTGCTGGAAAGAATATGTTTTTGCTCGGATATCATAGATATCAACTGCAAGTGCACACCAAAGCTGCATGCCAATGCACTGCAGGTTGCAGTCTAAAGAGTATGAAATATTGGGCCAAAGCCTGAAGGTACTTGGTCTCCTGTATACCAGATTAGCTCTCTTTGAGCGATTGTTTTTGTCTCAGAAGGGGAACGGCATGGTGGCATAAAAGACAGGGTTGTCGCCGTCCGGACCATGGAGACCCCTCGTTGGGCACTCGTTCGTAAATTATTATGCCAAGATGTGCTACCGCTTGCTCTCCGCCTACATTTCTTAGTATGCCGTTTATCGGGATATTCCTGAACCAAAGCGCTCCTTTCTTGAGGAGGCTGAAAAGTTCAGGATCATATTCTTGTCGAATAGATCAAAAGACGGGCCCCCTTTCCGGAATCCAGTTACCCCCCGATTCTTTATATCGAGCGGGCTTCCACCTGCCGATTTCGAACTCTGCGATCGCGCATCTCGGTCTTAGTTTGGACTGCAATATCGATTCGAGAAGTTTTACAACAATCTTAGTAAAGTCGCAACAAGTATTCCCTCAAGATGGGAAGCTATTTCTTCAGGTCATTCACTACTTTGGTTTATTTGACAACCCTTTTTTCCTCTCCTCTCGAGGCTGCAAAGACCGTTAAACTAGACCTCTTCGAAGAACGAGATTTATCTTTACACAGAAGACAAAGTACTGGCGATGGAGCAAGGGATATAAATCTGATTTGGGTACGCTAAATTTACTGAATTTTCCTATTGCAGGAATATCCTTGGGCTATAGCTGAATATTTATCATCTGAACCTTTTAGAACTCAACTACTTTCAGATACTATGCCTATGCAACTATCGGTGAGTATTTTTTTGCAATAAGTCACAATCTATTGATCTCTAACCAAATCTCATTCCTAACATTTGTGGCGCAACGTAGGCGATAGTAACAAAAATCTTAAACTCGCGATTATTCAAAACCCATTTACATGGGTTCCACGCCCTTGGAATAGATCAGTCGATTGCGACACGGACTATAACGACTGCGAAGCTTCTAGTGTCTCGGGATACTGTAAGGCTCTAGCCTTGATCGGAAGGGAAATTTTATATTCTAACTAAAAAAATAGTCAATGTGAACCCTCCCGATTCATCAACGTACCGCAATCTATCCGCGAGTACACCATTCTCGATAGAGTATGACGATAACGGAAATGTAAATACAACCAACCTCTATTACCTCATATCATAGCTGGTATATAGAAGATACGGAAGCTAACTTCGAAATTTACGGAAAATTAGGTCACTGGAATTTGGGGCCAAGATGACTTTCGAATAAGCGATATCACAGTTCCCAAGGTCAACTTCGGAGTCGCTGAAGAATACGGATCAAGAAAGCCTTGTATCGGCTTGGATAAGAGTGATTCATCTGTGGACTATCCATCTTTCCTCGAGGTCATGCAAAGTCAAAATTTGATTAATACTCCCACATTTGGAGTATATCTCGGAGATCTCAGAGGGAAAGATGATACTGGGAAATCGATAACATTCGGTGGAATTGATACCCTAAAATTCAAATTACCTTTGAGAACCGTCTCCAGTCAGAACGGCTATACTCTGGATCTCGTTGGAGTTAATTTGATTGGTGATAATGGGGTTAATACCACGGAGATAGCCACTAGTAGCAGTCCCCAGAGTGTTACGATCAGCTTTAGTACTCCGTAAGCCAAGGCAAGCGAATAATTTTCCTACCAAGATGTGGGAATTCATGTTTTCCACGCTAACCACTATCCTGATAGATCTATATTTTTACCAACGGATATTTTCAAGGACGTCATGAATTTTCTCGGAGCAAGCGAGAGTAATAATTACGATATCAGAAAGTTACCAGCCGAGAATACTGGTCTAGAGTTTGTCTTTCGAGACGACCTCCGGATTTTTGTTCCATTCTCTCAGATGATATTGCCCGACACTTATACTCCTGGATGGTATACTACTCTTATTCAAGAGGAGACTGATGGTGGTTTTTACTTGGGGTCACCGTTTTTCAGGTATGACTACTCTTAATTTTAGCCGAAATATAACAGCAGTCCCATTCTTGTTCGGATTGCTAAACTGGTGGTTGATTCTACTCAGAGCCGCCTACGTATTTTACGATTATGCGAATAGCGAGATTAGCATTGCGCCATCTATTCTCAATGTCACGAACAGCAATATTACCGAGATCGGCGTTAATAACGCCTCTGTGACAACGCTTGACTGGCTATATGTGTCTGACGAACCTAACACGCTGCCCACACCCACCACGACACCATCACCTACACCATCACCTACTTCAACTTCGAAGAAATCGATCGTAGGGCCTGTAGTCGGTGGTGTAGTCGGTGGCATAGCTGTAATAGCGGCAGCTGTTGGAATCTGTTTTTGCTTGAACCGAAGATCGAAGTCTGCCCCCATGGGAATGAACAACGGTCATATGCCTAATAACCAAGCTATGGGAGGAGAGATGAACAACGGAATGAATTACGCGCAAGATCACTATACAGCACAGAAACCAAACCCGTGGGCTCATAATACGGTGGTGAGCCCAATGTCTCCGGCACCTGGCCCTACATCGCCAGGCCCTGGTCCTCTATCGCCAGCTCCATCAGAGCTTGGTGGCAATATGTATCATCCACCTGCGCTTGCCCCTGCGCCCAACGCCGCCTATGGCCACAATATCCACTCTACAGTAGTCGAGCTCGCTTAGAATTGGTAAATAAAATGTTTAGTGCTTAGATTCGACCGAAGTGTTGGGAATTTCTTACCATTGATTTCGCACATTCGTTCGGGAGTATTTGATGATGGTGCCTTTTATTTGTATTCCTGGAGGATCAGAGTTTCTTTGTTAAATTTTCCTTTAATATGTAATCAACGTGATCTATTACATTGTGGATATAGCTCTTTGTAAAATTTAGTGAGGGCCTATTGTGTCACCGTAATATCGATTATTCTATTTTGATATGAATAAGCCCTCATAATCATGAGAAAGTTTTTATCAGCACTAAGCTAAATTCTGACATAGGGAATAGTTTGGTTCTTGCTCGTAGGAAAAGTTACATTGCCATGATAAACTACTGAGAATAAGCAATGCGATTACCACAATCTTTGGTTCCTAAAATGCTACTATTCTACTAGTCATTTCTTCTACGCTGTAATTTGCACGAGTTGAAGTTTTGATCCACTAAAACATCTTGTCATGCGTTGCTCTATGTTGCAGTTTTTGACCCGCGAAAAACAACGTGCAACGACTCCGTTAACCGGCAGTTATAGACTAATCACAGGATTTCAAAGTTGGTATTTCAATTTTCAACGTCATTTTCTAGTTTGATAGCGATTTCCTTTTTTTTCTCTTTTATATGCCACTGCATATTTTTGCCTTGGAAACTGCTCGATATCAGTGTATCCACCGCGACTGAAACAACATCTGACCGATTAGAATATTCAAGTTGATATCGATATACGTCGCGTGCTGACAACATCGGGCAGCATGTCGGGACGCTGCATTTGGACGCCTTTCACTAATTTACGAGCCGCTGTATGCCGCCAAAGCGAGTCTGCAGGCCGACTGAATAACTTACGACAAAGATATTATTCGCAAGTACCAAATTCTTATTCAGCCTCGAAGGATAAGTCTCCCAAGGACACCACCAATACAATGGCTAAAGAAGACGAGAAAACTCCGACCAAAATGACTGTCGCCGAAGCAGACGAAGCTTTAAGAAAATCAATGGGTGATATAGACGGTGGGGGTGAGAGTTCAGTGGAGATGGAAGGTGGCAAGTTTGTGGGTCTACGGAAGGGCGTGAAAGACAACATGTTCCGTCTCATTTGAAGAGCTCGATATAATATTACCGGTATGAGATTTCAAATAACCTCTATTGGGTAAGATAGGGACGAAATTTCCGTGTTTGTACATGACTATTGATTAATGTATTCAGTAGATTGAGGAGGATTCAAGCGGCATTGGGTCTATCCATACCGTTTCGAAGGCGTATCATCAACGGACAATCCACAGGGGGGGCAGTATCATGATGTATACCTGGTCGATTACACTTAAAGAGCTGAACATTACATGAGACAATATAATGTCAGCTATATACGCCCAAGTTACTTAGCTAAGCTAAATTAGATTACATGTCTCATGGAGTATTTTCTCATAGCTGTTGCGATGTATTGACATTCGCTTTGGTTGCGGTTGTGATAAAGTCAGGGAAGGTCAATAGGCACGGAATTTAACCAGACCAGATAATCTTATTTGAATATATTCTAGAAATTAACATATAAACACTTTTGAGAATAGTTTAAGCTTTATATTTCATCGAACGACCGACAACTAATGGGCCTATAGTACTTATATTTGAACTGCCCTTTGTCACGAGACCAAGTCGCGCATACGCGTTTTCGTATCGAGTGAAGGTTCATTCACTCTTGCAGTTGAGTGGCTCAGCCGCAGGAAGACCTGCGAAACCACACAACTTGGTGACAAACACGCATATATCCGAACAGGGAACGTCAGCTTAACTAAGCGGTCTCCACAGTCGGTGGGGTCGGGTATCGAACCCCCATGAGACTTTGGTTGTGAGCCGAACTCCAACGACAAAACAAAAAATTGCGAAACACAGACTGGGAACAAGCTTTTTAACAGGTGGACTCAAAACACTAAAGAATATCTTTTCACTATTTAATATATGGGTTGTAATCAAAGTGATTAGACTTGCTTCTCAGAGCGAATCTTGATCCAAACCCCTAGGATCCCGCGGTCTGTTTCATTCACATGCAGCAAAGAAGCTGCCAAGGCTGCAGGCTGCAGGCTGGCAACGGAGCGTGAGGACAGGACCAGGGTGACAGGGGAAAAACACCAGGAGGTTCGGCCTGTATATTCTCGATTAGAAGGTCTTAATTCAGAGCAGGTAAATATCACCAACTCAGCTATCATGAGAACGGAGCCACCCGTTTCCGTGGATCCGCTGAGCTCATGCATCTTGGGGGCGCATCTTTAAAAAAATCGTTCAGCCAGGAAGCTTTAGCATCTTTGAAAGTTAAGTTTGGTTATGAGACTGTTAGCTGCTTCAGCATAGCCTCTCGAGCTGATATCCAACCTGTTAACACATGCACTTCGAGTAGTAGGGCTGGTGACAAAATGTCGTTGAAAAGAAAGACATCTAGAAGCCCCAGGGCTGGCGTCATCCAGCGCCGTTGCAAAAATAACTTAGCTAAGATTTTAATGCTTCGAAAACGTGGAGAATATTCCAAAGAACTTGACAAGATCTCGCACTTCTCATCCATGGCCCACAGAATGTCAGCTTGATTACCGATAACCTACCCACAATCCCGTCCGGGAAGCTAGATCAAAAAAGCAAGTTCAAATATTCCATCTTGTGTCCCAAATCTTCAGGTCAGCAGTTTGGACGACCAAGGGCTGGAAAACTTCCCAATTCGTTCCTCGGCTGCTAAGATTGACGCTTGGTTTTCGGCTGCTGGGTTGACACCTGCACGTATAATAATGCAAACCATTCCTTTTTGCATGGCGTCAAAACCGACTACATCTCTAAAAATTGTAAATTCCTTTGACGAGGAGGGACACTCCTTCCTCCCTTTCCCTCTTCATCAACATCAGTTCTAGTTCAAAATTTAAAAATTCAGCGTCCCAGCAGCTCCTTGTGCAACGACACACAAACCAACCATTGCCAAGCAATATGTTGGCACAAGCTCTCGGCTTTGAGTGTGATAAGCTCCCATCCCTGGGGACTTTAGTCCTCGGATTCGCTACAATCTGGGTACACAAAGCATACAATTAGTTTTTATATTCAGCGTTGCGGAAACCTCTTCGTGGTATTTGTACTTTGGCGCTAATTCATACATTACCGGTCCACCTTAGGTCTTTGGTACAATCATCTACCGATTATACTTTCATCCTTTGTCCCACCTTCCGGGTCCCTTCCTTGCAAAAATTACAGATTTTTACGGTGCCTATCATGCCTGGACTCAGAAGAACCACTATCATATGTATAACCTTCACAAAAAATATGGTAAGCATTTCATGTCACACACCTAGATATCAATACTTGACCAAACAACTAATTCGAAACCTAGGTCATGTAATGAGATATGGTCCAAATAAGGTATCTTTCGACACTGCGCTGGCTATCAACGGTAATTTCCATGCATCTTGCAAATATTTAATAGTCAAATGGTCTAAACTCACATCTACCTTGCAGAGATTTACAGCACTACTAAGCCGCTCAAAAAGTCAGCTGGGTATCGCGCCATGATTCTGGCTGGTAATGAGTACAACGTGCTTACATCAATTGATAAAACTGTCCACGGCAAAAAGCGAAGAATCTTGGGACAAGGTTTCAATGATCAAGCTATAAGAAGCTACGAACCCATTGTCCTCGAACGTGTTGAAAGATTCTGTGAGTCCCTGACCAAAGAAGTTGGTTCTGATGGCTGGGGTGTGGTTAAAAATATGTCTCGACTCTGTAAGTTTTGGCCTTTGTTTGAATCTTTCTGCAGTTTGTCCCTTACAGCTAATACCTACATCTCAGGTGCCGCCCTCACTTTTGATGTCATGGGAGCTCTCGTCTTTGGCCAACCCTTCCACATTTTGGAAGACGAAAGCGGGTTCTCATACGTCATCGATGCTATACTCGCCGCGAGTAAAAGTGTCGGCGTCTTCCACCATCTCATGATCATTGGCAAGAACGAGTTTCTTTTCAAAATCCGTGGCGCATTCAGACTCCTATTCATCAAACTGAAGGATATCAAGAGTATTAAGAGTTTCTTGGAACTCAGTGCGAAAATGACGAAGCAACGTGCTGCGCTGGAAACCGCCAAAGCATCCGGAGAGGACATCATGAGTGTTAGGGGTACTCCTAAGAAGGATATCCTGGGGTATATTCTAAACGCCCAAGATCCGGAAACCGGTGAACGCATGAGTCCAGGTGAGGTTTGGAGTGAAGCTCGTCTTTTAATCATCGCGGGATCCGATACCACATCTACTTCTCTATCCGGGGCTCTCTACTATCTCGCTCGCAATCCGAAAATGTATACGAAACTCCGTGACGAAATCCGCTCGACGTTTGCTTCCCAGGAAGAGGTTATCCCCGGCCAACGACTCAGCAAATGCCAATATTTGAAATTTGTCGTCGAAGAAGCGTTGAGGATGGCTGCCCCAGTGGGTGGTATTCTTTGGCGTGAAACCACAACAGATCATATCATCGAAGGTGCTAAACTGCCAAAGGGTACCGATGCCGGTGCTCCGATATATGCCGTCCATCACAACTCGGATAACTTCACCGACCCGCATGTTTTCAATCCTGACCGATGGGATGAAAGTATCGTTGGACAGGAATCGGTTGCGTTGGCTAAATCCGCTTGGTTCCCCTTCCAGCTTGGCTCGAGAGGCTGTATCGGAAGACCTTTGGCCATGATGGAACTGACATTGACGCTGGCTAGAATCGCTTACGATTTCGAGTTCAAGTTTGATGAAAGCAAGGGTTCTCTAGGCCAGACCACTATTGTTGACGGCAATTTGGAGTTTGAAACCATTGATCAACTTACCGCTGAGACTGATGGTCCTTACCTTCAATTCAAAAGATCCGAGAAGGTCTTATTGAGGTGAAGGTTAATAGGTTTGAAAGGATGGAGTTGTTTTTAATGAATGTACAAAAGGCCCTGTTTCTGCGTCTGACTTGAATTTAATATTTCATAGCTCCCATGACGGCATACAATGACTAATTTCCTTTTCCGAACATGTGTTTATTTGTTCTTTTTAATGGCGTTATTATTGGCCATGGTAAATTACCCTTCGTTATTCATTCCTGAGATGTTCAAAGCCATAGCTTGTATATTAAATATCGAGCATGGGATACGCATCACGGCGGTTGAGAGTGACGTTATAATGGTAATATCATAAATCTTTAACATCCATCTCTTATTAATCTTAACATCTCCAGTGAATAATACCGCTTCATACAAAAACGAATTTCAAGCATAAATTATATGTACATATCCTGTGAACATTAGAATGATGTGGCCGATGTATCCGAGCCGGAAGCACTAACAAACGAAATGTGCGTGGTGACACTCATACGAGCACTAGAAAATGATGACTAGATTATTATGTGGCAGCTGGGATAATATACTCACCACGGTATAAGGCCCATCACTGAAATTCGAACTCCTCCTCAAAAACTCTCATCTTCTGCTCACTAGCCTTCTTCCCCATCATCGCAGTCCCAAACTTGACCCAAGCATCCCAAGTCCTTTGATGGTCCCCCCCAAACCGATTCTGATAATGCTTCACCAATTTTTCCAGCAACTCCAAAACCGGATTATCGTATAACACCACCCCTCTCCTTTCCCAAACCACCGACAGCGCCTCCATCGAACTTCCTGTCGCACGATGCAACTCCCCAAAAGTATCACTCCGATACATCGTCGACCGTCTCAAAAAAGTAATCGCCTTCTCCCATTGATGCATCTGTCCATACATCATACCCACTAGGAATGATAAATGCGAGGAATCCGGAGCACGATGCTCTAGGTCATCGTTACGGCGTAGCGCGTCCGTTAGAGTGTTTGTGGCGTTATGGTTCAACCCAGCATAAAACTCTGCCTTTCCGATATCCCTCAACGCATCGGCATACTGTTTTGACGTCTTATCTGATTCGTGTAGTGCGTCCGTCATTCTCGCGACTTGCTTCAGCAGACCCTGTGCGAATGTTTTTTGATCCTGACTGACCAAACCGCGCGCTATTAACGCCAGAGCGGATATCGTTCGACCGTGCCGTTGTCCGTATTTCATTTGACATCGTTGAAGATAGTTCTGAGCCATTCTCGTCCCATATTGGTCTTTATTCGCGAAGGGCAAAGTTTGGACTAGCTGGTACATCGTTTCCATTGTGTGATGGTGGAGTTTGAGTCCTAGTTTATCGAATCCTTTTACGGCCATTTCCAGTATTTCAGCGGATAGCATGGGGTGACATACTAAGTCCAGACACATGCCGAAACTCTGCATTGCTCGCATGACGAGGTAGTTTTCGGTGCCGTATTTTGTGACGAGGGTTGGAAGATGGAATACTCGAGCCACATCGTCGAGGTATAATTTTACAGAGTCGAAAGCGGATGTACTCGCGAATAGGCCCCAGAATGCGGGTAAGGCGGTGTAGAATATCTTCAACACTGGCTCCCAGTCCATATCCAACATGTCATGGCCGCGATCCGGTAGGGGGTCAGGGTCATCTAGGAGCTTGAGTATATCAGTGCAAACTGAGGGGGGTAAAGGTTCTGATGATTCCGTGGGTGTGTATCCTATTTTTTCTATGTCTTTGACTGAGGCTTCGGGTTCTAGCGGTAGGTTTTTGAGGACCGCTGTGGCATTCCGTTTCACTCTGCCCACCCATGCCAGGCAAACCGGACGGAGAGCTGCTGAAGCTTGGTGGAAGCCACCGTCCAGAGGCTTCTGACATGACTGTGATTGTTCGAGGTGTTCTTGAACAGCGGCATCAATTGGTTCTGGTGGGGTGTGAAGTTGTTGTACATTTGTCTCCGTTCGTTCTGCCGCGCTAGCAGGTTCTTTCTCATGATCTGCACTTGAAGCAGGTTCTGCAGGCTCAGATCTTCTCCTCGCAGTTTCCGGGTTTGCTCGATCCAGGGTTTCGGGGGGTATTTCAGGGACCGATTTATCAACCAACTTGTCATAGCAATCAAATTTGCATTCATTAGCACCAACACGACGCAGTAGTTCAAGGCAGGACTCACTAAATAAAGGTCAGGAATTGAGCTCTCTCCACCAATCAGGCTCATCGCCATCATGGCCTCCTCGACCGGAGTCAAGGTACTATCCTCTGTGATCCACCGTGCTGCCGTCCTCTGGAACAATGCCAGAGGGCTTTCCTCCTCGGCAACCTGTGAACTCAAGCTCGGGGCGCTCGGCGTCTGCGCAATCAGATCCTCGTCCCGTGCATCTTGGGATCCTGTCACCCTGGTCAGCAAGCAATCCTCTCAAATAGTGGAGACCAAGAATTGCCCGTTGGAATGAGCAGCATTCATGCAGGTCTCGCGTTATGCTCGACATACCCTGTGCTTCGTTCTTGTACCGCTTGAGTATCTTATCAATCTTATCTTGGGGTATCTTCTCCCCTGTGTCTACATGCTTGAATACCGTCCGATGCTTCCCGGCAGCTCGCCGCTGTATCGTTTTGCCGACGATATAGCGCCTGTGTGTCGCATTGATTCGCACGGTATGCTTCCAGGTGCGCAACACATGTTTCAACTGGTGCAACCTATTTATGACGCGGGTAACCAAAAATCTCAGCAATTGCGAATGGATAAGTTAAGATGAGAAGGGGCTATGCGTTCGAAGTATTGCTGGGGCAATTGATTACTTCGGCGAGCACTTTCATCGAGTGTAAATGCGAACGGCAGCGTGTTGGTTGATAACTGGCGAATGGTATGGGGGGCAAGCAAGACGAAACAGATCCGCCTTGCTTTCAGCCCGGTTAACGGATAGAAATGAACAAGCAGTTCACTTACTCAACGTCCAACTTCTTTTCCGTTTTGAGCAAGGTCACGATATCGTCTAGCGAAACGTTCTCCGTTCTTTTCTGAAGGATAAATGCTTTGTAAGGTTGCCAGTTGGTGACTTTATTGTACCGGCGTGGCTGTGGCCGCGACGGTCCCGGCCAGATCTCCACATTTAGAGCAACAGCGGGAGATGCAGATTGATTCTGCTGCATAACTTTCCTGGAGGTATTATCTCCCGGAGGCTAGTACGTACGGGGGCAGGATGTAGCACGGGATTGTTTGATTCTGCTTTGGCGACTCTTTTCGGGGATCGATCGATAGTACTCGTCAGGACGACATTTAAATGCAGAGAAAAAGGGAGGGGAGAATGCGTTCAGAAGATGAATCTTCTAAAGCGGGCTAGTTGGGAATCGATGCACTCACGGATGGCCCTCCCACTCGCAAGCAACTCACCAGCGCAGGAAATCCTCCCTCCACCAAAGGCCCATCTTGGAGCCGCAAAATGAGTTCGAAGGCTGGGCTGTGGGCGTGGTCGATTTGTAGTCACGTACTGACGCCTCACGCCACAGCGGCACGGTGCAAAATTTAGAAAAGCCCATTGTGTTGTTACGTTGAGCGCCTCCATGATGAATCAATTGATGGATATATTATGAAAGATTGAAATACAATCGCACTTGACGGCTCTTCAACCCTTCCTTATTGTCGACCTAAATTTGCATCTGATGATGGTGATATGTACAGATACGTGTATTGAGGGCGGCGCGATACCTAGGCGGTTGTATACGTACCGTTCAAAGGCAGCTCGAAAAGCTTGTGCGACGCCCATGGACCCCTGATCCCTGTCGCTCACAAGAAACAAGAAGGTTTTCCACCAGCGACAGAAATGCATCAAGATCTAGCTAGACCTTCTCTTCGACCGACTCAGGTATGTAGCATTCGGTAAAAAAATATATATTGATTATTTTTTATTCTGCTCATTAGGTAAATTGTAAATTAGCTAAAACGTTTACGGACCCCTGAATCAAGCCTAAGTGCTCAACAGATGGAGACAACAATCAAATTAGTCAGCAAGGGCACAACAACTATCGACAACATGGAGAAGCTCAAACCCAGCTCAATCAACGATAAAGTTTACAATTTCGAATATATTCTAATAGAAATCCTGGAAGATAAAGAGTGGAATGTAAACAAGAGCTCGTACTTGGACCTACTTAAGTGGTTATTTCTGATTTAATGGTAGCGTCTATTCGCGTACGTTCAATCAACAAACATCCATCCAAGCATGTTACGCTAGAGCCCCGATACCATAATGATATCGTTAACCGATGCAATACAAGAGCCATTTTTCATTTACGCCCGGAATCTGTCCGATGAAGACACTCGCACTCATCTCGTCTATTTTCCAAAAGCTAAGAGACTTCTTAGCCGATACCGCCGTCTGTTTGAAGCGGATTATCAATAATCCGACGTTCGGAACAGCCCTGGCCGTCTGTTTCGTGGAAAATTGTCGCCGCCTCCCCACAACGGATTAACCTCAGCAATCCTAAGCGTTCTGCTGGCCTGACCTCTCACGCTTCCAGCTCGACAGAACTGGGTTCAATACAAATGTGATGCGGTATATTTTGCCTGTTCCCGCTATAATTGGTATACTCTTTGTGGTCATGTAATATGGGATGACATTGTATATAATGCACCCGATTCCCTCACATTCCTCCTTGAGCATTACTTCGGGGAGGTCCCCTCCTCGTCGCCATCATTCGATCAATCATATCAAGAATTTTCTTGCCTAGTTCTTAGCATCCGAATTACCCCGCCTAATATTCTGATATTGTAGTATCTTTAGGACTCATCCTTAAGCTTGTGAGTGATATATTTCTTATCCTTTTAATTCTTTCTGTTGGCCCTGCCCATTGCATCAATCCTTCCGTTCTAAACGCTGGGATTTTTTTTAACCTACTACGATCTAATCGCTTCGACACGTGAAAAAACTCATCCTGGTTCGCTGCGGCGAACTTTACTTGGTCGTTTCTTTTAGGCCAACTTTCCAATTTTCCGTGCGGCAGGGTCTTGATATTTCTTCCGTCTGAAGCTGACGACGGTCACCTACTCAAGCAATATTATATATCTCCAGCCCAAGCTTCTGAAATCCCAAACCCTACCTGAGGATTCATTTTCCTTCTTGATCCATTCGCTCGTTCTCACCAAATCAAAGGTCATCTCATCTCATCGGCGCCGCAACACCCAAAAAATATTTTTCAGCTGGTCAAAGCATCAAATTCCAATGGGCCTCCTGTAACCGAAGAAAAAACTCCCCCCACCAGCCCCACTCCAACCCCCACCGACCACCTGGTAGCTTACCCAACCATCAGAGCTACCAAAAACCCAAAACATCATGACAATAAGGCGCAAACTCGCCTACGCTGCCTCTGCCGCCGCAGGAACAGCAGCAATAGGCTCCGCAGCGCTTTACTACACCCTCCGACCACGCGCCTACCCCGGCGACAACCCCAAACCGATCACAAAGCCACCAATCTTTCCCACCCTTCCCTCCCGCAAGCAACAGCTTGAAAACCTACGCAACGCAAAGGAACCATTCGATGTGCTCATAATCGGCGGTGGAGCCACGGGGTCCGGTATCGCGCTCGATGCGGCGGCGAGAGGGTTGACCGTGGCGATGGTGGAGAGGGACGATTTCGCGGCCGGGACGAGCAGTAAGAGTACGAAATTGGTGCATGGCGGGGTGAGGTACCTTGAGAAGGCGTTTTGGGATGCCGATATCGATCAGTATAATTTGGTCAAGGAGGCATTGAAAGAGCGGACGGTCTTTTTGCATACCGCGCCGCATTTGAGCGCTTGGTTGCCGATTATGTTGCCGGTTTATGAGTGGTGGAAAGCTCCGTACGTAGTATCCCAATATACAGCTCAGAGTGGAGGTTTGAGATGGAGGTTGAAGAGAAAGGGGGTGTTAATGGTTGGTTGGTGATGTTTAGGTATTACTGGTGTGGAACAAAGGCATACGACCTTCTTGCGAAATTGAGCGGCGAAGGTATCGAGAGCAGTTACTTTTTAACCAGAGGGAAAGCACTAGAGGCGTTTCCCATGTTGAAGAGGGAACGTCTCTGCGGTGCCTTGGTTTACTATGGTATTTTAAATCTCCAAAACAACAGTTCATAAAGCGTCGATGGCTAATATATCACAAGATGGTGCGCATAACGATTCGCGTATGAACGTCACAATAGCAATGACCGCGGCCCTGTACGGCGCCACGATAGCAAACCATGCCAATGTCACCTCTCTCCTCAGAGACCCCGCTACAGGCCAGCTCAACGGCGCCACTGTCAAAGATGTCCTCGATCCGTCCGCCAAAGAATTTCAAGTTAAAGCCAAATGTGTGATCAATGCTACCGGCCCATACACCGATACAATTCGCAAAATGGACGATGGACAGTCTCGTGAGATCGTGGCACCCAGTTCCGGTGTCCACATCGTCTTACCTGGTTACTACAGTCCTCGAAAGATGGGTCTTCTGGATGCTAACACCTCTGACGGCCGTGTGATTTTTTTCCTCCCCTGGCAAGGCAATACGATCGCAGGCACCACGGATGCACCCACCGAGATTGTCCAACAGCCTGTTCCCAAGGAAGAAGAAATCCAATTCATTCTCAACGAGGTATCCCGCTACTTAGCCCCCGACATCAACGTGCGCCGTGGCGACGTTCTTGCCGCCTGGTCAGGTATCCGGCCGCTAGTCCGTGATCCTAAAGCCAAAAATACTGAATCCCTAGTCCGAAACCACCTCATCGACATCTCTGCGGCCGGTCTGGTCACTATCGCTGGCGGGAAATGGACTACATATCGTCAGATGGCTGAAGAAACGCTAGACATCGCTGTTGAGAAGTTCAGATTAAAACCACATCACAAGCCGCTCCCGTTCTATCCAACATTTGTCGACGAAAACGATAGTGATTCCGAAGCTGCTTCGGCTGCGAGAGGAACATACGGCATGCTCGAAATCTCTGGTGACTGTAATACTGATAAGTTGAAACTGATCGGAGCGCACGGGTGGAGCCCGACTCTTTTCATCAATTTGATCCAACATTTCGGCGTGGATACCGTTGTAGCTCAGCATCTCGCCGCAGCGTACGGTGACAGGGCATGGACTGTGGCATCACTCTGCTCGCCTACTAATTTACGTTTCCCAGTTCGCGGGAACAGGATTTCACCGCTGTACCCTTTCGTTGATGGGGAGATCCGATACGCTGTTCGTCATGAAATGGCGGAGACGGCAGTGGATGTTATTGCTCGAAGGACTAGACTTGCGTTTTTGAACGCGCAGGCAGCGTTGGAGAGCTTGCCGTTGGTGATTGATACTATGGGAGAAGAGATGCAGTGGAATAAAAAGCGGAAGGAAGCGGAGTGGAAGGATGCAGTGAAGTTCTTGGAGAGTATGGGGTTGGCGGAGGGGTTGCATGGGATCACGAGGGCAGAAGTAGAGAAGGGACGAGTGGCGCAGTGGAGTAAGGAAGTTGAGGGTGGGATGTACAGTCGGTTCAGTGGTAAGTTGCTATTCCTATGATGAAGGTATTCTATATTATATATGAGAGGGCGGCGTTAATGGAAAGTTTGTTCTAGGACCCGCGGAGAGTGTATAAAAGTTTATTGATTGTATGAAAAAGAGTAGAATCCATTCTCTTCATTCATTTATAGTGCCTGTTTCTCTGTTTAAGCGGATAAGTTTTTGGTGTAATACTAGCTTTTTATTTCCTGTCACGATTGTACAAAGCATATACTCAATCGATTAATCCAGAGTCTCATTTTGTCTTGTAGAGTTTATATATCTGAAGTCTGCATCTCGTTATTCTTTGTTGATTGCATCAATCTAGGATACCGGTTTTAAAGCAAACAATGTGATATTAGCATTTCATGCGGATAGAATGCAGCTGGCCAGGGACAAACAATCATCGTGTAACCGACGTAAGGAATCCCATGATCTTAATATTCCTTGCATCCGCTGTTATTTTTATATCAATTCGATCAATAATGTTGACGAATGTTCTTGGATCCAGTCGGATCTCGCAGAAGGGATAGCCGGCGAGATATAATAACGGATCTTGATATACCATAAATATCCAACGGGAAGGCCAATAATGTTAACATGAAACACCAGCACGGTCCAGCTTAATTCGCTTTTCTTTCCCCACCGCAAGCGGATGGGCACCCGCTGAATAATCGAACCAACCGGAATGTAATGCTCCCCGGTGGCCGAAATTAACTAAGACAAGACGAGACCCTCTCACACCTGCTTTCCTCGATTTCCACTCTATCGTTTGAACCCTTCCCTCTCCTCCTCGACAAGCGGCTGGGACCAATTGTTCAATTTTGGTGGATCGATCGCAGTGGATTGTTTTGGCGTGTGTCTGTTGTTCCCCTTCCTTTCCATCCTTTCCAATCCTTTTCTTTCCGCGCTGTCAAAACAACAAACAACACCTCCTCTCCTCTCAAAGACATCATCGACTTCAAACTCATCAACAAGCCTCGTCTGAAAACCCTCCTCGATCCATCGCCCCCTTCGTCGCCAATCTTGCCTTTTCGATCCTCAGCTTCCCCGGAATCTATCCTTCCCGATCGAATCTAGAACTTATTCTGTATGACCTAGCCTTCTGGTCGTCATATTTCCGTTCTATCGGTATCCTTCCTCGCTCCTCGCGTGTTATCAACGTTGCGAAAGTGCGGATTTACGACACTCCGCAAGAAGCCGACTACTTTTACAACATCTCGCCTAAGCAGTACATATGGCGACAGGATTCGCGCCATCGTCCGGTGGGCAAGGTGGAAACGGAGGTTCGTAGAAAGCATCTATCTCAAAAAGCGGTTCTTGTCATCGCAAATGTTCCTTTTGCGCTAGTGACGCCTCACCAGCCTTGTCTCAAAATGATTACCTAACATGAATGCTTCTCCTGCAGATCGACATCAACGTCGCAAACCCTTCAGCACACTCATCAAGCGACTAGCCGCCTTCAAGCCTTCTTCTCATAACAGACATAATGGCAGCGGTAACCCGCGACCGATTGCGAATGGAAACGTCGACTCTGATCGAAATCCGGCACCTACATCATCGTCTGGTGGCAACCAGGTAGCCTTTTCGGATCCACCCCATAGCATTGCATCTGGTGCGCATACTCGAGCGACATCGATGGCCGGCTCCTCCCACGCTCAAACATATGCGTCCTCAACGATTCATTCTTCCCCATCCCAGTCCGTCCAATCGCTAGCGACTCTCACAACCGTCCAATCCACCGCTCCACCATCAACATATCTCGCCAACGGCATGACCACATCGTACAATCCCCACCTGTCGAGTCACAATCCTAATGCCCCGCCTCAGCATTTCACTCATCAATTCACAATCACCTCCTCTCCTGCAAACCCTAGTCACACACCATCCAGTTCATCAGGAATACCGACAGCCTTACCACACCCGACAACCTATCAGATGATGACCCAAGGGAACATGCTGTCCGACGACGCTAGTATTTTGACGCTTGCATCATCTTCTCGGAAACGAGAGCGCCGCCGAAGCTTTGATACCGATGCCTCCATCCGGGCACTACCGCCTAGTAGTCTGTGGGGTGGTAGTAAAGAGTCTCTTCCTCTGAGTGTCCTTAGCGGTGGCGATCGAGCTACGATGGGTGACCGAGCGAGTCTCTTTGCTGGACACAGGGATCGTGATAGCATAGTCTTAAGCGGTGGCGGCACCAGCAGTCCTCTCGTCACGCCTTCACATCCTACATTCTTCGGTACAGGGACAAGTATTGGTGATAGGGCAGAGGAGGAAGATGTCAACACAGACGGCAGATCGATCGCAAAGTATAGCACTAAGCGAGGAAGTACGGGAACAAGTCTTTTGAGCGTGCCATTACAAGGACAGGATGTTGAGCCGGATACTGTTAAATAGGATGAACAAGTATCCTGCAAGGACCCAGAAGGACAGCGGGACTGCAAGCATTCCACCGTATCCTCATTCTTCTTGTGGTTGGAAAAGATGATGATGAGGCGTTTGACGACAGCAGTGCTACCGTAGACTACCAGCAAAATCGGCAAGGCGGGTCATTATCCACTTATCTTTTACCCCCGATTCGACGACTGAGCCGGCTTGCATTCATTGCCTATCCTGATATATGGCTTTGAACACCCCACTTCGATTCTTTGATGGACCGCTTTATTTAAATCTTCTCTTTGTGAAATATTTCCACAAGTCAGTTAACATCCAGACACGATATTGGTAGTCGTTTGTTGCGGTTATTGCTTTGATAGTATTTTGGAGTTTCCTTCTGATATTTTGATTGTTGGCCGTCTCACAATACCCCAATTTCTTTTTTCAAAGCCAGAAAATACGGGAGCAAGGGAAAACAAAAAATATTCTCACGTTATATCACTTGTCCTTTTGGTTCGTTAGTCTATTTTTCACGAGAGGTGTTAGGGTTTGCATTATTATTTCCTTTGTATTGTCTCTGCTATTGTCATTTCTAAGGTTTTCCCTTCCCTCTGCACTCTTCACTTTATTTACTAGTTGTTGATATTTGGGATTCCCATGGATAGGGAAACGAACGCACAGGCGGTGTTATTTTCTTGATCTCTTTTGTCCTTTAATCTGGCGCTTTTGTTAGCTCTTGTTTTTCTTTGGTTGTCTATCCTTTTCTTTTTTATTTGTGCTTATATTCATGCAGTGCTGTGGCTTTAGACGACTGGTTGTCTATTTTTTTCAACTTGCCTTCTAATTTATATGATGAATTCATTGGATGGGATTTCACTCTAGTTATCTGGTTCACTCTCTAGATTTTAAACCGGGTGAATCAATATGCATGACGCTGGTACCCCAGACCGGCAAGATATGATATTTATGACCTGTACATTGGGCGTCCTCGCTGGTGATACGATATATGGCACTGGAGCAATTATTTCGGTGTTCAAGATAGGTTCTTTACCGACAATATCCTGTGGGTCTAAATTTGGATTTCGAACGTTTCTAGAATGTCGAAACTTTCTTTGTGGAATAAATTTGGATTCTGGACTTATACCGAAGCTTCTCAATCACAGGAGTGGCTCTTCTAAAATATTAGCTTTGTATTTCTAGAATACATTTCGTATTTGTTTAAATACTCTAGCTTGCCTTAGGAGCACAATATCCTGATTCTCCTCTCATTGCATCTAACCTCCAATTTGCATATATCGAAGCACCATAAGATCCTTAAGTTTAATCATCCCATCCTCCTACAGTTGCCCCATAAAAAGCCAAGCGATCTTCGCTCTTGACCTACTCTACCTTTTAATCTATAACCCAAAAAGATGAAACTATCCAAGCTGGTAGTTTTCGCAGCTGCTCCTATCGCGGTTCTAGGAGGGCCCATCGCATATGGAATCTGCCAAGCTGGTTGCGCGAGAATCGTGATGGCTTGTTACTCTGCCGCTGGTTTTGCCTGGGGAGCGACACTAGCTCTTGGTGCTCCAGCTACCATACTTGCTTGTAACGCTGCTTTCGGGGCATGTTATGCGGCTTGTGCTGTTGTGGCTTTGACGCATACCCCATAGGTTATCTTCAAGGTAATGATATTTGCAGTTTGATTTGCTTGTATTTTGATGAAACTAAGGGGATAATAACCTTTGAAAAATTTAGTGCCAATGGGTTTAGTCTCATACACTGAAATCTTTTTTCTCTAGGTGGAAAGTTAAATGGTAGGTTGATCATGAGAGTTTGGGAGCATCAAGCTGGCTGAATCGGGGATAAGAACCCAGGCGCATGATATACAGTACGAGCTCTAGCTCTTGTGAACATTTTCGACTCTTTGATTTCACAGTAACAAATTTCATAAAGTCAAACTACGAATTCTAAGCTATGATCAAGCTAGAATATTTGATAAAGACTACTCGACAGTATGTGTCTCTAGAATACGGATATTGAAAGATATTCGAGACATCTCATTGCAATTCTAGATAAACTAGCTACTTTTTCAAGACAAAAGCTATCCATGGTGGATTTTAAACATTTTCTTTCTTCTTATCACATACTTTGTTTGTAGCAGCCTAGCTTGTAGGCGCGGGGTAGCTTAGTTACGAATAGGTCTAATCCAAAATATATACCCAATCGCCATGAGCTCGATCTTTTTCAATTGAACGGTGTAGTTAGCATGTGCAGATCCAAACCTAATAATACCGTCTCCGGTCTCATTGGAACGGGAAAATCTCCTAAATTTAGGTAAACCGGACGACTTACGGGAACTGAACCGGAGTCCGTAAAATTGGCGGGATTCAAAGCTTTTGAACGGTCAGATCCGTCGAAAATGCTATCGGGAGAGGTGATGGTATTAATATATTAGTTCTCGTGGCTCGGTTTATAGCATTGAGGACAATAATGGTAGGCAAATGTACACAGTGTAGGTAACACAGCTGGTAATATAGTCCCGTAACAGTACTACCTCGTACAGTCCTAAGTTGAAGACTAAACCTCGTGCGAAATTTCGCAGTAACAATAGCTGAGAAAAAATTTTAAACTGGTTACCATCGATCATCGAACGCGCTCGAGAGCGGCTGAGTTTTTTGATAGCCTTGCACCAGAGGGAGTTGGAGGCAAACTGAAATCGCGATTCGGTCGATTGGCCAGGACTGACTCAAGCTCAAGCGCCTCAAGGGCTCCTTGGCATGCATTGCGGGTATCGCTCGTGGGCACAGGCTTATCGCATTGATAAGATTGTGGATCATAATTAAATGGGGGAAAAAAGGAAAGTAACTAGTGGATAGAAGAAATTGTAACCAAACTCCTTAGTAGCGCAAACTAAGCCGAGATATTTTCTCTACGCGTCGTTGCTGGAGTCATCCCAATATGTTGATAATGCTAGTCATGAAAACGTTTTGGAGAAGGACGTTTAATCTTGGCTCTAGAAAAGAACCAAGTATAGATCCATGTGTAGATTGGATTGGGGGTTGTGATGTTAGTTTCATGTTGCACAGCGCGAGGGGATATTCAGCCAATCTCAGGCTATACACTTAAGAAGACTGCATTGATTTAGTTCATGAATTCTGTATCGGAGGTTGCCTGAGTTTTACTCGCTAGCATATTCGAAAATAAAACCACGGACTAGTTCTACTTAGAAATTAGGGAAACATCAGCCTCCTTGTCCCATTAATTATTCTCACGCAGAGTCTGGTTCAAAATATTTCAGCAGTTGTTCTCCCACATCGGCCGTTTCCCGAGATGTAGTGGCCTAAATAAACGACCATGCTAAAGCTTCAACACCGATGTTCAGACGAGTCGTTTTACTGCAGGCAATTAATCGTGCAGCGTATTTTTTGCTCTGCAGATGCATGTGTGTGGTGTGGTTGACAATGCGACTGGGTGTTGTTGATACCAAGAGCTCACACTGCAGCGACATGATGCATATGCGCATTCTTAAACCTTCAACTTGCAAGCTTGGAGCTTAAAAGCTGAAAATGTCATTCAATCAGAGTACTAGAGTATCCAAGCTTGAAAAATCATGGAATACTTGGATAGGGATTCCATTTCGAGCAAAAGAATGCGAAAACTGTGTTAGTACTTATTTAAGCACTAATTCACAGCTGCATAGGATAGCATTCTTGCTCGTGCAGATCGATGTAGATGCAAGGCGACCAGGAAGCTCGAATTGGCGACATCAAACAAAAACTTCAAGGGCGAGATTTTAGTGGATATCTCGTTGTGGAAAAGCATAGCCGGAGGCCGGTATATGTAGTTGTGGTTGGGGGACGCGTCGACTCTGCATTCTGAAAGTATTATATTGACGTGACCAGGAAAAGGTTATCGAGTTACCCCTCCAGCCAGTCGCTGACTCCACATTTTCTGGGAAACTTATTTATTACAGAGAGCATTCTTTGAAAGCAAAAGGGCGTCAAAACTAGGCATGTATATCCTTTCCTTCCTTCCTTCCTTCCTTCCTTCCTTCCTTCCTTTCTTTTTTTGGTCTTGGTTGAGAAATGAGCTCTGCGGGGAAGATTGTCATGGCCAGGTTGAGAAAGAGGTATTAGGCTTACCCGCTTGGTTTTGTTCCCCGTTAATATCTGTTATATCACGAGAATGGTAATATTTTCACTCCAAACAACTCCGAGGGGAAACATGACATCGAAGCGAAGAGGTAAAGGGGAGCAAAGGCCGAGACTTAGTTTTCGGCCGTGGGGTGAACGTCGTGATTCGCCGTACATTGCCCTCTCTGGAGGCCCATCATGAGGCGAAACCCAAACAAAGGCAAGACGCCCCAATGCACTAAAGCCCGAGGTATGGAACTCTTCATTTTTCTTCCTGCAGCTTGCAGGTTTTCCATGCAGGTCAATAAAATGCAGTACTGGGATCTGGCGAATTTCTGCATGGTGTGTCGTCCATCATTCGTGGTCCCACCAACAATTTTCTTTTTTTTGCCGTTGGAGGTTTTACGTTTGACTGGTTGAAGCGTGGGGAGCTTTGGAGCTTCAACAAAGGTGGGTCCGACGCCGATGCATGAGGAAAAAGGATTTGTCCGGACCCCATTGGAAAAACAAAATAGTAAAGGAAAGGAGGTCAAAGCTTCCTCTGTAATTAGGGCAAGCGATGAGGAGAAAGCAGACGGTGATGCAGTAATGAATCGTGATTTCTATAAATGCGGGCTTTCTTGCCAATGCTATACCGACGTTGTGCAACTCGCAACACCAACGTTCAACTACTTCAACGCCTCTCCTAGTCCTGTTCTTGCAATTGCGACTTGCTGTGACTTGTAACATTTACAGGTCGCTTAGGAGATAGTCCGACGCTGATAAACTAGCGAGAAGGGAAGCCACAGTCTTACGACGGGGGTAGCTTGCAAGCTTGCGTTCCGTACAGACAAGGTAGGAAAGGTCCACCCGATGCATCCCCAGCTTTTTTTGGTGCCCTCTCCTTTTTCATCAAGCCAACGCCCGGGCGCCAAAGGGCTAGCTAAGCTTGCTAGTTGACTAGCCTAAGTTTTGCCAGCTTGTCGGCGCTCGTTGACAGCACTGCTAGCTCAACAGGATCAGAATGATATCAATCCGCTGCGAACACAGGCAGTATCGTTTCGTTTGGGTTGCTTGCCTTTGAGAATGTTTCGCGATCATAGCTAGAATTAGCTAGCAAGCTCTAGCGTGGCATACTACCTAGGCGATTGGCCGTCGAAGAGGAGCCAAAATTGGCGGGAAACTTGTTGAGATCCACGAAAGCGAGCTTGCACCCGGTGAAGCTCCGATTGGGGGCAGAGGTGTAATCAGCATCGAACCCTTGACAATCGCGTCGTTCAACGTGCAATCCCTCTTGCTTCTGATCTCTTTGGCAAATTTGCCTCGAAGAAATAAAAAGATCGTATGGTGCATGACGTTGATCGACGGCAACGGACTGAGCGGACTTTGATCTTTGAGCTTCTTACAAGCTCCTTTCGTAGAGGGGACGGCATATGCAAGGACAACTGGACTGGGGCAGTTTAAGGTGGCCTGGAAAATGTGCGAGCTGCAGAGGCAGAGTGATTGTGAATTGTCATCGACTCCTCTTCCAGCTCCACTACTGCAGTAACCTTCTGGCCATACTCTGTCATCGTCTATAAATCGCGTCCACCACCCTTTCTAATTCCTCCCTTTTGATCTGACATTTTCCCTTTCCCCTTCAAAGAGTTTTCTACTTGTCAATTGGCAGTATCATCACCAATTGACTTTTGCTATTCGACCAAGACAGGTATTTTCACCATCAATTACACCTTCACGATTTGTCATTGCAAAGTTTTTTGCTGTGTTCACTACTCCCCTGATGCTATCATTTGCTTCAAACAGCTATTCTCTAGCTGTTCGATGACCAATTGACCAAGCAGCGGAGTCAAGAGGGCCACGTCAATCCTGTCATATTGAATTACGATACCCGGCATTACTAGCGCTTCTGGAAGAGAAGTTTTGGTTACTTTTGCCCCTCTCCATGGTATTATTCCCTGCCTCAGATCATTGTCAGTGTAGAGTGGAGAGTGGGTCTAGCTTGCCTGCTTGCTGGATAACTTAGCTGCCCCCACCACTCCACGGCTCTTGGCCTGGTTGCCCCGCAGCCGCAGCTGGCCGGTGCAACAGCGTTTGGTTGGCTGGGAATAAAACTACCCCGTTTTATGCCACACAACACAGTGTGAGCGGAGCTTGTTGGAGATACTCTTACGTCAATGTGTAGACCTTAAGCTATATCTCTTCTTACTTTTTCAATTACTTCTTTTTTTGTTTTCATATCCTTCGAGACTTGATTCAATTCAGATTCAGACCCCAATCGACGGATATCGGAAACTACCCGTGCGATATTTCAATAGTTGCTAATAATAAACAATTGATAAGCAGATTTGCCCTGATTTTCTTCAGAACCTTAAATCATGTCGGATCCCTCTGCAACCAACCCCGCTGCCGAAGCGGCCGGTGCTGCTGCCGGAGCCGTTAGACGAAACAGCCGTAGGGCCTCTCAAGATGAGCATTACGATTTCACATCTCGTGCTCCTGATGGTGCTGCATACCGACGACGCACCAGCATCATGGAAGATAAGGAACGATGGGTTGGCACAGCTCTCACAGTAAGCTTTATATCTTATATCCTTATAATAATTGATAACTCGAAAGGCTAACGTGCGTCTGTAGCCAATGTATGCTGGTGTCGCCGCCGTAGTCATCGATAATCTCCTCGAAATCGGTCTTTCCATTCATGATGGAACCTATACAACTGATTTCTCCGTCGAGACCTACGACGTCAACGCTGAGACCAAACCTGAGGATATCTCCAATATGGTTCTCAAATATGTTGTCCGACAGCTCACCACCTTCTCCCGTGAGCACAGTGTCAAATTTGTCGGTGCTGGTATCACTGAGGGTGCTGAATACCACTGCCCAACAATCTGCCAGACTCTCTGGAAAGAATTGGACATTGTTCCAATCACCTTCCATGTTCACATCACCCTTGACCCAGACCATGCTTCCGCCAACTCTACTTATTCTCCACCGCACAAGGATACCGAGATCAGAAGTGTTGACGAACAGGCTGACTCTGCTGTCCGTAAGGCATTGATGTATTTTGGTCCAAACCACAATCCACGCCTCACCATTGGTTTCCGCAATCAAGTTGAAGTTGACGGCGATGGCAAGATCCACCTTGTCAACTTGGAGCAGCTCAAGGGCACCGTCAACAAGGACACCACCTGGAAATGCGTTGAGAAATACACCCAGGAAATTAAGGACAAGAAGATCAAGATTGCATTCTTCAACTCCACTCCTCAAGGTGGTGGTGTCGCTCTTATGAGACACGCCATGATGAGATTCTACAAACTCCTCGGTATCGATGTCAGATGGTACGTTCCAAAGCCGAACCCAGCTGTCTTCCGTATCACCAAGAACAACCACAACATTCTCCAAGGTGTCAACGACCCATCTGTTGGATTTACTGCCGATCATCAAGCTCAAATGGACCAATGGATCACATACAACGCTGAAAGATACTGGCTCAAGGAAGGTGGTCCTCTCAGCAAAACCGGTGCCGATGTCATCATCATAGATGACCCACAGATGCCAGGCCTCATCCCACTCATCAAGAAGGTTCGCCCAGATGTTCCGGTCATCTACCGTTCTCACATTGAGATCCGTGGTGATTTGGTCTTGAACCCCAACACTGCTCAAAACGACGTCTGGAACTACCTATGGGATCGCATCCAGCACGCTGATGTCTTCCTCTCCCACCCCGTTAACAAGTTCGTCCCCGGTAACGTTCCAGCCGAAAGAGTAGGACTCATGGGTGCCGCCACCGATTGGTTGGACGGTTTGAGCAAGAACCTCCGCGACTGGGATCTTCGATACTACTTCCACAATTTCCGAACCCTCTGCAGTGAGAACAGGATGTACAAGCTGCAATACCCAGCCCGCAACTACATTGTTCAAGTTGCCCGATTCGATCCATCGAAGGGTATCCCGACTGTCATTGAGAGTTACGTCAAGCTTCGCAAGAAGATGGACAACATTCTCCCAATCAGCAAGATCCCACAGTTGTTGATGTAAGTTTTGTAAACATCCTACCCGTAACCGAGATCCCGAAATACTAATAGGACTCTCTAGCTGCGGTCACGGAGCCATCGATGATCCGGATGCATCCATCATCTACGATCAAGTCCTCAACATTCTCGAACAGCCCGAGAACCAGCCCTACGTCACTGACATTATCGTCATGCGTATCCCACCCTCTGATCAACGTAAGCTTCTCTCGTAAACGAAATATTCCCTTTCTTCCCAAAAAATACTAATCAATGTTTTTCTAAATAGTTCTCAACGCCCTCCTCTCCTGCGCCAAGGTTGCCCTCCAACTCTCCACCCGTGAAGGTTTCGAAGTCAAGGTCTCGGAGTGTTTGCACAAGGGTATCCCCATCATTGCCAGCAAAGCCGGTGGTATCCCGCTCCAAGTTCAGCACGAGAAATCCGGCTTCTTGGTCGAGCCCGGTGATTCTGACGCCGTCGCACGTCATTTGTTCGATCTCTGGCGTGACAAGGATCTTTACGAGCGCATGTCTAAGTTTGCAAGAGAGAATGTGTCGGATGAAGTTGGCACTGTCGGTAACTCTTTGGCGTTCATGTACCTTGCTGCCAAGATGGGTAAGGGCGGTGCCGTCTTGAAGCCCAACGGCAGGTTTATCAATGATATGTTGAGAGAGGATTGCGGTATTCCATACCGGGAGGGAGAACCGAGAATACCGAGAGGAAATATTTCTGTCATTGGCGGCGCAAAGACGACCTAGATGGAAGCAAATATATAATCTTCTATAGTGAAATTCTAAAAAGCACGTTTCCTGTTTTTGACTTTTTTGGAGAAAAATCTCGAGTCGTAGTCATGTTTTTTGTCACATGGGTGTTAGACGTCAAGATTTCAAAATCTAGGAACAGATCAAAATTTAAAGAATAAAATATAGATTCTGGAAGAGTAATAAACATCTTGCGTTTTGAATCTATTCAACAGGCTTAAAATTGGGACATATGATAGCAAATTCTAAGATCCGTCGCAGAATAGGATTAGACCAGGTGTTTGGAATACCTTTAGCTTCGTCTATATCGGTTTTGTTATCCGTTTGTACTCTCAATGCTGGAGATACGCAAAGCTCAAGTCATTTGTCGCGACGAATTGCATAGAAGGCGTCACCGTCTCAAATGAATCACGTCTTGGATGAATCACGTCGCGTCGTCGCGTGATCATACTGCCTCCAGCCACTGATCAAGCTATAGGAATGGCTAAGGGTTCAAACCCCAAAACTCGCTGAGCAAGGAACTAGCATATGAGGGACTAGAAGGGTGCAAAATCTAGAAATTCATGAATAGAGCTGTAAAATCAAATACTGACACCTTTACTTTCGTTTCTGTCTGGTGATGCATTAGGTAAGTCAGGAGAGAATTTGTGTTAAGTGTTTGAAGATGTCAACACAAGTTCTACTCCGAGGCTGATACGCTCTGCCAAGGTCGTCGCGACGATTGCTCATCCACCTTATGCACCAAATCACATCACCGTTCCCAGCTACCTGCACCTGGTATAAACACAAAGGCTACCGGAAATGAATACAAATAAAATCGCGGGCGACTTTCTAATCTCGAGGCGTCACTCGACGACATGCTTTTGCCACAATCTCACGTCTTACAGAGAGAAACTCGATTCGTCGCAAGCACTATTATACCTTAGCTTCGACCATAGCTGAGCAACATGGAGCCGGCACGCATCAAACTTCTCTCCGGTGCAGACATCTCTCAGCTTAGGAGTACGGTTACTCTCACGAGTCTTGCTGGAGCCGTGCAGGAGCTACTTATGAATAGTATGTCATTGCCCTCGGTATTAACGCGAGGATAGATAAGAACTGACGAACCCCGGGTTGAAGGTCTTGATGCAAATGCAACAAGCGTAGAGATTAGTATCAACGTTCAAAAAAACTCGTTAGTCATAGAGGACAATGGAGACGGCATCGTTCCTGCGGATATGCAATTGTTAGGCAGTAGATATTGTATGTCAATCTCAATTCTGATCAATTCGACGTCATTGAGACTCAGGTCACTGATTATTCTTATTTTATGATTTGTAGACACTTCGAAATCCGCATACTCACCAACACCGCAATTCGGTTATCGTGGAGAATTTCTATCGTCCCTTGCTAGCTCATCGTTGCTCACGATATGGTCCAGGAGTAAAGACTACCGCTCCACTCACACCGTCCGGTATCATTATGGCTCGCGCTTGATGTGCGCATTGGTGGAAAGCTACATGTTCATGCTACCGCGCGGTGGTACGAAAGTCATGGTTGATAGATTGTTTGGAAATTATCCGGTCAGGATGGTGGCGAGGGAGAATATGACTCCCGCTGAGGTTTCCAAAGAATGGAGAGATATCAAGCGAAAGATTATAGAAGCGATATTACTAGTGGAACGACCTATTAAAATCGTGGTTAGAGACGAAAATAGGGCGGTTAAGGTTGTTTTTCGCGGTCTAACGCAAGCAGAAAATTCACAGGAAATGTGGAAGAAGGTGTTGGAGGAAGCCGGGCATGCAAAAATACCATGGGAGAGAGCGGCTGCGAGTTGGAGCGGCTTCGATATGCAAGGAATGGTCGGTTTACGGCCCGTGGCGGATACGGAGGGACAGTTTATCTTTGTGAATGGATTCCCGATATCGAAGAATAACAATTCGGCGTTATATTCAATGATTAATAGGCAATTCGCTGCGTCTTCGTTCGCAATGACGGCGGAGAGGGGGGTTACGGAGGAAGAGAAGCGGCACGGTATCGGCAGAGGAGTGGAGAAACACCCCTCATTTGTGATATTTGCAACTGCTAATGGAGGACGTGTGGCGAATGCGGAGGGGTTGGAATTGTACGGCGCGAATGGGACCTTGACGGACGTTTCGAGGCTGTTGGAGATTATGGTCGACGAGTTTCTGAAGGTTGGAGGCTGGAAGAAAGCGACAGCGAAAAGAACCGCAGAAGAGGATGCAGACGGTTCTGTTCGTCACACCAAGAAGGTTGTTTGGAGGAACAGAGCGGATATTGCGTTCGATCCGGACCCGGAGATGTTTTCGAAGGGTAAATCCTCGGCAGGATTCATGACTCCGAGATCTGGGGCCGTTCTCCGGGATATTAGCACTGCAGCATCGAATAGGAGCAGCACAGGAGTACAAAGTACGACCCCAATAGCTCCGACATGGATTACTCTGCTCCCAAAGGATAGGCTGGCATCTCTGGTGACATCAACAGACTGGGCAAAGGAAGTTATTTCGGTATGTTCTTCAACGCCCATACCTACTTCCATCCAAATTATATTAATTCCAATTTCTAGAAATTTCAAAATCCAGTTTTCAAGAGACTTGAAGCTAGGATCCCGCAAATCACATTGTCAGAGAACGCTATTCCGGATACAAACGAGAAACTGGCAAGGATACCCAAAGGCGCTCTCAAAACGGCACACGTCATGACACAAGTCGACGAAAAATACATCTTAATCGTGCTACAATCTCCACACTTGATAGTTATGGTCGACCAACACGCTGCGGATGAAAGAGTCAGGGTGGAGAGATTATGGCGATCGTATGATTGTTCTCCCAAGCCGCTTCAGAAAGCTGTGAGCTTTGAAGTTGCGGCGGACGAATATCAAATATTGGAGCTCTACATGCTTCAGATGCGCGAATGGGGGTTCGAGTTTCAAATGACGTCTTTGAGAGGTGGAAGTGGCGGATATAGAGTTGATGTTTCTGGTGTTCAAGAGCTCGTTGCTGACCGTTATTTGAGCGAGCCCACATTGGTTGTTAAGCTTCTTCGCACTTGGATCGCAGAATTGAAAGAGAGTGGGAGGTTAGAGAGATTTCCGAGGAGTGGAGATTGGACGAAGAGGATGGTTAGAGCGACTAAAGTTCTGGTCGAAGTCTTTAATAGTCGGGCTTGTCGAAGTATGCTCTCTCTTCACAAATACACTTAAGTGTTCATTGGAAAGGGCGCTAACTATGGGATTTCAGGTGCTTGCATGTTCAACGATGAATTGACCTTAGTTGAATGCGAGCATCTCATTGAGCAGCTTGCGAATTGTGATTTTCCATTCCAATGTGCACATGGAAGGCCGTGTATGGTTCCTTTGGTAGATGTACTGCCCGGAGGGGTACAGAAAAGCTTTGATTTGGATCAAGGGAGCGCCATTTTTGCAAAGGCGGTGGAATTCTAGGTTTATCGTGGCTTCTTATGCATTTGGGAGCTCGATTGATATCCTCGTCCTATGTTTTGGAGGTTATTCTTATTTTAGATTATCTGATTTATATGCTGGAAAAGCACGGCAAAATACTCTAACTAGATACCCCGGGAGGTTGAATACATAGAAGCTTCTTTACAAAAGAAAGTTGCATTCATCAAGAGGCAATTCACTTTGAAATTTTGATATATAACACACCAAAGCGCCCAGAATAATCTGTTTACAGATGGAAACAAATATAGAAATCTATAGAAGGATATCTTTAATATTCAGAGAGTCCTGAAGTTAGTGGCCCCTGTCACTATTAGGAATAGTGGATCCGGATCCTTCACAGTTTACTAGCATGACCTCGGTTTTAAATCGGAATTGTAGGTATGGGAGCGCTTTGTCCGAGTTCGCCACATCTGGGTATAAAAGGAGATCTATGTTTCCTACATGTTTCCTACATGAAGTGAAGAAAGATCGAAATCGTACTTTAAATATCAATTGACAAATTTTTCAGCGGTGTTTATGAAGTCTTAGCGATCTAGTTCCAACTCAAACATTTCCCTTAGCGTACAATTAGTCCTAAGTTTAGTACACGCTGTCGATTCATCTGCAGCGGAGATCTCTAGATCGCGATCGGTCTTGTTGGAAATTTTCCGTCAACACAGAAATCTCACCGGCAAGAATGTCACCAGCGGCCCTCGACGACCCAAGCGCACCTCGCAAATACTTGGTCGGTCCAACGAGAGCAAACTATCGGCCAGAAAAGATTCTACCCATCTCAAGAACCTTGAAAGATGGTACCAGAATTTTAATGACTCCTTATATCAACGGTTACCACGCCGAGCCGCCCCGATCGATGGTGGAAATCTTGTGCGATGAATTGAACGGAGAAATCGAGCGTGGGGATACATATCCCATGGACGAATTCATGAACGTGGATACGTTTTATAACTATTGGTTTGGGAGTTTCGCGGCGGTTCTAACGAGGGAGGAGGATGGTGCGGTTTTGGGGAGTTTCCACGTAAAGCCGAATTATCCTGGTATGTAAATTTTGGGTGATGATTCGATCATTACGGTGTCTCAGCGTGAATTTCGTTCTAGGCTAGGAGTTTATTGTCAGCTAATCGGCGTTTGTTTATTGTATGTTTATAGGGAGATGTTCTCATGTTTGTAACGGCGCGTTTTTAACAGTAAAGTCTGTTAGAGGAAAAGGCGCGGGGGGTGTACTCGCGGAAACTTTTCTGGTCTACGCACCGTTGCTTGTAAGCCCTTTGCTGAAAATACATGCGGCTTTTGATAAAATATTGTGAGCTAAACGTTAATTCTCTTAGGGATATAAATCAAGTATCTTTAATCTTGTATTTGAGAGTAATGTCGCGAGTTGTAAACTTTGGGATCGGCTTGGATTCACGCGGTCGGGACGGGTAAAGGATGCTGGAAGGTTAAAGTTTGGCGATGGTGAACGATACATTGACGCCATTGCTTTCCAGAAAGTTTTCGATATGCCGGCGGAGATTGAGAGTGTATAGGCGAATGGCGAACGAGTTGTATTCGTAGATAAATGTATCAATGGGTATTTCGGACTTGTAACTCGTAGTTGAAATGTAGTCTTATCGATCATAAAACAACTTTTGGGGTACGAAGTCGTGACTTTCATGGGAAAATACAGACGCCGCAATATCCAAAATTTATGAAAAGCTATCTACCCGCTAGGTTAAGAAAATCCCGAGATAAGTTTCTGTATACGACATGTAAAGTCGAATTTATGAAGCCCAAAAGTTTGGTGATTTAGGTCGCTCGATGTTTTGCGTAATCTGTATGATAATACATAGCTGGTGTATCGTGTCGAAATGCATTGGAATAACCTAAGTCTCTTTAAGAAGTCGTGTCGAGAACCTTGGAATGGTCCTACTGGGATAGGGGCTGGTCTGTTTATTCTTTCCAAACGAATACACGACAGTGTGGCGCATATAGAACGAGCAGGCTACATTTAGGCCAAACCCTCTCAGCAACTCTTGCCCCAGTCCCATTAGCTCGAGGTAAGCAAGCATGATGTCAAAAGATGTTGGTTCCACATTTTCATTAGTTCTATCCGGCTTCGTTGGATCTAGATTTACATTTGAGCCACCGGTTAGGAATCGTCTCGGGACAGCTTCTCATCCAGGTTTAACTCCTCGATCTTGTTATGAGGTAGGATACACGAAGTATGTTTCCCAAGCCGAACTCGAGCCCTGGACGACGGAATCGCCTGGATACCTAGAACATTCTGTTCCTCCACGATTTGCAAAATCCCTCAATCACCTAGCCGCATCGCTATAATGAAAAGAGGGGTCAGCAGCACAACATCTCCGCAAATGCTGCATCGTTATCGTGGTCTCTTCGTATTGGACTTCCTTTTCTGTGTAAATCTGCGGGTATATGCATGAAATTGAGGGCTCAAAAGGATAAGCCTCCTTCCCGTGATCTACATGTGATCAATTATGTGAATGTGATGCCGCTCCTCGGAATGTAGAATACCAAGTTTTTTTTTTAATTTTTTGTGATGGTATCTTCCGGATGAAAACTCTGAAAGTATCTGCGTAAGACGTGAGCTGATATCCCTTGCCCCTCGCGCCGATATAGTGGCACTAGTGGAAGGCCCCACTGAACTGCTTCATCATACTTCATGCTGCTATAGAAGATTTTGGGTGATAGAAGCTAAATTAGCTGTACATGTACACTGGATACTTCATATATAAACCGTTCATATCATAGGTTATAGTTCATTTTTTAAAATTAGAAGAGCTTATTATTGCATCAATTGACAAGTTCGTAAATTCGTTGCTTGTACCCCCTCGTATAAAGGATTAAATCAAGTTGATATCTCGCATTAAAAGGCATCAAAGGTATCGTAGAATCGGGAACAGAAATGCGAAAAGCTGTTGAAATACAATAGTGCTACCTTGACATAAGTTGGATAGTTTTCCCTAGTAGCTCAGATAACCAATGGGCCATCCACCGAGTTGCCGTCTATATTTTGGAAAAGGTTGTATATCTGTATTTGCATTTTTGTCAAAATTTTGTCTAATAATGAATATTCACTTCGGACGTCTCCTTTGGCAGCGGCTTAAAGTCTTTGTTTGTTTTACAGGGAAAAGTTACAACAATTTGCGGAGGGTATTTCCAACCAATGTTAAACGATTCCTCACACCTAATTTTGAAACCGGAAATGACCCCCGTTTTCCTGACCACTCAGAATTTAGATTGACTTGCGATAAAGTGTCCAGTAACTTTTGCCTCGCATAGAAGCCGATTCTAAGTTTTCAGTCTGAAAATACACAAAAAATAGAAAATTACCTAGATTATAGCTATGTTCACAAAAATATGAATTTTATTAGCTTGCTTGTAGTCTAATATGCGAGCATGTCTACCTAAGTAGCTAAGAAAAAAAAAATAAAAAATTGATAACATAAAAAAAAAAGGAACAACATAGAAAATAGAAGATTCGTGAGGTTTTGAAGAAAAGTCCAGAGAGGTGCCGAAATGAAAAAGGGAAAAATGATAATATATGATACGCGCCAAAATGCAACAGAACCAACACGAGATTTTTATCTATTGTTCCTGACGTTGAAATGTAAACCACGGGGTTATTCGAGACTCATCATGTTCTGGTAAAATTCTGTTAAACCTCCGAAGACGGGATCGATCTCCCCAAAGAAATCCGTAGTTGGTGCCTTACCTTTCCCTGTGTTCTCTAGCCCCTCGGGCTCTGCGCTTGTAGCTCTCGAATCCAACAATTCATCCTTAAATTTCCTAAGAGCGGGTGCTCTCAGACTTGCTGCTGGAACAGGTATTTTGCCGATCCGATTTTCGAAGTTGGCTCTGGACGATTCTAGAGCTCTGAAAATCTCCATCGCATTTTCTGGGAGCGTGATTCCTTCCCGTTTTGCCACGGAGCCGACGGTGTACAATTGAAACGCTGACATTACCCTCCTCTTGGCCAACCTGTAAAGGGTTTTTATATGCTCTAGGAATATTTCTTCATAGTCTTTGAAATCGAGAAAATATAACGTGTATAACGATGACTGGTAAGCGTTGTAAGTGAGGAGCAGTGTGGCTTTAGTGCCGTATAGCTGGTAGTACGTCTTTTGGAGTCTCGCTCCTGTTGTGGCAGAATGCAAAGCGGCAGTGATCATTCGAGAATTCTCCGGGCTACATTGGGCGGAATTTGAGATGCTTCCTCGGAACAGATGTACCTCGATCGTATGGTACCAGATTCTGCATAAAAGTTAGTTACTGAGACTATTTTTTAGATAATAGAAATCGCTAGGAATTACCGTAGGGTGAAATCGGGTCCAATGCTTGCACCGGTAATTTTCATAGAGTTCATGTACTCATCATGCCATTTTTGGAACTTGCCGTGCAAAGCAAGTATGCCTCTTGGTTCCGGCTTGGTGGCATTTTTAGAATAGAGATACATGGTCATCTCTTGGACAATTAATGCAAGGTCAATAGTGTAATGAGTAAGTTCAATCCGTCGTAAAGGCCGTGATCTCATTAATTGTGGGTACGGCTGCCAAGTGTCATTGAGGTCGATTTGCTCCGGAAGCTTTGGTCGTGGAATATGTGGAGGAAATAATGCAAAGGGCTCCCTAAGTACTAGAGAGGCGAAACTAATATCAGCCCAGAGAAACATTAGTTGCCACGGAATTAAAGAGATATACAGTCGCATTCGAACTATCTAAATAGAATCGAAGTCTAGGCGATACTTAGAGAATTCCATACCATCTTGCAACCCATAATTTCCAACACGGCCATGATAATTCCAAGGTTCCAGCAGTATCGTCGCTTACTAAATAGTTGGCTAAAAGTTCGTGGTACATATCCGTAGCCGTTCCAAAGTAGTTCAAGCCGACTCCGTCGTTAGCTCGGTGTGCCTCAAAGTAGTGCATAGTGACCAAAGCTTGCATATTGGTAAGAGAGGTGATTTTAGGACCGCGTGCCATTAGTTGTTCAGCTTCTTTGAAAAAGTGGCTTCCGTAGGTTTTGATGTCTTGATCATTTTCAAAAGACTCTTCGCGATCGGAAAAAAGCTAGCCGAGTCATTTTTTAGATTCGTGGATGTGATAAAAGAGCTCAGATGGAAAACTAACACAAGCGGCTGCTAGTATAGCGTTGACAAGCAATGGTGAGCAGTATGATGCCGTTTCTGGATTTCCGGCTCTCATGTCGGCGAGAAATAAATCTTTTTCGACAAGATCGTAGACTGGGGCTTCCCAAGTAAAATAAAGTTGAATCAAGTGTGAAACGAACTCATCATTGGTAGTCACAGTAGTCCACGGCTGTGATGGAACGTAAGGTATCGAGATTTGTACGAGATTGCCGATATCCATGGCATCAGACGGTTCGCCACGAAGACTTATTTAATCTTACAGTTAGTTAAATTCAACACTGGCGCGTAGCACCGTGTCTTCTCATATACTGCACGGAACGAGAGGGTAACTTCTATGACGAATTAATCATGTTCGAAGCTGACATACCGATGAAATATCTGGGTAGTTGGAGACTCTGACTCTCCTTCGTTCGGCTCGTAGTCCTCATCTATGGCAAGCGATTCTGAAGACCCTGTAAAGTAGCCATATTGACTGGTTTCGAGTTTCTCCTGAATATATTGTGAGATCTGCTCGATCGTAGCGTCGCGTCGGATATATTCTAAAAGTTTAGGAAGTTCTTCCTTTGTGCAGTATTTCGTAGCGTTGAATATTCTAGTCAGAAGTTCATGTTCGCGGTTCCTTTGCTCACGGTCTACAGGTCCATGTTGTCGCTTTCTTTTATCAAGGAAAGGAAAGTATACGCATTCGCTGTTGGGTCTAACGGAGCAGGCGGTGCACTTCGGTTTATTATTATCGCACTGGAGATGATAGAAAGCTTCGTGTCAATGGTGTCTCTGGGTCAACTAGTCGAGTAGGCATTACTGGAACCGCGCTACATGGTTTTGTTTATGAGATCGAAGTGGGTAATGGGGAAAGTTTGCATTGAAAAGGATATATTGTTATGAAGTGGAAATAGGGTCGGAAACGATCACCGTACCTTCGTCTTACGGGCTTTGCATGCTGTGCAAGCATTCGAAATTCTGGTTTTCGTCTTCTTGATGGTCTTCTGGGGAACATGTTGAAGGACAGAAGGGCGAGGAGCCAACCGTGGTGGGCTTTGTATCTGCCCGCGTCTGCTCATTTTCCCCCGAGTGCGCCCTCGGGTCCTGCTGGTTTACTTCCCACTCTGCTTTTCTTTTCTGCCACACCCTGAGATACCAGTGTTATTATACGATTGGTTGGTATATAAATGTGATAATTAATCCTTCCTTGGGGTAACTTATCCTCAAACTAATACGATTAGACATCAGCTAACGCTTTCACACAACCTCTACGGAGCAGTGCTAAACCAGATATATAATGTTATGAGAGCGCTGACAGTCACAAAGTCATTTGGGTGATAAGAGCTCCACCAGAGCGGGGGATGAAAGCGACCGAGGATTGGGCTTGGGTCCTGCTCGCCAGGATGTTTATGCAAGTCCGCAAAATCTTTCGTTCAGCTACTTTAAATATAGATAGACAGTTCCAACTCTTTCACCCCAAAAGACCCTGATAGCGCTGAAAATGACTCGGCACTGACCACCTTGGCTCTGTGCGGGTGGTTTTGGCTTCCCTTCCACAGAATGCCCCGAACAAAACTGGAGCTTTGGATCGTGAAATGTTTCCCCAGATTCCAGCGAGCCCCTGAAGAAGACGTGCTGGGGACGTTCGAAAGGGTCCGTTAACCGGTAGCCCCGTTAACGGTGCTCGCGTGTTAATCCCGGAAAGAAATTAAACAACTGGGGCTCTAGTTGTGATTTGTGACTATTCAGATCACTTTCTAATTTAGTTTTTACTAACCCAAAGGTTCCGTCTTCCGTCCTCGCGAAAATGGAAAAGCTTTCCCAAAATTCGCATCAAGGATGTATCCGGTGCGTAAACAAAGTGGGACGGAATAGGTCTTACATGAAATAACTGGTAATATTCTCGGCTCTTATAATCGGAGAGGGATGCATGCAGTATTTGTTGTAAATGGGATTCTTCAGTAGACAAATTCCTACTAAAGGTATATATACGCTGTATGCATGTGCGGGATGATGCATCCAAGAGTTTCGCCTATATATATGCTTAAGTGTGGAGACCGAGTGTTGGTAACTTTGGTTCGAGTGCATGCAACGAATAAAATTTTGCTGAACTTAATTTTTAACAAAAGCAGGGCAAAAAGGCAGCGATGGATGAAGCATATATATATGTCCCAGTACTTGAATAATTTAGTCGTTTCGATTTATTTTTTGCCAAAGCAGTATATACGTATACGTATATCATGAACGTTTATTGGAGTGGCGGTTGATACCAACAATACGAGTAAGCAATCAGATCCGAGAATCTACCTAGTATCGTGTAACTAGACAAAGATTTGATAGAAATGAAGTAGTGACAGTTGCCTCTGAGTAAGAGTTCGGGTTAACGGCCAGTTTGAGGTATGGATTTGGTTCGTCAGGTTGAGATATCGAGATACATCTAGACTTCAGATGTTACATCGATAGACAGCAAATATTACGATCCATAGGAATAGTTCGCCCTGACCTGGAGCTTCGCGGCAGCTTGAAAGTTTGAGCATGATTAGCCCCACCAACGGAAATATTCTAGCCTCAAATTTATTAGATGGTCTAGCTGTTCTAGGTGTGAATTCATTGCTTTCACAAATAAGGACGCTGAATTACATTTAAGCTCAGAACCCAAAAGCGATACCAATAACTACGTAACGCTGTGTCTGTGATTTTCGAGCTTCCCTCGCTCGCAAAAACATCACATTCCCCCTAGCACTTGAACCGGTGCTTTCGCATTCGCAATTGGTATGAAGTCTCGCCCGGAATTTCTTCTCCACCATTTCGGTCCGATTGACCTCAGGATTGTTGGACTCTGCAAATATGTACGGGGGTGACAAAAGAATAGTGTCAACACAACACCAAGCACTTATTCAGCAGACCGGCTCCCTTATCCGCGGAATTCAGCACCAGCCAATCATAAGCTTGGATTGCGTCTATGCCCGTGCTTTTCCTATACCGGAGTGGTGACCAGAGGCTGGAGAGAATCAAACACTTTGTGGTCAACATGTCAACACATCCACCGGCCTCGCATGACTCCAACCTCACCTTCAACACAAACACACAAATCGAATCTTCGTTGCAAACAAAACCATCCCAGTCAATATATCCGATTGATCCACCACTTTCGTCAAAACCACCACCACCACCACTTACCTCTTCACCTATCCTCCTTCAAATAAGACAGCGCAAGACCTGTGGGTACTCTGGCTCGTGGTTGCTCCGTGTCAATGCTTAACTGACTTTTGACTCGCTTCCGGCATAGTTAACCTACGACTGCTGCCCCTCCCCCACCTTGGCGGGTCCCACGTTCCAGAAGAATTTCCCACAATATACTCCTATTACGACCCTAAAGAGTGCCATACAAACTGTTGAATCTCTATAATGGCTCCTACGCCAAAAACCAAGCTGGCGAAGAAGGCTACCGTCTTGGAAGAAGCTCCTGAGAAAGTCCTTCAAGCAGTAGTATGCTTTATGACTGCACCAAGGCCTTCTTACGATAACTAATACGGTTCGCAATATTTAGATTGTCGCAGACTCTTTCAACAGACGGTTTCGGCCCTTGACGCTCGAAACACCTCGTGCAAGTCTCCACTTTCTATATTCAACCGCGAGCAGTACATGCTAACACTTTGTCACTAGTGCTTGCTCCCTCTTGCCAATACACCAGTTATAGAATATACCCTAGAATTTTTGGCTCTTGGAGGTGTGGAAGAAGTTTTTCTTTACTGCAGCGCCCATAGCGACAAAATTAAAAGCTATATCAAGTATGACAACCTTTAGGTATCGTTTAGCAGAGTGCCATCTAACTTTTTAATCGCTCGAAAGGTCCTCAAAATGGAGTCGCGCATCCTCTCCGTTCGAAATTCACGTTATCTACTCCCCTAGCATCATGTCTGTCGGAGATGTCATGCGGGAGCTTGATAATTCACGTATGATCAACGACGACTTCATTCTAGTCAGTGGTGATATCGTGAGCAATATCTCGTTGCAAGCAGTATTACAAGAGCACAAAGCAAGGAGACTTGTAGACAAGAACTGTATAATGACAACGGTGCTACGAGAGGTTTCGCCGAACCATCGATCAAGGTAAGGTTCCTGGCTGTTCTTAGTTTCCTGGGTTACAACCCACTAATATGTAAGCTTTTAGACCTCGAGGAGAGAATGCGATATTTGTGATGGACTCCAAACGAGAGCGAATTCTACACTACGAACCATTGAAACAATCACCTCCGACGGAACGAGTAGGGGTACCTAAAGACTTAGTAAAAGCCAACCAAAAGCTATGTCTCCAAGAAAACCTTCTGGATTGTTGCATCGACGTTGTTTCGTTTGAAGTTCCACCTCTATTTACCGAAAATTTCGACTGGCAGCACTCCCGGAAGGACTTCTTGCATGGTATTTTGATGGATGAACTGTACGGCAAGACCGTTTACGGCCATATATTGAAGACAGGATATGCCGGTCGCATTCAGTCGCTTCAAACATATAGTTCCATCTGTCGAGATGTTACGAACCGATGGACGTATCCTTTCTGTCCCGATAGCAATTTGACTGATGGGCACACATACAAATACACTCGTGGTCACATCTACAAAGAAGCGGACGTGATCCTGGCTCAATCCGCCCTCATCAAAGAAAATAGTATCATCGGCTCCGGAACCAAGATCGAGGAAGGAACGGTGGTGCAAAGTTCAACTATTGGACGCAATTGTTTCATTGGCAAAAACGTGACGATCAACTCTTCCATAATCTTCGATAGTGCGATTATCGGCGATAATTGTGTTCTCGGAAAGTGTATCATAGCAGGCGATGCTCATGTTAGCAGTGGTTCTGTTATTGAATCCGGCGCCATCATTTCCTTTGGTGTGGAAGTCGAAAAAGATTCTCGGGTGCCTAGCACCGCGAAATTCACGAAATATACCACCTCAGGAACAGAGCATGTCAAGACGAAAACCTTGAATGAATATGAGGATTCTGAAGACGACGAAGAAGAAGTGATTGAGATATCTCTCTCTGGACGTAAGTCTCCTCCCATATCTTATAACTCAAAGGATTGATTTTGACACCATCTTTACAGTAAGAGCGATCAGTGCCTCTTCCGATTCAGAATCCGACATCTCCGACATTGACGAAGAACCAGGTGCCAAAAAGAAGCACAAACGCAGCAACAGCGAGAGTGAGGTTGATTCCTTTGCACGCGAGGCGTATCATTCGCTGTTGGGTGCACTCAAGCAGAACCACTCCGTCGATATTATGATCCTCGAGCTGAATGGTTTACGTATGTCTGCCAATGCTGAATTCAACGACGTCCGCCGGGCCACGGCATCTGCTGTCATCAGCTATATTTACTCCAAGCTTACACCTGCCGACGCGGTCGACAAGGTCGTCGATCCGGTTATTGAGAAGCTCTTACCGCTTTTCAATAGAATGATCTTTGATGTTTCTGATCAGGCTGAGATTTTGGGTTTCATGCAAAAAGATCTGGCGGGGACGGAGAAGGGTGGAGCTATTTTACAAACAGTCGGGATGAAGCTTTATAATGAGGATTTGGTCGACAATGATGGTATTCTAACATGGTGGAATGATGGAAACGGACCGAAGGGTGAGACGGAGGATATGAAGAAGGTGAGGGAGGCGACTGGTCAATTTGTTAAATGGGTTCGAGAACAAGATGAAGATTCTGATGACGATGACGAGGACGAGGACGAAGAGGAAGAATCTGATGAAGACGATTAAACTGGTTTATTTTTCAACTCTTCTTTTCTAATATATTTTTGCTTCCGATACCCTTCCCTACATTCTGCATGGATTTTGTTTTCTTTAGAAAGTTTCCCCCATATTTTTGATAAAAGTTTTGAGGTTCGAATTTTCATTTCGCGCTCGGAAATCCAACAGGCGTTTAACGTTTTGGTGTACTTTAAATTCAAACATTCGACGCTTTTAATCCGAATTTGCGATTGCTTTAATAGAATAGAAGCTTATAAAGTACTCTCTATCGAAGGTAGGTTAGAAACTAGACTACATTCCATTGTAATTACGACTTTTGACGCCTCTCCGGCTGGCAATGATGGCAAAAGTTGTCTCGTAAACCAGCAGACAAAGCAAAAGGTCATTATACATACCACTAGCCTAGCAAAGCGAGGTACAAAAATTACATTAAATCCGCTAACTTATATACACTATCATTCAATTATATTAGAAACAATAGACCTTACGGTTACCATAATAGGAATATTCAATCAATATACCGCCTTTACCTACAAATCACAGGAAACTTGAATTTATAAATACAGAATCATAAAAAAGACTCAAAAAGTGATATATCATCCCATCAAATATTTGAAACAAAAATGACCCTTTGTATCGCTTGCGCTCGCAGAACGCCGCCGAAGAAAAGAATTTAAAAAACAGATTCCAAAAAAAAAATATTCCATCTACAGTACCCTTGCTATTTATGTGTTTCTGTCGAGTGGCGACTCAACATTTTTATACTCTTCCCAACAACTCGTCTACTTCCTTCTGAAGTTTTGTTAAATCCTCGAGAATATCAAAACTGGCGCTAACACGTGGTGCTGGTTCTGGTATACTATCCCCTGCACCTTCTGTGGTCGATTGAGAGAGTTGGCTCTTTTTTCGAGGAGGTGGAGGAGGGGCCGGCGCGGGGACCGAGGGTTTGGAAAGACTAGAGAGGGATTGCAGACGGCCGGGGGGGGCTGACATTCGTTTGCTTCCACGTCGTGTGGGCGGTGGTGTGGGTTTCTTGTTCAGGAGAGGCGATATACTTAGTGATAACGGAGGGGGAGGTTCTTGTGTTTGGTTTGGAGGTGTGGTGGATTGTGCGTTTGGGGAGGATGCTAGACGGCGGCTTGGGGGCGGTGGAGGAGGAGGAGGTGTTGGATGACCGGGGAACTGGAATGAGAGGGTATTATCGGCAGATGGTACGACTTGTGCGGACATTCGGCGTGATAGAGGTACTGGTGGTTTAGGTGTTTTAGGAGGTGTGGATGGTGCCTTCTGTGATATTGGGGCTTCGGTTATTTCTTTAGGAGGGGTTGGATGAGGATCTGAACGAGGCGGCGGTGGCATTGCCATCATGCTGTGTCTTTGCCCTCTGGGTTTAGGGGGTGGTGGCTTCGCTTTCGGAGGCGTGGTTGCGGGTGCCACCTTGGATGGCTGCTCCGACTCTTCACCACTTCTTCCAGTATCTTCACTACTTCTGGGGGTGATATAATGCTCTGCGCTTTCTAGTAAACTCTGCTTTGATACATTGCTGATCTCAGTGGTAGTGACGGAATCCGGTGTATGGGTTGCTTGGCCGGTGAGCATTAGATGTTTGAATGCATCTACATCCATAGACTGGCGACTATTTTTGACGGCTTGGTTTATGTTATTTGGAGCGCCAAATTTGATAGACGGAGGAGCTGTATCACGGGGAGACACCATTTCGAACCTATCATCGTCTGAAGAATGTCGACGAACGGGAGAGTCGCTATCATCCTTCTTGCGGAATGGATTTGGAGCTTGTCCTAGAACTGCTGCTGATGCCTCAGCATATTCGGGATCCGATGCGATTGTCTTGGCAGAAACAGATCCCGCTGACACGGTAGGTATCTCTGATATCTCACTGGGACTGTCCTCCTCATACTCTGATTCAATAGACTTCACAGAATCTATCTCTGCTTCTTCCTTTTTAATTTCGATTATGGAACTTTCATCTGTTCTCGTCTCTTCTTCGTCTGCTGCTTCCTCAGTTCCCTTTTTTGATTCTGTAAACGGATCATCACTGCTCGGAGCAACCGGAATTGGTTCTACGACCACGGGAGGTTCTTCCAAACTTGATTTCCTCTCTTTCGGTTCAGAAGGGCGTCTCTTGACTGATCTCCGAGGTCGCGGCGGGGCAGGTGGGGCGAGGGGCCGACCTGGATGAGGCGGGGTAGGGCCAGTACTGGGGGCTTTTGTCGGCGTCCGAACAGGTACGGCAGATGAAACGGATGATATCGTATCTACCGGACTTTCGGGCTGGACTTCAACCTGAACCTCAGGTCTCTTCTCAGGATCTATTTTTAATATCAAGAGCGTCAGCGAGGAAGAAAAGGTGTTGAAGGCGGTGAGAGAATGTGGTATTTCGACGGGGCCCAACGCATGACAACACAGGAATAAGCATACCAGCGACCTCAGTCGACGGTCTCCTTGAACCGTCACGACTCCTAGCATCTCCATTTTGCGAAACAGGGTCGGTTTCCTGTTTTACGGGGTCGGCCGTAGGTAGAGATGGTTGAATATCGGGTGCTGTTTTTGGTCCGGAACTTCCGGCGGGCCCAAAGGCATCATCTCCATCCGCAAACGCCTGTTGAGCGACTTGCTGGAGTCGTTCCTGGTCGATATCGAGTGAGGTCCTGCCGGAAGCTGAGGGAGTGCCGTCGTTTTGTTTCCGTCTGAACGGATTCGACGACATTTCTGCCGTCGTCGGGTAGAAGTGGGATATGTTCGTGTGTATTGGCAAGCAGTTGTTGGGATCCCGCGCAGGGTTTCGGCAAGCTAGAGGGGTAAGCAGCTTTTGATAACTGTCCTTCGCAGCGAACGGGTTTGATGGCGATGACTCTTGAGAGAATTAGAAAATGACGAGAAGAAGAAGGAGATGAGAGGATTGCAGATTAATACGGCAGCTGTTTAATATAAAAGATTAATACGGTCAGTCTGCTACGTACTCCTGGCGGCTGATGTGGAAGCGATATTAATATATCCCAGACCGTCCGCTGGGGCCAACGACGACGACTCCACCAAGCTAAGCCAGCCCAGGCCGACATACGACACTCGCCCTGCTCTGCCTCACAACCAACTAGCCAAACTCGGACAGTCAGGCCTGCTGTGCTCTTATGCCTGCCTACCAGACCTTCGTTTTGTGGCGACCTTTTGCCGGCCTGTTATTTTTGTCGCATCAAAAATTGCCGTATTCGTCCAAACACGATGGCCACCTCAGAAAACAGGTCGTGTGCTCAACGTGGGCGCCTCACTTTTTGGTGAAGTCTTGGCATTGAAATCAAATACCTTTATGATACAAAAGTGAGGATTGGGACTGTACGAAAAGAGCAAGCATCGTGGCGCAGTGGAAGCGCGCCGGGCTCATAACCCGGAGGCCAACAGATCGAAACTGTTCGATGCTAACACCTCATTTTCTTTTTGCTGTTCCCATTGACACCTAGGGTTCGAGCTCAGCACAGCGCGTTTGTCTTCTTTTTGCAACCCAATTTTTCATTATTTAAAAATGATCACATGTAGCATTTCCCAGAACATCCAAGCGCATCTGAGCCGAAATATTAAAATGTAAGAGGTCATACGCCTCGCATTCACATATTAGTGATAAGTTTATGTAATAGCTTTTTAAAAACTCTTATTTACAAGCGAAAGTTCTCTGAAAGTTCTCTGTTGAACGTATTGGTATGTAAATGCATAATGATCATGAGGTACTGTTGGGGGTATCAGGGGTATATAATGGGTATCGATTTAATATATATAAGAAATTTTAGGTGCTATATTCTTTGAGGCCGGGTATCGATGTCGGCCCTCCATGGCATCAAGTTGTTGGCCCAGCTGCCATATATCGCATCTGACCAGTCAAGTCGCCTAAAGCTGCTTAGAACCTACTGCCAGCCGGTTGTGTCGAGTTTCCACCACAAGTATCCAGCATCTGTCCGAGAGTGGCCTTCTCAGCATTCGTGATGGTAAGATCCCACACACTCTTAACCTCTACCCAAGCACTTGCATAGGTACAGTAGAAGCTAGCCAGTGCCGGCTTCCATTTATCCGGAGAAGCATCCGATTTGGCCTCGTTAACTCTATCGTTAACAGCCCATCTATATATAACCAAGATTGATTAGATACCATTCTTCATATCTAAAACATTTATCAAAAGCTTGAACCGTTTAAAAATTACAGTTGAGGGTTTTTCAAATCGTTGGCAAAGTCTCCTCGTTTCTCAGTGGTCCAGCTTGATGCGCCAGACTAACAAAACTCAATATTAGTCTCCACTGTAAAGTAGAATTCAAATGATAGAAAATATTTTCTTACGATCCAAGCATTCTTCAACGGGACCATATGGTCGATATCCATATCCGAGGATTTTGTGAACGTTTTACCGCTATACGGGCACACCCAGGTGCCAGCGGTAGCAGCACACTTCTTGTCAACCTCTACACTCGTTCCGTCTCTCTTAAGAACGTCCTCGCGGGTATTACAGCCGTCAGGCTGCTCTTTCCAGTGTGGGAATAGTTTTCGACTGTATCCGTCGCCAGAAGTCGACGCTAGGACCCTCATTTTTGCGAGTTTGGTTTTCGCATCTTCTCCACTCGGGATACCGGGCTGTACAATATCCAACGCCTTTGTTAGTCGACATTACCATGCTTGATATCAGAAAGAAGTTTGACGTACGGCAGCCCGCTCCGTGAGCTGAGCGTATGGATAAGGAGCAGCTTGCGCTACACCAAAGGCCAGTACCAGGGCCGACAAAAGTGTAGTGGACTTCATTTCGATATATTCGCAAATGAAGATATATAAAAAAAAAACTTAAGGGAAGAACAAAAAAACTTGCAAATAGGGCATCAAAGGTCTAAAGATGGATTGCAGGTTTCTTCGAACCTCCACTCGACATGTCCGAGGAATTCATCTTCTTTATCTATCAAAATTCTTTACCACCGCCAACATATGCCCAGCCGCCGCGGATATCTCCCATCCAAGCGCATGATAAAACAAACCCCCAATGGCGGTATCGTTGTCTAGCTGAAGTCGGACTACCTACCGCAATTTGCCCGTAATGCAGGTGTATAGTTTCGTAACGGCAGGCGGTTATGCGATTTTATGGGGTTATCTACAATTGTGACATCGGTAACCCCGGTCGGAATCGTTGATCGCTGGGGTACTGATCTTCTTTGCTATCTCGGCCAGGAACCACTTCATAATGATAAAGGGTCGAATCGGGGTTTTTGTTTGCAGATTTGACCGAGGTGTTATGTAAAAGGTACAAGGTGATAAAGGCTATCCAATTGCCCAGGTTTTTCCAAGATTTTTTGGTATCGCCGTTTTGGGGTTGTTACCCAGATGTAAGTAGAATCTTGCAATTTCGTTGGAAAGCTAGTGGTAGCTGTGAAATACTTGGCTTAGAACAATGGTTGGACCAAGTTTAAACGTTTTACATAGATCAGAGGAAACCGACCAATCTTTCGTCATATCGTCGGTGCGATCTAATCATCACAGCCAATCGGTGCACTACCATGTTCATGTTTCCGTTCATCTGATGAGTTGCCTGAAATATTGTGGAACGAGTGGACCTGACCACTCAGGCAGAAGATACGCCCACACATGGGAGACCAGCCAAGAAGCTTCCTGTTAACGCATCTACAGATTAGTATTCTTGATTGGGGGGCTGCGATATTCCCACCTACCAAATTCAAACATTCCCAACACACGTGCCCATAACCACGATATATCAATATCCGTCCCCATGTTTAGTCAACCAAATTTTCTTGACTCCGATAAAGACATTGCCATTATAACACAAGACCGAATTAATAGAGAGGAATTTTCATTAAGCATCGAGCGCTTCTAATGTAGTACAGTACAACGCCTTTTGGTACTTTTGTACGATAGTATGTTATGAAAAGAATTAATTTTCATCAGCTAGCTCTAAATATTGGTAGGAAAATAAACTATTTTAGTATGAAGGGCTACTTTCTTTTGTAGCTTAGGTCTCCTACTCGGTCCCTTCTTCAGCTTCAGCTTTTTGTAGACACCTGCTGCTTCGGGAATTTCCATGGCCGTCATCGCCAATGAAGATCCTCTAATTTGGCCATGCTGCGAGATCATTGACGATGTGAGTAGGGCGACTTGCATCAAATTTAGCCGCTTTTCCCATTTACAAGCATCTAGGATGTATTCAGTGTATGCCCAAATAATTTCGGTCTCGTTATCGTTCCATTGCTCTGACAGGGTCCATTGTCTTTATCAAGATAATTATATCCGACTCATTTTCTAGTCAAGAGATTAATTCTGTCTATGGTCCTACCAATGAGTTACGAATATTTAAGACTCCAAGAATTATCCGCAAATTGCCAGTAGAGTTATCATCAATCAATAACGCTCAGTTAGAAGTTTACTCTTCAACATCTTTATTTATCGTAGATACATTAAAAATCCAAATAGCTGAAGAAAGAACAAGAAATATTTTCAAAGTTTCAAACACCTTAACTACACATAAGAAAAAGAGGGCTAATAAAACAGAGCCGGCGTAGTCTCATCATCCAGTGTGATATAATTCGACAGAAACCCCAAACTATCAACCACGGGCCGTCTTGGAAAGACATATTGTTGATAGTTAGCCTCATCCCGATGATCGTAATCATTCTTGTAAAACGTCACAGAATAAGACGCTGGCGCGATAGACGAATATTGTACCGCAAATCTAATCTTCCTCGTAAGAGAAGCCGGGTTGATATCATAATACACGTCGCTAAGCAAGAAAGTAGTTTTTGCTGATGTGCCAGGGCTGCCGTTCGCCCGCGTGTTAAAGTTGATTTTATCGGTCGAGGCTTGGAATCTGATGCTCATCGTTGTGTTTGCGCCGGCGGCTGAGTCTGTGAATGAGATGACGTAACTGCCGCTTTCTTCGATGTAGAATATGGATACCGTTACTGAGATTCTGGGTGGTATCTACCGATTCGAGATTGTCTGCGGGGGCTATGAATGTGCCTCTGGGTACATTGAAAGGAGCGTAGAGGTCTGTGGCTCCTGGTCGCAATCGTTTGACGGGGGTGGGGTCTTTGAGGACGGGAGTGCAGGATACTAGAATGATAAAAATCATAAACGGCAAAATTTATTAAAAATATGAGGACATCATGATTAAGGTTCGAAAGTTTGAAATAGGTTCGAAGATCAATGATGGAGCGATTAAAATTATTATAATTGGGAGCTGCGCATTCCTCGAGAAGACAATACTAAAGGATTGAATTTTAATTGATAAGATTGAGGGCTCGGGCGGTGTCTTATAGACAACTGAGTTCTATTCTAGCATTTCACTCTACATCTACGCTATCTACGACTTCTAGGTACGAGACCACTCTACACATGAATTGAGTAGATTATATTCCGGATATTAAACTTCGAATATTGATTCTTCAATTTCGAATATATCGGGATAACTTTGGCGAAGACATATCAACAACCATATTGTGTGCAAGTTTGATACGACCTTTGCATATTTTCTACAGTTTATGCCTAAATAAAGTCTAGTATATATAGAATAGTGGAACCTTCGCATTCGTCCGAAGTTCTCTGAATGAGTTAGACTGATATGATTATTAACAATATAAAAGTGCGCCACAGTAATAGAGCTTACATCGAGATGCTGGGCTCTAGCGCTTTCGGAAGTTTCTCTATTAAGTTACACACGGATAACGCGGATATAACTTACCGTTCTTTCGTAACGAGACCCATTCTTCTTATAGTGTGCAGTGTGGCTTTTTCGTGCAAGTATCATAGCTCAATAATTAAGTTTAAAGAACCTTATTATGCTTTAAAGGGCCTTAGTTGAAGGTTTCTATGCACTGTCCATTCCAGCTCTTCGAACTAGTGCTGCAGCCACAAAAGTTGAGCTCTTAAGCCAAGGCCGCGATTCTATGGTGGCAAATAAGTGGTATTATATATCCACCCACGAACGTAACAAATCGTCTTTCTCGAGATTCTGCATTGCATGGCCGAGAGTCCTCGCATTTTGAATTCTCGCACTGCTAAGTCCATTTCAAATAGACGGCGAAAACTATTCCGAGACCAGTAAAAACGGTACACATTGATTGTAAGAAATATTTTATTTTGGACTTCTTATACAGTTAACTGTACAAACTATTTATCGAGACTAAGCTATATACAATTCTCGATCTCGCTTCATAAGCTAGCAACCCCGTATCCAATCATCTACCAAGCTTCGGAATGTGAAGTCTGGGTTGGTTGATGCTGTCAATAAATCTGACTGTGGTTTCTTAAGTGAACAATGCTGGTCCTGGAATTGGATAAGTGCTGGTATTGGTGTACATATCGTAAACAATTCCCGGGGTGCTAGGAGTGTAAGCACCAGGGAAAGAAACCAAGTAAGAGCTAGCCGGAGCCCTTGTTCCAGAACCGCCAACGGTAACTTGAAAGCAGCTTGGGTAAACCTGAGCACCAGGATAAACGTACGCTGTGGGAATAGATTAGCAACCGCACCTTTAATACGTAACGGAAGATTCAAGGTATTCAACACATACCTGCGTGAAGAGCGATGATTTCGTGGCGGACGATATAGTTGCCTGCAGCAAGGCCGGATGGGATGGTGAATGTGTATGCAGGTACGGGGAGGGTCTCATAGGGTGTCTGGGTTATAGAGCAATTTTGTTAGACTTTGCCTCCGAAAATAGATTCAAAATGGATTTGGAAACTTACGGTTGCCCAAACGCCGCTGGAGCTCTTGCCAGCCTGTGCGACCTTGAACCATACCTTACTGAGACCAGTGTTAGTAAACATTGGGATAGGAACGGTTATATATTGAATTTCTTACGCAGTTCCAGGACTGTAATTTGTACAGCTCCCAGGGCACTTGGCCATATAGGTAATAAGAGGCTAAGTGAGTGGCGATACTAGGTTAGCAAAACGATATTTTAAATACTAAAATGGAGATGATAGAAAGCTTACTCCCTTGTGGCTGTCTGGCCATTGGGTCCATGTCAAAGAAACAGTGCTTCCAGCAGTAACATTAGCGGAGAGTGCTGCTGGGGCAGTGGCGAATCCGCCATCGGTGTATCCGTTACACTGAACATCGATGAGTGAGAGATCGATGACTGGACCGTTTCCTGGGATCTTGCGGAAAATGCGCTGTGGTGTAGGGCTCAAGTAAGGATCAACGTTTGGATTCCAGCCTGGCCATGTAACGCCGTTTACAACGGCTTGGGTCACATAACCGTGGGCTGATACAAGTGGTGCAAAGGCACCCGCAATGGCGAGGATAACAGTGCTCTTCATCTTGCTAGTAGATTTTGGATAACAACCACAAGCAGAATATAGATAAAAAAAAAGATAAGATCCAAAGATTTATTTTAGCAAGGAAGCAACTAAGTGGGTGCTCTTATATGCCAGAAGGACCATGGCTTCAATATGTAGCTCCTCCAATTGCCAAGAAACAATCCTTGGAAAGAAAAAAGAATGCCTAGGTAAAACCAGAAAAATCAATGCCATGACTCCGTATACGTATGCAGCTATTAATTACGAAATGTTTATGAACCGGGTTGAGTGGAAAGCATCTCCACTATGTGTTAATCTATTTGACGGAACCAATTTGACCGTGGAAGACACAGCCGTTTCGTTCCATGGTTGTAGGAGAACTAAAAATTATAAATACCCACAAGATTTCTGAGCATGCGGCTCTTACGCTCTAGAACCCGACCCCTCCGAGACTAGATGCATCCTAGCCTAGCAGTTTCGGTTGGCAAAGGTAAGCGAGAATGAATAGTAGGTGTTGTGTATTTTGAGCCAGAGACCAACTAGCTACTGGGAACCGAGCAGCTCTGGGCCTTGGCCAACTTGCCAGGGCTCGTTTTGAACACACCGCGTTGCGTTGACGTTGTGATTTTTCATTGTTACACCCGCCCAGGCGAGCGGCGCGAGTCCGTCCGGCTTGAGGTCAGCTGTCAGGCGACGCTTTCCAAACCAAAGGAAGGATTGCCGTTTCCCATTGCACAATTCTTTTCTGAAACGACCTAAGTTCTTGCCCTTTGATTAACATCTTACCTGCTTTGTCGTACTTTGCGGATCCGGATTCCGACCCCGACACACCCATCTCGTCAGATAGAGTATTGTCGGGATGCGACTTCAATATCCGAAAGTCAAGGATCCTGCGACGATTAATCACGATCGCCAAGCTCCCTCCTCAATTGTAAAAAAAAAACATCTGGCTGTTTACGCCTTTTATCTTGATCAATGGTCGGGATAATAACAGAATTTTGAGCAACGGGCCATTAAATTTTCGCTTGGCGCACATACACGAAACCTCCTTCGAACCGGGAGCAGCACAAATGCAGAGAGTATAACTTTGCCGGGTAAATACCGATGACGGGATGACAAGGATTTGGTGCGTTTGGCTAAGTGGCTAAACTGATAACCTAAATTTTCCGACGAGTTTTCTGGCTTATACGCATGCACTACATGCGGAGGAGTACGTGGGAGCTACCACACTCAAAAGTCCTTTCGGGGTTCCTTGATCCTTAATTTTGATTCGAAGTCCTTAGCGGCCTGACATTCGTCATCTTTTGAATGCCACGAGTCAAGTCAGTATTCTTGGACACTATACTATTATTCTCCTCGTTCTTGTGATATATTGACTGACATGCACAATTAAGTATTCTCAGAATCGATCCTTGACTTTTTTTTCTTGGTAGGACATATCCGAATGTAGAGCGTATACATAGTCAGACCACAGATTTGTAGTAATTTATCAGCTCCTATATAAGAAATATAGCAATGAATACACTGGACTGCTTGTAATAGCGCTGGACTGGACGAGACCAACCTGGAAAAAGACTACTTGTATCACGTTTCCAAACAATAGCGATGTGAGCAATAAATTTGAAGCACGCACAGGATTACACACCCGTATACTAGCCGAAATTTAAATACCAAAAAGAAAAAATTTCTCCTCACATAATATCAAATCTTTGAATCTGCTACCCGTGGCTCCTGAGTTCCTTGTGTCAATGCAGCCCGTTAAGCCAAATATAAGAAGTCAACATTTTCGTCTGTTATCAAAATATAAAATTATATTTACGAGTAAACAAGCTCGTCACATCCAATTTCCTAATCTTGCGCGAAATTCTCAAGCTCTTGAATTGATGTCGTTTGCATTGATGAGCATATATACACAGATATACATGTCCAAATGCGCAAAATGCCCACATCTAAATGTATAGAAGACAAATAGGGGCCAAAGTTCTTCCTAAATTTAGTTAAACGACTTCTGGAATCTAGTCTCGAGTCGTTGTCGCAGAGCTGCGTCGTGGTGAATATGTGTTGTTGTTGTGATCGAAATCAGCCAATCAAAACGGAGGGATTGGAATTAGCCTGGTTTGGCCACACCGCCGGTTTCTGTTGACCTCATTTGAGACGCTCCACAACGTCCGCCGGAGAAGCCTCAATCCACCCAACGCCGACGCCAATTGATTGCTCCTTCACCGTCGTCCGACTACCCCGGTAGAAGTAAACCCAATACTTCGCGAGAATTATTCGATTATGGTCAGGATTAGATATTGAGCACGGCTCTATCTACAATCCTCGACCTGCAATACGAGATCTCTCCGACGCCGCCACAGGTCTCCCACTCCGCTCCGACTTTTCGACCCACAACCTCTAACCGACATTTATACTACGCAATGGCATCCTCGTTACTATCACTGAGGTCTTCTGTCGCCCGAAGGGGTGCCGTATCCATTCTTTACGCTCCTGCTCGAACCTTCACGACTACCCCACGTCGACTCTTAGCGACCCCCCAGGAGGAGCAACAAGCGAAGGCCGTCAGCCATACCCCAAACGCTGGAGGAGTACGTACGTTCCGATTACCGCAGCAAGCTTGGGCGGGCGAGAAAGAAGCCGTATTAGATAAGGCCGCGCGATACTTTTTGATGTTGGAGACGCTCCGGGGCATGTACGTTGTTATGGAGCAATTCTTTCGCGCGCCGTAAGTACATCGTTGCATCTCATGTCTGACTCCTGTTGTTTCGTTCTCTAAGAGAAGGGGTTTGCTAATAACTTGGTGATCTATCGTAGTTATACTATTTTCTATCCATATGAAAAAGTGAGATTCAATAGTCCAAAGATGGAATGATTACCTAGGACTCAATCGACTGACGCTGACCGCCTCGAAGGGACCGATATCACCTAGATTCCGTGGAGAACACGCTCTTCGAAGATATCCTTCAGGGGAAGAAAGATGTATCGCATGCAAATTATGCGAGGCGGTATGCACCTCTCGCATATCCAAAAATGCTGGTGTGGGTATATACTAATTTTATGGATAGATTTGTCCTGCTCAAGCAATCACAATTGAAGCGGAAGAGCGAGAAGACGGCAGTCGTAGAACTACACGATATGATATCGACATGACAAAGTGCATGTAAGTAAATCCATTCCGCGAAGCTCAGAAATTGATCAGGCCAATTCTAATCATATATTGAATTTTAGATACTGCGGGTTCGTCTTTTGAAATAGTCCCTTTCGTTTCTACGGAATATACTAAATAGCATGATAGGTTCTGCCAAGAGAGCTGTCCGGTTGACGCGATTGTTGAATGTAAGTCCCAATTGCCGCCAAGATAAATGTGAGCCGCACTAACACCTACCTTCAATAGCTCCAAATGCCGAATATGCCACGGAAACGCGTGAAGAGCTGCTTTATAACAAGGAAAAGCTGTTAGCGAATGGTGATAAATGGGAACCAGAGTTAGCTTCTGCTATCCGTGCTGATGCACCATATAGATAAAACGCAAGAGAGCTTGTTTTCGTAGAAGTTTATATGTAACTTTTTTTCATGAGCGCGGCTATTTGCTTGTACACAATTAAAAAGACAGGGGTTGGTGTATATATTTTTTGTTTTTTATGGCAGTTTGTCAAAGTTCTGATTGTCAGTGAGTTGGAGTCGATATAGAATGTGGCACTGATATCAGCTTTTCAATATGAGAGTACCTATCTAAACATGGGGTATGTTGTTCAGCCAAATTGATCGAAACAATTCTCGATTCGATTAAGGAGTAATAGTACTTCCTATTGACACCAATTCCTAGTCAGAGGTCTACCTCTCAATTCGGTATGCACTTCCTAATAAGCCAAACTGTGTTGCAAATTAGTGTCGTTTCAATATTGTCGCAGGGGGATTCCAAGTCCCATGAAACCACGGAGAAAGGTCTCGACATGCGGATTTTGATACGGCTGGGCTCTTCGCAGGACGGACTTCAGATCTCACAGCCAATCTTGATGAATCTTTTGTTCTCAAGTCCATGAACTTTAGTGCCTTAAAAACATATACGAGTTTTTAGATTCTCTTATCTCTTTACCTTCGAAATTTAACACGTTGTTGTATGGTATACCGTTGTATAATAGATGTAGACACAATCTAAGAGATCGATTGCGTAAACATTGTATTCGTAGTATTGAAAGTCTGCTTCGAAGTTTGTAGGAACTCATAGCTTGGAAGATATCATTTGTCACTATCTTGTACTAAAACTACACTAAGGCTTCCTCAGCCATAAGAGAGAGCCTAGAACATTTGCTTCATGCGTGGCGGATGCATATAGATTTTCTGACAGGTTAAACATCTTCGCTTAGTTCACTAGCGTCCTCGATGTTTAGGACGGCACCTCCTGCAGGGTGGGAAAGGTTCCAGCTTGCGACCCTCATTTGGATTTGACAAGACTAAGGGCCAATGGTATTTATTTACTCCAACCCCCACACCCATCTTCGATCTGCCGTATTTTCCTTTCCATTTAGTATTTTCGAACTTTTACCTCTAGTTTATAAACATATTGCAGCAAATTATTTTTTTTTGGATTTTTCGTAAATTTGTATACATCTGACATAAGACGGAATGATATAGATATCGACCTTTCAAAACGTCGAGTTTCTTTAACGAACACAATTTCGACTTTGGCAAATATTTATAGAATTTTATAGAATTATATAAGGAAGTAATCAAAATGAAGCAATCAGCTATACTTTCAACATCGCTTATACTCTTCACAATAAAATCCACCGCACTAACGGTCCCACAACTTCGTCTAAACACCCCCTCGCGACCCTACAACAGCTTCAACCCATCCACCCCGGAAAGCAAAATAATAGACATCGCACCACCATCGCTCGATGACGATGACTACGAATACACCGACCCATCAACGTTAAGCCACCCGTACACAATCATCCTCCAAGAAACCGAAACCAGACCATGGAAAAACATCCTGAAAGATCTCGGATTCAAAATCAAAACCTCAACAAAAGACCACAATTACGGTATGATGAGCTATAGTTATGAAGATCAAGATATCCGAACTTTCGGACACACGATACGAGCGTTTACTATAAGTATGACAGAAACGCAAGCTAAAGTCATGCTGGGCAACCCTGCCATTGCAAATTTGGAGAAAACCGCAAAGAGAGAGTATGCGGTTATGCCTCATAACCCGTTAGACCAACCCAAGAGTCTTCCTGTGGATAACAAGGATACGGAAAGAAAATTAAATTTCGATATTATGAAAAGAGACGACCGTCCGTATTTTCATGATGTTTCCGACAAGAGTGTGTGGATATCACAAGCGAATGCGCCATGGCATTTACAGCGAGTTTCTTGCTCGCTTCAGGTTGATTTGAAGGGGAGGGCACCCACCGACTTGAGTTACAATTATCGATATGAGCAACTTGCGTTGCAAGGTGTTGATGTCTATGTGGTTGATTCCGGGATTAATGTCGACCATGTGGATTTCGGGGGCAGGGCGCAGATGCTATTTAGTTATTTCGGGAAGACTGAGGATGATGTAGGACATGGGTATGTGCCTTTCATACTTTCATTGCCCAACGTAGTATCATATTTACTGATAATGGGATCTAGTACCCACACTGCTGGCACTATCGGCTCACTTCACTACGGTGTCGCCAAAAATGTAAATATATTCGGCATAAAAGTAGGTAACAGCGAGGGTATCAACGGCGCAGCAATAGTAGCGGGAATAGACGCTGCGATAACAAAACACAATCAACGTAAAAAGCTACCAGGCTTCATGGGATCCATAATCAGCATGTCAATCGGCACCAGTCCACCGGCCCAATCCGACTATATAGCCCTAAAGAGGGCTCTAGACGTTGGTATGCACGCATCAGTCGCAGCTATGAACTCGAACGCCGACGCTTGCGAGTCCTCTCCTGGTGCTTTCTCGCAGCAGTTGCCATTGATTAACGTCGGAGCGTTGGATTTGAATGATACCCGTGCCGGGTTTTCGAATTATGGAAAGTGCGTGGATGTTTACGCTCCCGGAGTTTCCATTGTTAGCACTTTTAATGGCAATTCGACGGCGATTATGAGTATGGACGGGACATCGATGGCGTGTCCGATTGTGACTGGGATTATTGCGGACGAATTGGTGAAGCATCCGGATTTAAGGTTAGATCCTGCGGCAATGAAGGCGCATATATTGGAAAAGGCTCTCAAGGGAGTTATCAAGGCGAGTTCGAATATGACGGGTACGGAGGGACTTGTGAATAATGGCTTTAGGAGCGAGCCGAAGGATGGGAAAGCGTTTTTGTGAGAAATTTAATGCCGTATATATGACATATTATAGTGTTTTGGTGTATTCATGCTGTATTTTCAGCGACTTGTATATTTTGATGACTTTGATGTATAGTTCCAAACCCGACTAATTTTGATTATTTTGAAGTTCTATATCCTCAGGCCATGCACATTATTGTTTTGAATTCTCACAGCCAAGAGATTCTGTAAACTGGCTGATCTCTCAATTATACCAATTTTCTCTAAATTGACTTCTTATCATTTTTTTATCGCTATCGGTTTCAAAGAATGCCAGCTAGGGGAGCCATATCATGATTAAGTAATTCAAAATTCATGATTTTACATATATAAATTACAATTATCCAATTCATAAGTTTAAAACTACAGAAACACCCCCGTCACCCAAAACACCCAGCATGCACCAACCATAGGTTGGTAAGCATCATAAATCCTCATCTCCCCGCGCCCAGTGCCCGTTGAAATGGCACAGAGATATTCATAAATGCCATTCACGCAAGTGATATTCATATTGGAATGCAGCGTGCACTCAACAGCCATTGGGTTGCCCTCGGACTGAAGATCCGGAAACCCAGAGTAAAGTCCGCTATACGACCCTCCGGTATTGAACCAAAAAGCTTCGTTTACTTGCGACGCAATATTCCCAGTCGCCGGATCCACGAGGAAGACCTTGGCGTTGGCTTCGACGGTGTCGCTCTTCAGACGTGGGTTGTTCCCCGTTGTACCTTCACTGGCGCCTTCTAAGATGATGTCCCACCACGTGCCCTTAAAAGGATTACCGGTGGCATAAGGAGCAACATCGTTCCGGATGACTATCGACTTGGCGACGGCGGATGGCGTGGTCGGTGTGCCTCCTGCAGTGGGGAACGGAACAGCTTGTAGGACCAGCGGGCCGGTCGAGTTCCCGGTATATACATCATCGATAATACTGAAGAATTTTACTTCACTTGTGGTGTTATACCCGCTGATGAATTTTCGACCGGCACCTTGACATTGGAATATAAACGCCGAATCGACCCAGCAACCTACCCGTAACATGTTCACCCCGACGTCCATTTCGTATAACTGATCGTTGCCAGATGATGCGTCATAGACTGTGAAAGGCAAACCGTACTGGCCGTTCGTGCCGAGCCCGGTGACATTTCCGCTAGGGTCGGAAGCATACCTTCCCGCTAACGTGATATCTGAAGTAAGGGCTACATGTGTGGCATTATTATCGTATAAAGCCCGAAAAGAGAACAGATATTGGCCCCGAAAATCTCCGTTGGCGATATCCTCGGTAGCTTGGATGGCAAATCCGGTATAGTATGGAAGTACGGTTGTTAAAGTCGTCGTCGCACCTTCGATGATAGTTGTGATTCTGGTGGTCTGTATTGTGAGGGTATCCGTAATTTCCGATGTTAGAACAGATGAAATGGTAGTTGTAAAGCTTTTGGTTACAGTTTCCGTTGTTTCCGTCGTGATATTTGTCGTCTGTGTGGTCACTTGCGTGCTGATTAAGATGAGTAATGTTCCCGAACCGGTGACCTGAGTTACTTCGTCGATTATTGTTTTCGTGAGGGTATCAACGGTAGTCGACAAGGTGACCTCATCAACTACGACCGGTTGGGTCTGCGTAACGGTCACATACGTAGTTACGATGGAAGTAATGACAATAGAAGGCTGTTGGATATACATTGTTCCCCCAAGAGTTACGCCGAGGCATGTGCAAGCGGATATGTAGGCTGATTGGTTCAAACAAGCTGATGCGTACGTAGGTAATACAGTTTCTTGTCGTTTATGACGTAGATATGCGCCATCGGAAACAGAAGCTAGAGGGATAACCGTGATAATCGATGACTGGGTAGCTACAATGCTAGTAAGAGTCGTAGATATTAAATTTGTTACCGTGGTCGTTTGTGTATCTGATATTTGAGAAGTTTCGGTTATCGCAGATGTTAAGATTGTGGTCAATTCGGCTGTTACGGTTTCAGTGGTTCTGATTTCAGATGTCACGGTATTTGTTACAGTTTGAGACTGGGTGATTGTAAGGATTAGAGTTGAAGTCGCGGTTTCGGTAGAGTACTTTGTATTCGTGTCTGTAACGCTCAGCTCATCTATCTTTGTGGTAGTAGTAGCTGACTCTGTGACGGTGGCAAATATTGTTACTGTGCTGAACAAGTTGACAGTTCTAAATTATGAAGTATCTCTAAGTTAGCCCCCGATCTCAGAAGATAACTGTGGGAGATATGATGTATTCCGTGGAGCGTACGTTGAGAAAACCGTAGATTTTGTCTAAAGAAGATTCCTGCAGTCGTTTATAACGGTCTCGGGAGCAAAAAAGGTCGTTCCTTGTAGTCCTATTAGGCTGTTAGAATACAACAGTGTTTATGTCTCTAGTAAAATAATTGTCTGAGAACTTACCTTTAACGCAGTCATCTAAGGTGCACTGGCAGCTACATGACCGGGCTGCAACATGGCCCAAGAAGCCTAGTACTCCAACCAAAAATAACATTGTGAGACCAAAAGCTGAATCGATTTTCGATGGATAGCGTTCTGAGTTCGAATTTATTCGAATACTTACAAAGTAGCATATCATCTAGCGGTTGAAATTCAGCTCAAGCCGCACTTGAAGCTATAGCACTGAAGTTATATAGATCTATACATATATAAAATAAAACTCCATTGCCTCGCGGCTGAAATAGCGGAGGTTATTACGGTCGATTTAGCGACACCTTTTACGCTCATGCCTCTAGGCTGAGCGTCCAGGCCTAGATCTTGAGGTAAAAAAGTGGATAATCCATAGAAATACCTACCCAAGTATGGAATTATAATTAAATCTATATTCCTTTCGCATTGGGGCTTAAAGATACATATTGAGTAGAGAAATAAAACTTCATGAATCATTCAAATGCTTGGATGAATTTTGAGTAGAATAGTTAATATATTGCAGGTTCTTCGACTTGTCATTCGTATGCTCGAAACCGTGGCGTTAAACATTCTCCGGTGCACAACGGCCGAGTCCGCCTATAAACCGACGATCCAGTCAATAGGCCGCCAGTCTCGGGGACAGTGCTTCCGGCCATCCAGTTCTAATAAGCTAAAAACAAATACCAATCGATCAGATTCAGACGCCAAGCTCCAAATTTCAAAGGTATCAAGTGAGCTTGTCAACCAAGAAAGTGTGTTGGGTTGTCACGCCAAATGCGAACCCACGTTGGCCGCATCCGCCTACCGCACCACCGTACCACCGCACCAAATGCGGCACAGCAGCTTCAAAATTTGCGCCTCATTGCAAAGCTCCCAGACATCCCAAAAACCTCGAAATCGACCCATTACAACCACCACCCATCCATCCCGCCAGTCATAATGTCATAACCCCCTCCTATCACCCACCAGGCACCCAGCATAATACAATCCACAATGAGCTTTTCTTCCGCCCTCGCAGCGGCTGCTGCACAAGCCACAAAACCAAAGATATTCACCCGCGTCGGCATCGTCGTATCAGCGGGACTCCAGCCCAAAATGATCAAAGTCAGAGTCCCATCTCCCGTATGGAACTCGCATTTACGAAAGGTAGTTACACTGCACAACAATACAATAGATATACCCCAATATCCACCCGAATAAACCATAAACTAACAGATGCATCCAAATACAGCACCAACACTATCACAAAGACCACCTAGCCCACGACGAAACCTCCGCCTGCCGCGCCGGAGACGTCGTCCGAATCCAGCCATACCTCCGACACAGCAAGCATAAGAAACACGTGGTTTACGAAATCATCTCCCCCTTCGGCACCGGCGAACGAAAAGCGATAGAAACACCAGAGGAACGGGAGACGAGGTGGAAGGAGAAACGAGATGCAAAGTTGGAGAGAAGGGAGATCAAAAGGAAGGCAAAAGAAGAGAAGATGATGGCGGGGAAGAAGAAGAAGAAGAAGAAGAAGGCTGTAGAAGTCGAGGAGGGTGGCGAGGCTGTGACGGAGGCGTTATGATGTTGATGTGATGTAGATTTGTAGCCGCTGGGTGTTCGAGTATAGATAGTGCTCGCGACTCGTATATAGGGTTCATTTTATTGTACGATTACTAAGAATGGTGTAGAATTCATCGATTCGTCCAAGGACTCGGTCATCTTTATCTAACGTTAATCTAGCTCAATTTATTTTTTATCGATTCACATGTACGACTCGCTAATAATATCAAAATAAACGATGCCAAAACCCGCCAAAAAGAAAAAGAATAACTCCCGCCAAAAGGATAAACGAGAAGGATAACGTAGCCCTTCTTCAAGCCGCTCGTTCACCAAAATTCCTCGCCCAATCCTCATACTCCTGCAAGCCCTCTTTGCTAACACTGGGCCTAATACTCTTCAAGCTAGACCTAAAATCCTCCAACATGATTGGTCTTATATCCTCCATTCTCATATGAAGTAGGGATTCGCCAAGACTCCTCAATGGTCCCATGGCAGCATCTTTGGCCAATGCGGTGATATCTGAGCCGGAGAAATCTGTACATTATAATTAATATTAAGCAATCCCAAAAATACATGAAGATATTAATCAACCCACCTTCAGTCAGCACCTCAAGCTGCCGCATATCTCTTTCAGTGAGTGTGTGCTTCTGCTGGCCCAGCAAATTCCTCAATTGTTGCACCCTCACCGGCCCTTCTGGAAGCGGAATGTACTGTCTCCTCACGAATCTGCGCCGTGCGGCTTCATCAATGGCCCATGGGAGATTCGTCGCGGCGAGAACAAGCACTCTAGATGCATCCCCAGTGTCTATTTTGGTTTCCTTGCCTGCTGCGGCACGTTGTAAAGCGCTCCACTGAATCAGGAATTCTGTTTTAATCCGCCTTGTCGCCTCGTGTTCTCCGCCTCCACTACGTGTCGATAAGAGAGAGTCGATTTCGTCGATGAAAATTATCGACGGCGCTAGTGCCTTCGCTAGTTGAAATAGAGCTCGGACAAGTTTCTCCGATTCGCCAAGCTGTATATGATATTGTTAGTTTCAAATTGAGCGTATATGTGGAATATATACGTACGTATTTACTCGTCAATGATGATGCAGAGATTGAGAAAAAGGTGGACTTGGATTCGGTAGCTACCGCTCGAGCAAGCATTGTTTTTCCCGTCCCCGGTGGTCCGAATAGAAGCATACCCCTCGCTGGCTCTCTCAATCCACGGAACAAATCAGGCCTTAAAAACGGATACACCACAGCCTCCTTTAACGCGAGCTTGGCGATTTCTAATCCCGCAATGTCATCCCAGTGAACTTCATCCCCGTGAATTACAATCTCATTTATGATTTGTTTAGCCGCGGCTTGATCGACGCCCTTGTCAAGAGTCTTCAATGCTGTCTTGACACGTTTGTCCCAAGCTTCGTCTTCAGTAATTTCGGGTGTTTGCTCTCCAGGATCCGACGCATCGGCAAGTTCCAAGACAGGTTCTTTGCCCGGGGTCTTAGCGGTAATCTTCTTCGGTTTGGTATCTTCGCTTGTGCTCTTTGGTTCCGAATATTTGAAGGTTCTTCTGATAGGCTTATCCACCTCAGAAGATCTCCTAGGAGGTTCTTGCTTTGCCGTGATTGGATTTGCCGGCCATCTAAAATCTGAAGCTGAAGAGCCCTTTCGAGCAGATGGAGACTCTGCTGGACTTTCCTCTCGCTCTCGTTCTTGATTTCGCCGAAGTTCTGATGCTCGAATCTCCGATGCTAGCTTCGCTGCAGATATTGGGGTTCTCGGAGTCTGTAGCAAAGGCTTCTTTGGTGGGGGAGGTGGTGGTTGTTTGTCTAGACGAGGTGGTGAGCGCGGTGGTAGCTCTGGTGGCTCTGGTTCTAAAGAATTTCGACGGTGCTCTGGTGCTGAAACACTAAGATTCGATATATCGGGGTATCCGGGATAGGGTGAGTATGCAGGAGCTTGACCATAAGGCTCTGGAGGTGGTGGTTGATATTGATAAGTTTCATGTGGAGGGGCCATGTATTGTGACGGATCCGGGAAATATTCTGTCTGGTGAGGTGGTGGAGGAGGCGGAGGAGGGACGGGAGGACATAATAACGGGGCTGCAGGAGCTGAGCGAGACGCTGAGATACCCAAATTGGACGCCGAGCTGCTATGTTGGAGCGGTGAGAAGGAAGAGTATATGGGCGAATGGGTAGTAGGACTGTCCGAATGAGTGCGAGTAAGTTCTGTCATCGACATATCTACGGAAAGTCGGGACCCCAAGGTGGCCGTCGATCGATCAGGGAACGAGCGACCAACGGAAGGTCCGTCACCTTTCGGTCCTCCACTCCATGCTCTGGTAGCCGCTCTAGCCGCAGCAGCCACGGATTCTTGACCTGTAGGCTTGGGAAGTTGGCGTCGTGTGGGAGTCTTGCCACCAGATCCACCGCTCGAAGTACGAAGTGTTGTAAGAAGGCTCTTCTTTTCCGGGCTCGACGATCTCGTTCGTACGTTCGAAACTGCCGTCGCATTGGGGGGGAGGGAGAGACCGAGATTGTTGGTAGAAGCAGTCGCAATACTAGAACCAGAAGTTCTTCGGTCGTGAGGAGGTCGTAAGCTCGCTCCATCATCTTCCTCACCGAGGAAAAAATATGGAGGTGGATTTCGACCGTTCGAGGCTGCGCCTGCCGCTGACGTGGACGGAGAATCTACACGCGGAGAACTGGTCCCTCCATTATAGTGACGGATATAGCTTTGCTTTTCTTCTTCCTCCCTCCTACTCAGCTTGAGCACTTCGATTGTGTCTATTCTGTCCAGGCATTGTAACTTCAGATCTCCCAGGCTTTCGATTAAGGCTTTCTCGGTGAGTGAAAGACTGCTAGAACCTCTCCGAACGGCGGAGGTACGTTCGTAGGAATTGATCAGTTGGAGAGCCTCCTTCCAGGAACGTAGGGCTTCGTCTTCGTTGTTCTTGGATTCAAAGTAGATGGCAGTGGAGCAGGTGAGGTAGGTTTGGTCGTAGGTTTTTTGGAGCACGGCCGCACTATTTTTAGGTCTCATGATGATTGACGAGGATGGATGTGTGAGAATCGTAAGTCCATGAAAGGAGAAGATTCCGTCTCTTCTCCCGGCGTCCCTTCCCAGAGTATGCGGAGAGACGAAGAACAATCTTCTCTAACGTGATGCAGTCGCAAAGAGTCGATACGAGTACGAAGGTAGTGGTAGTGGTGAGTGACGTTGTTGAAGAATGAAGAGATCTGATGTCGAAGGCGAGTGTGTTGTTTTGAGGTGGTTGGAGCAGCTGGTTTCAGTTTAAAAGCTATCCTCGCATTAACAAACAAAAGATCATAAACAGAATAATAAGCAAAAGAATAGAATGAAGAATGAATAGAGAAGAAAAGGATGAACAAGAATCAACCTGGAAAAGAGAGACAGTTCTCAGTCCGGCGCAGGGACCGCAGCCTGTGGGATTGTGGCCGTGGGAACTGGATCTGATGTCTCTGATGTCATTGGACGGACGAGGTTGAAATGCCCGCATCGTCTGCCGCCGAAACATGAACAAACCACGCCCTCCTCTCCTGACGCCTTGTATTATCCTCTAGCTTGGCCGGGCTGAATCGTGTGCCCGAACGCACGGAATTATTGAATTGCTTAAGCCAAAGTTCCTAATTTTAGCTGGTTCGAATTTCCATGCTGTTTGAGCGCCCAAGTCAACAGGCAGCCAGGCGGACGGGTACAAATCACAACAAAAACAACAAAAGCTCAGCTCACTATATTGTGAACTATTATAAAGTACACTATTGGAATTATATTTTTTTTTTTGATTATCGATGTTTTGGCACATCTATAATATAATACAACTAAACCATATAAATTATACCAAACGGGCAATTCGATATTCACATCGTCCGTGATGGAGCTATATAATTTTCAATTTTCGAATTCAATGATCTATATATACGACAGCCTAGGAAAACTATCCCAAACAATATATAAAAATATAAATCTACGTCTACGCCTAAAGTCTTAACCCCCGGGACTATACAAGAACTGAAATCCACATCCAGCCAGCGAACCCATGCAATTCAACCTTCACAATCTCTAAACGTACAAAACAACCTGTCGCACGGCCAGGCTTGTAATAATTAGAAGTAACAATAAAACTTCAATCATCATCCCAGCTAGCCTCCACCCCTTCCACGCCTACCCTCCTAGCATACTTTCCCCCTTCCTCTCCAAACGGTTCTCCCCTCGTCTCCGGAGACACAAGCTCAACCATCCCCTTCCCCCCACCAACCCAAGCATAAAACCCCGCATCAGTCTGAATAGCCGCAATCCTCCCCGCACCCTCCACCTCCCCACCACCGATCACCTTCCCCGCAAAACTATTCCCTCCAGAATTAATATAACCATAGCTATAATTACTATTCTCCTCGATATTACCAGTAGCCGTATAAGAGTAATTATAACTATACGGTGCAGGCGAAACCACGCTCTTCATAACCACGCTCTTCCCTTCGTCCCCCCGTTCATCAACACCTACATAAAACAATCTCGCCTGCCTGCTCCCCCTGATATTTACCACCGCAGCCGCCATCCCCGTTCCCAACAACACTGAATACCCCGACGGCAGACTGAGTGTGAAATCGGACGATATCTTCCAACCCTTCCTATCGAACGTTAGTTGTTTTATCTCACCCGTGGTAGTTTGGAAGTATCCTATTGTATGGTGGTGAGTCGGGTCGGGTGTGATGAAGGCCAGGTCTGTTCCTTGCAGCGGTGGGGATTGCGGGAAATTGAGTGTCGGACCCGGTGACCACGTTGTTTTTATATTTAATATCGTTGTACGAGTGGGTCCGGATCCGGATGTGGAGACGGTGTTGTTAGGATAGGATGGAGATGTTGGCGGAGAGGTTGTAGAAGTAGGATAGACGAATACCCCGCGGTGTTCTTGAAGGTGCCCTGTTTCGGATTGATAGAATAAACTATACCAAAGTCAACCTCTTATGTTAGCTCCTAACTGTAGGTATACCCGTACAACATGCATATAACATTTTGAAATTGTACTAAAGGTGAGATTATGCCGATGCGTATACATACCGAATATAAACCTCCTCAACCCCATCCTTCCCCTCCCTCCACCACCTACAAACTCCTAACCTACTCCCCCCCATCACCCTCCCCGCCCCTTCCACCAGTCCTTCATACCCCATCACACCCCTAACCCACATCACCTCCCTGATATACCCCTCCCGATCCACATAAAACAAATGCACGAACGGAACATAACTTTTATTAACGTGTACCACAGCTGCTAACGGGGTGTTTAACGCGGGTGATTCGGAGAGACCGAGGATGGGGGTTGCCGTCCATGTTGGAGAAGTAGTTGTGGTGGTTGTAGGGGTGCCGCCATTACAGTAGAGGTATTGTAGACGGTAGAGGGTGGTTGATTCCGATTGGCAGTAGAGGTTCTAGAGCTTTTTGAATGTATAGAGGGTATTAGTGAGACTAGTTATGCTATAACTTTGATTGGTACTAGGGTTATTGGGGCTAGATATTGAAATGTGTGGGGGTGGGATATGGGTTTTGGGTTTGGTGAGTATACTAACAATGTACATTCTGCCCCGTCTGTACTCGAAGACGTTGACCGCAGCGAACGCAGTTTTTTTGAGTATCCGTTCATTGGATTCCACGACGGGATTGAGAAGTCGATTGACGTCCGTCATTGCATAGATAAATATTCCAATTGAGTTATTGATAGGTAACGCAATAATAATCGAATGATTGATTGAGCTCCTCGTTGGCTACTTGATTCGCCTTTTTAAGCTACTCTTAACACCGGAAATCGCGAATTGGACAGCCGGCAACAGGTTCATGTATATATACAATGAATAGCCTCGGTTCGTCCTAGATTGATTAACGGATAAAAGAAAAAGGGAACTTCCGCATGCACACCGATACCTAGCAACAGTACAGTGCAGCCCTGCCGGATTTACTTTCATTTTTAAAAACCTGGCAAATGCCGTCCGAACTATAACCTCAAGAACGTCCGAACTATTGACGTGATTACACAATTATGCATGCATACACAAAGGGCTGACAAAAAAAAGGTATCCCACGTGCGGATCAATTATTCCAATTTACAGAAAGTTAGCCCTAGAGCTAAGGCAGGTTGGAAACGGGACCGCCCTAGAGCTCTTTTCGCCTCGTCTTGATATATATTAAATGGTTACTATAATATCTATGATATCTTGAGATCTTATACTTAATCCGTCGGACGAATACGAGGCTAAAGGAGGTACGTATCAAGTAAACGTCAACCATGCGCACATCAATCAAACCCATGTTTTATTGCCATTTCGTCATGTATGATAGCGTCCCCGATACTAGTCTTGCATTTGACGCTTCAGCAACGAAGCAAAGGTACACGGAGTTAAAATTCTTTCAAAAATTCTGTGCGGTGATGAATTGTTAAAGCTATAGCAATACAACGTTATAATAATACTAAGAAAATATCAACCCGTATTATATACTATCGTATCATGTCATATCTCCAAGCTTTTTAAGGATGCTCATATCAAACAAAAGAAGAATGCAGTAGTGGTTACAACTGCCTTTTTCAACCGCAATTGACTGTTTGTGCATCTGACATTCGTTTTCCGAGTTATATAACCCAGTGGGGCGAAACGGTGGTCCAAGCTCCTCACCAACCAACCCCCAAGCTCTCACACAAAGCTCCCTCGTATTCGCAATCCAACTTGAGCTAGCTACCCACGCGTCCACCAAATGAAAAAATTTTTTTGGCCGAAAAATAAAGTCAATCCCACAACTACTCTATCTATTCTAGTTTAGCTGCTACTCCCTACTCGACGAGAAACTCAAAACATTTCAATATGCAAGAGACCCTATTCAAGACCTGTGATACGAAACTTCCACACCCTAGCCTGCATAATTGCGTACATCCGCACAACCAATCATAAAAAAAAAAACCTTTGTGGAACCCTCGATTTTGATTTTGATTTTTTTGTAACGGCGGTTGCTGTTGACATAACATGCAACTTTAAGCTAGCGTAACCCGCTTCCACGCCGTTGGGAACGGAACCTGTCAACCATGCACTTAGCTCGTAAGCCCATGGTCTTGTAAGCTTAGCTTCTGAGCTCTTATGGTTCCCTCTCCGTATAACTAAGTACTCAAGTAAGTGCCTACTTCATGATAGCAATTGATCAGGCCGATTTAAACCGACTGGCCGGAGAAATTTTTCGACCGGGGAATTAGGGTCGGTTCAAAAGATGTAATTGCGAGCCATCTTGTGGTCTGTGCTACTAGCTTTTCGGGAATACTACTTTCCGCTGTGGTTGACAGCCTGTCCCTGTAACAGTGATTTCGAGCTTGGCTCGTTCTCCACACTATCATGACCGATTGCCCAATGCTTCAATTTTGTTCTAAGAGGATAAGAAAACGCTAGTATATGCATCCTCCACTTCATCCCAAATGCTCACTCTAAAATAATGAGAAGGATATTCTATCATATTATTCTTCAATCAGCCTTCCACCTCTCCCCGCCTCCTTTCTGCCATAACCACAGCGCCTCAAGCGCATAATTCTTAATCCCCAAATGCGAACTCCCCTCCCCGTTCTTCCCCCCGCTCGCCGCCTCCTGTAAACTCTCTAATACCCTTCCTTCGTGCATACACCTCCACAACCCCTTCTCCAGATCCGTCGCAATCCTGTTATCCCGCCTTCCCGCTTCACCTCCAATCACACCCTCTTCGGTGTCGTTGTTATTACCATTAGTATTACTATTAGTAGGAGGATCGGGGTTGGTATTCGAATTGCTATCGTTAGAATAAGCACCAATTCCCAATCGGAATAATATCCTTCCTAGAGTTTGAAACGCCATGCATCTCTGCGCTGGAAAGCTCGATCTAGCGAGGTGGGATAATTCGGGAATGGTGTAACCCGCGCTTAACGGTGAATCGGCATGGTGGTGTAACCCTAAATGACCGGGTACCTGTCTCGCTTTCCGTGGCGGGAGGAGGTGTCCCTTAAAGTCGAATCTGACGGATGACGGAAGGATGGAGGTGAGTTTTGGGGAGTAGTGCGGGTCCGGTTCTGATTCCGAAGGCGGGAGCATCCACGCTAGCTTTCGGGGGTCGACGGGAAGGTTTGGGAAGTATTTTTTGTGGAGGTGGGCGAGGAATTCGGGTGAGTTTGGGTCCGGATCCGGATCTTGTTCAATTGAAGGGGGTTGAGGGAAGTGGACTTTAATTGTAGGTGGGAAGGCGGATTCGGGGATGTCTTTGAGGTGATTGGGAGGTTCTATAGGCGGATTTACAGAAGTAGTTGTAGATATAGATGGAGGGAGAGGTTGAGGGATGGATTCCTGTGTGGGTTGGGGTGGTCTAATGGGTCGGGAGGTCTCGACGGGATCATCTAGGGTTGCTCGTTTGAGAAACATTTGAAGAAGCTCGGGACTGAGGGAGTCCATCAATTCCTGTCGTTCATTTTCCAATTCGTGAGAAGACATGTTTGCTACCCTCCGTTCATTTTCAGCACGGATGGACGACATCTCGTCCGGTTTAATCGATCCGTTGGACGGAGCCGGTGCATTTTGAGTAGCCGGAGCATTAGCGGCAGCGGCGGATCTTTGCTGTCGAAAGGTGGAGGGTCGTTTCCTTTTGGTGTGAGCAGGGAAGCCACCGGAGTTCTTTGAAGCATCCAAGGTGGGAGGGAGAGCGGGCGAGGTGGACGAGACCTGTCGCTCGGAGATGTCGGCTATAAGGCCACCACCACCAGAGAGAGCGGCGGTTGTAGCTGTAGCTTCCTGATTGAGACGGTCGTCATCATCGCCATCATTGAGGTCGACGGTGAAGCGGGTTCCGGCAGGCGGTGGGATGTCGTCGTCGTGGTCCATCATGCTTGATAACTGATGGACCGGGATTATTGAAGTCCAAGCCTCAAATCCTCATCATCCATTTGTGATGGATGAGAGAGAGAATGAGGAATGTGTTGCGGGTAGGTTTGATTGTCTGATTGTTTCTGGAATGTGCCATGGCCACATGTGTTGTTGCGTGTGTTGCGGCAGGCTGCATGTGCTGCGTGCTGCTGCGAACGTGCGGCGTGCTGCTGCTGCTGCGCCCACTTCCAATCAAACAAGCCAAGCGGGATGCCCCGGCTGGACTAGCTCTCTTGTAGTAAATTAGACGATAGAAACAGACAGAAACAGAGACCTGTCCCTATGCTATCCCGATATACGTGATGATATAAATGGGAGAGAAGAGGGCACCGGGGAGAGTGGAGATATGTCGGGCTGGAACTGTAGAAATCGGTGCTCTACATGTTTCGCAAGCACCATCAGCTTTGTTCCCCCGTCGTTTCACCCCAACGCTACCATCAAGCATTATATGAGATGAATGAATGAGAGAGCGTGCAGAGGGGCACCCCTTTCCGGCTGACAAACGCAACACATCCGCTTTAAATATTACCCATCGCCCGTCCATTCCTCTCGCCCTCTCCACTCACTCACCCATCCATCCAATCTCATCTCCGTCCAATCACCATCATCCATCATCCATCATCCACCCCGACACCCATCGTCGACAGTAATATCTCCATTCTCATTTCAACCGATCCGTCATATAGCCTAGGTGGTTTTCTCGACATCATCTTCATCCGACTCTCACTCTCCTCGAGCATCTCTCCTGTCCCTCCGACAAAGCCGCCCGCATCTTCGCCAAGGGGTTTCGCCTCCCCAACGGAACCGCTTAGAAGCAACAGCCTCGTCAGCAATGGCTCCCAGATACGAACGGGTACGTCTCTTCCAACCATTATATTCTCTCTTTTGGGAATCTCGAGGGAATATCCTCAAAAACTGGAAATATTTTTTTTTTGGAGCTTTTGTGTCTAATGGTGGCAAAATTATAGATTCAAACGGACGACCACGGTGAAGACGGTCCAACCGGTATCCCAAACTCTCCTCCTCCATCCTTCCGCTCCCGGCCGGAATCTCCCGTTTCGCCAATCGAGGTCAATGAAAACACAGCCCTCGCAGACTCATTCGACTCCAGCGATGACGAAGACGATGATTTGAGAAGTCCTAAAGGCAGAAATGCCTCCCAGGACGACACCGTCCACTATGAAAGTGCTCTCCCTTACGTCTCCCAGTCCTCTTCAGCCTCAAATTCCCAGCCGACAACCTCCACACCTTCCAGGCGAGTCGTAGGAAACTCGAGTAATGATGGAGTTTTTGCCAATCTAAATGCAAAACCAACCGTTGGAGGGGAGAAACCTGTCGAGGAGCACCCACCCGTATGTTCAAAACTCTCCGTCTTCCGTAGAACCTGGTGTTTAAGCTAACGAAACTAAAATCTTCAGAGTTACGAACAAGCCGCAGCCGATGCAACCCCACCATACTGGGAAACTACGATTCTAGCCCCGGGAATGTCCCCAGACGAAGTGTTCATTGATGGTCTCCCAGTCGGCTCCGTTTTTGCATTCGTATGGAATGCATTGAGTACGCCATTTCCCAATCTTCTAAACGTACCGCAATACAACATGCTGATAAGATTTTCCAACAGTCTCCCTTTCCTTCCAATTCATCGGCTTCCTTCTCACCTATCTCCTTCACACCACTCATGCTGCCAAGAACGGCTCCCGAGCTGGTCTCGGCATCACCCTTGTGCAGTACGGCTTTTACATGCGCAGCTCCTCCACCGATAACCCACCACCGCCAACAGACGGCAACCCCACCCCCGAGTCGACCCCACCAGACCCGAACGCTTATGATTTCAACTCTGGAACTCTCCCCACCGATGTCATTGGCGTAGCCAACGGATCCGGAGGAGCCCCCGACCCCATCTCCGGAAACGAATGGTTCAGTTACATTCTCATGGTCGTCGGATGGTTTATTCTGATCAGAGCCATCGCGGATTTCCTAAGAGCAAGACGGACAGAGCAGTTGGTACTCGCCAGCCCGGATCGGGGACTAGGAATTGCGGTTGTCGCCGAGGGAGAAGATCCCGAACACGCTGCATAAATGGGTTCTTTTTTCACTGCGTTGGTTTTTACGTTCATGCATAATAGGGTTTTCTCGTTTAATGTACTCTTTGGGCCTTTTCTATCTCGTTAACCTCCGGTTTCTCGGGACAGCAAATGGGTGGTGAAGGTGGTTCAAGATGGGTGTCAAATTCGGTTGCATTTATCGGTGTGTGGTTCTTGTTTTTCAAGTATAGTCATAGCAGGAGGTGGTAAACCTTGCTACTTTAACCAGTCTCTCTCTTCTTTTGCGATTTTCTTTGAGTTTTTTCTTGGTTGTTCGAAGGTATAGGCTGGGGAGTTTGTTTTAATTTCCTCTCTTCTTTATTTTGTCCCCATACCTATGCGATGGCGTTTTTCTTAGCACTCGAAGATCTTTGCGAGATGTATTGATTGCCCTGTCTGCCATCAGAGACCTTTTCTTTATCTATTATTATTGGCGTTTTTTTTTTTTTTTTTTACATTTGGTTATTTTACATTTGGTTATTTTATACAGACAGAAAAACAGATATATGTAAGACTATTTCATTTATTATATTATACACCAACTATGTACAGGAGAATCAAAGGAATATTATAGCATGATAACTGCTGTTTATACTATATATCGATATAATTCGGTGCGAGTTAAAGCTTAAAACTTCCACTACTAATGCTTGCTCGTGGCTAGCTAGGATGAGGGTAACGGTTAGCTCTTATGTGGATGGTTGATGCTCAGGCTGGTTAGCGGCAAAGCGGGGTAGCAGGATGCGGCAGTGATTGACGGGTGTATCGACATGACGTCGACCGGGGAATGTTATGTGGCGGCTCTTTCGATATCTCAGTATATTATATCAAACGTCGGATTGTTTGTATAACATACATTATTATAACGTACAAACTTTTAATATATCTGATAGTATTTTCGAAGTTACACATCGCGTCAATAATCTCTCACGCGAGCAGAAGGTTCACCAACCTTGAATACTAAATTATTGGCTACGTCCAGAACAACGAATCAATCATATCGACCAAACCAAACATTTAAACCACCTCAAGCTATCAAAATACCCAACTTACGTTTCCCCCCACTCCGTTCGGTTCTCCGAAGCATACTCCCGTCTACAATTGCAATCTCCCAGACAAACCGAATACCCTCTCGGTATAACCGTTTCTTCCATCCTCCAAAATCACACAAAATGTCCTGGCGCAGCTCCGGATCATCAAACTCGGAGCTGGTGGAGAATATGAAACGGAACGGTTTGATTGCGAATAAGGAGACTTATGAAGCTATGATGAAGGTATATATACGCATATCTATATATTCATACCCACCTCCCAGCACTCTTTCCTCTACATCTATATGGAAAGACAGCTATATGGATTATTATTACTTTATATATCAGCGATACCATTTACTGAATATACCATGGTTTAATACGGATGCTAATGTTATTGTGCGTGATATGATTTGAGTAGGTCGATAGAGCGCATTTCGCGCCGGGGAATGCATATAAAGATGCGCCGCAGCCGATTGGGTGGGGTGCTACCGTACGTCTTTTCTTCCCCTTCTCCCTTTCCGTTTCATAATAGAACTATATTATTCTATACAGAGGAGGCTGGAGGTTATCTGGGATAAGGGGGATGAGCTGCTAATTATTATTGTGTGATTGGAATTGATGGTAGATATCAGCGCCGCATATGCATAGTCATGTATGTCAACCCTCATAACCTCCAGATTTTAGATTGCGAGAAAGGTTTGTCGTTACGAATAGGGACGAGAGCTGATCGAGTCCATTGTGGGTTGATTTAGGCATGCGAAGAGATAATCGAATACTTGAAACCTGGTAATTCGATATTAGATGTCGGTAGCGGCAGTGGATATCTAGTCGCCGTTATGGCTCATATGGTAACCACCACAGCCGCCCTAGCCATCTCGTCTTCTTCTCACGAAAACATGGTATATATAGGTCCAACCAGGCGGGAAAATAGTAGGCATAGAACACATCCAAGAACTCGTCGACCTCTCCATAGCCAACCTTCGCAAGGACCCACAACACTCATCTTGGCTCGACGACGGCACCATCACCATCATCAAGGGAGATGGAAGGCTAGGGTATCCTCCCAAGGCACCGTATAACGCTATTCACGTCGGGGCGGCGGCGAGGGAGGTGCATAAGGAATTGGTGGAGCAGTTGAGTCGGCCGGGGAGGTTGTTTATTCCGGTTGATGGGGGGACGAGGTATGGTGAGCAGAGTATTTGGCATGTTGATAAGGATGGGGAGGGAGTAGTTAGGAAGGAGGAGAAGGTGAGTTTTTAATATCCTTTTTTTTTATATATTTTATCTCTGGGATGGGTTTTTGGAGAGGGTATGTTGTGTATGGTTTGGGTTTGGGATGTGCTGACGATTGACGATTCTATAGTACGGGGTTAGGTATGTGCCGCTGACGGATAATCCGTATGAGAAGAAAAAGTGAGGGATTGTACATGGAGATTTTGGGATGCGGTATACGTAAATTGACATAACTTAGAGTCTGTTGTTTCATTTGAATGGCAAAAATAAGGCGAAATTCATTATCACTTTAGCGGGGATTGGTGTAATGTCGGTCAGGAATCTCGAACTTGGGAGCAAAATTGGGTCAGCTGATCGAGATGGAGATATCATTTGAGCTGGAGAACTCGTGCATGTTAATTTTTTTTTTTTTTTTTTGATGCCCTTTTTGTAAGCTCAGCAGCTTACGTTTGGGGGGTTATACTGTGATGCCCGGGTAACAAACGCTGTATCCATTATTAAACCCACCCGGTTAACAAATTGCCGACGTCAAAATGCATCAGAATCAGTTTTTCTAAAAACATATACCCGGGAACATCCTTTCGAGAAAAAAAATTATCTCGGACCTAGCTAGTTAGATAGTCTTCGGCTACTAAGAGTAAGATCTTGTAAACATTTAGCCAATCGGAATAACTGGTGCGATCACGAAGCTTTCATTTGACCTAGCTAGCTCCTGCGGCGCGATTTTAGCTGCGGGGGGGTAATAATTGCCTCAAGGACAGAAATACGCCTGCGCTTGGGAATGTGAAATATGTGAAGTATGGTACCTAGCTCCGAAGATGCACCCTTGTTCCGCGCCTTATCTCACAACTCTAGCTCGAGAGAGGGATATAAAAAAAATTTAGTCATTCGTAAAGGGCCAAGGAAGAAAGGTAATTCCGATCGATGAGCTCATAAGAAACTTTTTATATAATATAATATCTATCGACTTATCTTTTTTTCTTTCCCTTTTTTTTTTTTTTTTTTTGTTTTCTCACAAGATCTCAAGCTGGTCGGCAAGTCGACTATTAATTATTAGCGGCTGTCGCTTTATATATATATATACACTCTTGTCAACCGATATCCTCGAGGAATTATCACATGATATAGCTCATAATATAGCTCCTACAAATCACCCAGGTCAGTTCCTTCATGATACGTTTTTTCTTTCTCCCCAACATGGACTCGTTTCAGACCCGAGCGAATCAATTGCAATTTAATTGGCGCCTTCTGGTTTCGACTAGCATTCCTCGTTTCGCTAGGGACGGCAGATCGGCTTGCTAAAATTGATTCGATTCGAAATATCCTATTTTTGCATATCATATATCATTTTTTCATACATTTGTAATTGAAATTGTATTCTGCTTTTTGGGAGAAAACATTTGAAACTCCGAAATTCGATCCGGGTTCGTGCTATCGAGTCTTTGCGGTACATTTCGTTGGGCGGGGCGGACCGTACTTGTTGCGCAATGCTGCATGCAGAACAAGCTCTCGCGATGGCCGAATCGATGGAGGGTAAAAATGCTTCTTCTCGATCGGAATGGGGAATATATATATACCGCATGTGTATTCAACTTGAAGGGTTGTGAATTGCAGGATTCACCATCACTGTATACCTTAGCCTTAAGCTGACAGTTATTCGATATATTCGATTCATCGCGTCGGGAGCTAATTGATAGTTGCAGTGCAGTGGTCGTCTCCGGGCAGCCCCTCCAACGAAAATAAGAAAACAAATACGTCACTTTGCGCAACACCACTAGTAACACCGAACTGTCAGTCAACCACATCCACCCTCACTTCTTCGTAGCGGGAAATCTAAACCTCGACCTATCGTGCTATCCTTCTTTTAATATCCCTTCATTCGGATCCCTTCTCTTCCCATCTACCCGTCGATCAAAAGAGATATTAAGGGTAAAACAAAGCTAATCCAATCGATTCCCACCATCAGTAGCCCCTCTCCTAATCCAACACCCCGCGCGATAAAAAAAAAAAAAAAAAAAATAGCTACAACTGCAGCTAGAATTAGATTAGATTAGATATATCAGCATCAGCGATGTCCCTCCTCCTGATATCCAACCGGCTGCCCATCACGGTCAAGCGTAGCAGCGATGGCACCTACGACTTCAGCATGTCCTCTGGCGGTCTCGTCACCGGTTTGTCCGGGTTGAGCAAGACGACGACCTTCCACTGGTTCGGCTGGGTGGGGCGTGAGATTCCCGAGGACGAAAAGGAGCTGGTGGTGGGTAAACTGAAGGATGAGTATAATGCCGTTCCGGTGTTCTTATCGGATGATTTGGCGGATAAGCATTGTATGTTGCTCTATTTCTTCATTCGAATTATTGACATTATATTTATACGACTTGCTCACATACAATTTATCTAGATAACGGCTTCTCAAGTGAGATATATAAAACTTTACAACCCCTCTATTAGTATCTTAGTTGTACTAATTGATATATATGTCAAATGAAGACTCGATATTATGGCCCCTCTTCCACTACCACCCCGGTGAAATCTCCTTCGACGAACCAGCCTGGATAGCCTACCGTGACGCCAACCGTCTCTTCGCCAAAGCCGTGGCAGCGGTGGTCAAAGAAGGTGACCTGATCTGGGTCCACGACTACCATCTCATGCTCCTCCCCGCCATGCTCCGCGAGGAAATCGGGGATAAAGTGAAGAACGTCAAGATTGGCTTCTTCCTGCACACCCCGTTCCCCAGCAGTGAGATTTACCGTATTTTGCCCGTCAGGAATGACATACTGTTGGGCGTGTTGCATTGCGATCTCATCGGGTTTCATACTTATGATTACGCTCGACATTTCTTGAGTAGTTGCTCGAGAATACTGTACGAGCCTCTTTTCCTCCTTCACTCCTTCCGGCTTGGTGAATACTCTGGAAGGTTCAATTGAGCGAGTGCTGATTTCAATGTTTAATATCTGTAGAGGTCTAAACACCACACCCAACGGCGTGGAATTCCAAGGCAAGATGGTATCCGTCGGCGCATTCCCCATCGGCATCGACCCAGACAAGTTCTCGGAAGCCTTGACGCAACCTAAAGTCATGAACCGTATCGACACGCTGGAGAAGAAGTTCCAAGGCGTGAAATTGATCGTGGGAGTCGATCGGTTGGATTATATCAAGGGTGTGCCGCAGAAGCTTCACGCTTTGGAGGTCTTTTTGACAGAACACCCCGAGTGGATCGGGAAGGTCGTGCTGGTGCAGGTTGCCGTGCCGAGTCGGCAGGATGTGGAGGAGTATCAGAATTTACGGGCAGTAGTGAACGAGCTCGTTGGACGGATAAACGGGAAGTTCGGTACGATCATGACATCTCCCCTATCTAATACTCTAGTAGCTCCCATCTCTTCTCTATGGATATAATATCTAACGATCGGGTTGATGGCGATTTTAATAGGAACAATCGAATTCATGCCTATCCATTTCATGCACAAATCCGTCTCCTTCGACGAACTGGTAGCCCTCTACGCCGTCTCGGACGTCTGCCTCGTCTCCTCCACACGAGACGGCATGAACTTGGTATCCTACGAGTACATCGCCTCCCAGCAGAAACGACACGGGGTGATGATTCTCTCCGAGTTTGCCGGTGCAGCACAGAGTTTGAACGGGAGTATCATTGTGAATCCGTGGAATACGGACGAGTTGGCGAAGGCGATATACGACGCTGTTACGATGCCGGCGGATCTGAGGGAGGCGAATCATCAAAAGTTATATGGGTATGTTACTAAATATACGAGTGCGTTTTGGGGGACGAGTTTTGTGAACGAGTTGACGAGGATCGCGGAGGGTGGGAATGATATTGAGAAGAAGGAGAAGGAGGGTGAGACGTAGAAACGTGGAGTGTATTGGTTTAATGATGGGGTTTTGTTAAAGATACAAGGAGCCTTTTTTTACTGTACTTGATTGTTTGGTCGTCGTTGATATGATGGTGGAGTGGTTGGTTGATGAGGATTACTACTCTCTTTTCATATATCCTTTTTTTTCTTTTACTCTTTCGTTTCTTATGTCCGTAGTACCGTTTTATATTCTGGTTTGTGAGTGAAAATTGAAAGAAAAGTCGGTACAATCGATGTTATCTGTGTGGGTATAATTGGGTGTGGAGGTGTATATATATACAAAGCGCGTAAACTTGTGAAAGAATGATAATTTTGGAGACGGAAGAATAGAACTAGAAGAAGCATCGATGAAGGAATATATACACACCGCCCATTCCGTACCGTATACCATATAGCACTAAGATAAGAAAAGAAAAGAAAACCCTTACTTAAAATCAAGTTGAAAAAATGCACCCTTTGAATTTTTGGCATACAAGGAAAAATATAAAGTAAAGAAGACTAAAGTTCGCCTGTACATTTAATATCCCGACTGACTAAAAAACCGAACGCAACAATAAAAAGAGAATCGATACCATGAGAACAAAAAATTACTAACGCCGTGATGATTTCAAGTCTCTCGTCCCATAAACGAAAACACAAACAAAATAGTAGTAAAATGAAATGGAAAGGTATGGTCGATGGTATATGAACGGATGGATGGTTGGTTGGCCGGTTGGAGGGTAGACATGCAGAGGGTGTAGAAGGAGTAAGTGAGTAAAAGTAGTAAAACAAATGTAGAACCAAATCCACACGGGACTTTTTTTCTAAAAAAAAAAAGGGGGGGAACTGTTCTTATCATGATAGATAGCGAGTTTTAAACAATGAGGGTAAGTAACTAGCGTCCTCTCGCATACGTCCTACGCAGGGATCGACCTAGGAACCTGCTGCGGGGGGTGTGCTGCCGCCGCCATCTTCAACGCTGTTTTTTCCCTCTCCTCCTTCTCTTTCTCCATCTTTTCCTTGAGAGCTTTAGTAACCCGCGGTTTCCTCGGTGCTGTCGATTTGCCCGCGTTACTCCCTCCGCGTCCGGTACCTGCCCCACGTCCACCCCGTCCTCTTCCTCGTTTCGGAGGGCCACCAGCGGTTCTACACAAAAACAGTCAGTCAGCCTCCAATTATTCAGTATGATTGTGAAAAATAGAATGTGGTAATACCTCTCAATCTGCGGTCTCTCTCCTTCCGGTACTAATGGACCGCTGTACACAAAAAACCCATCTTTCGAAGCAGCAGCTTGTTCCTCCCATAGCATCTCGCTATCGTCGATAAACGGATCATTGGCGTCATAGTACTCGTCCACCCTTCTCCTCCTCTTCTTGGGCTTATCCTTATCACCCGTCCCACTGAGTCCGGCGTCGCTCAACCCACCTAACTTTTCCTCCATTGCACTCTCCGACTCTGATGCGTCCATCATGGCCTCGTCGCCGCTAGCGTCAGGTCCTCGTAGTTTGGCACGCGCGAGGCGAGGGTTCAATGCAGCCCAGCCGTACTTTTCCTCCGCCATTTTCGAAACGTCAATGTACTTGTTTGTTTCGCCATTGAGAGAGATTTGGAGGACGACGGTGGGGACGGTCGGTTCCGGGTCATCGTCCCCTAGAGCTACGTCACTCCCAAAGGCACCGGCGAGGAGACCACCTGATTTGGCGACCGGAGCTGTGGAACGGGGAGCAGGTTTCGGAGAGGCGGGAGCGGAGGTTGCTGACGGAGCGGCGCGTTTTCCAGCGAACGAAGATGACGAGGAGGATGCCTTTGTGATTTCGGTTATGGCTTTAGGTTGCGGAGGGGAGAGGGTGGACGATGTTGTCGAGACGGCGAGGGAGGCATTGACGGTGGGAGGTGTTAGTGACGGGGGTGGGTTGGTAATTGGAGATCCTTGGGTAGGTCGTAGAGGTGGGGAAGGGTTGTTTAGAAGGGCGGAGAGGGCAGGAGAGGCGGACGCTCTGTTCTGCTTGGCAGGGACGTGATCATTGGTGGGATAGGGCGAGTAATCGTTGGAGGAGCGTTCGGGAGAAGCCTTTCGTTTCAAGGATTTGGAAGGCGCGTCTGGGTCGGACTCGACGAGGTCGGTGACCATGAGACGGCCACTGTTTCTGGATCCTTTTGCAGGGGCATTCGAGTTAGTACGTCGAGGAGGCATGATCGAATGAGAGAAGGGTGAATGGGCGATCGAAGGGAGGAGGAATGGAAGGATGGTGAAGATGAAGAGAACGAGAGAGTGATTTAGGAGAAGAAGAGGCAGCAGGGAGTACCGGAGAGAGAGGGTCAAGGGAGCTTGACGTGAGGCATATCCTCGGCATGCCTGTCCGTAAAAAAAAGAAGGGAGGGAGGTAGGTAGGAACGGAGGTGAGGAGGGCGTGAAGAGGATTGATCGAGGTTGAAGTTGAAGACGGAGAGGATGAAAGAGGAAGAGAGGATGAAGAGGCGTGGATGGGAAGAGGTGCAAAGTCACAAGCAACGCGACTTGCATATCAACAAAGCAGCAGCAGCAGCAGCACCCGCCAGGCAGCACAAGGAACGGGGCACATTCATTCCTCATCACCACCACCACAGCACAGCACCACTTTAACCGCCCAGCTTCACAGCTGTGTATCCCTCTCTCGATATCATTTTTGAATCGCTATACCCGTATAGATACAAGTATCGATCAATCAATCAATCATGACGAAAGAAGGAAAGAAGAGAAGGGATAAATGGATGCGAACTGTACGAGTATGTATCTGTTCGATAGCGAACGGGGAGGGTGCGTGGGCCATGTATAACGGTATGTACGTACGGTACGGGTACCTTAACTAGGGGGGGAGAAAAGGCAAAGAAAGGGAAAGGGAAGGGAAGGGGTGGGAAGAAAAATCTCACCTGCAGGACGAGATGGCGCCGACGAGCCACCACCCCTCACACCGCCACGGGTTACCGATGCTGACGATGATATCTGATCGTGGCCGTTGGTGTACGGTGAGGATTGATGACGGTGGCCGGGGCTGCCATCGTAAGTGCTGGCCGCCGACATGACTCGCGGTGTTTTTATTATATTTATATTCTGATCTTTCTTCTCTTAGAAGTCGGATGGATTGAATTCCTCCCCGAGCTAAGATTTTACTAGATTGTAAAAAGGATAGAAAAGGATAGTGGTGGAAATCTGATTTGCAAGTCGTCCAGCGGAGAAAGAAGAAAGAAACGGAAAAAAAAAAAGAAAAGAAAAGAAAAAGGCGGGTGTCGGCGATAATATTTCCTGAAATTGAAAGGAAAAAACCTCCTCTTTTTCAACTTTTAAATTTTTTTATCGGCAGATAATAATTACAATTAATTGTCGCGAGTAGAATATAAAAATATTACAGATTGGTGGCTGTGGAGGGTGGTGGTTGTGTCGGTCGGTGGATAATAATAAAAAGTTGGCGATGTTGATTCTTCGGCTTCACGTTGGTTCTGTCCTTTTCGGAGAAAATAGTCTCCTCTTATTTTCTGGTGCCGGCGCTGTACCCTTTAGTGTATGCAGATATAGTATCGGAGAGATGTTAAGCGGGATCCGTTGGCGGATATCAAAAAGGATATCTTCTTTGATTAAACGAGTTTATCGATCGAATAAATTCGGGAAACTTCAAAAAGAGAATACAATTAAAGATGCAGGTATTATTATCGATAGAGGAAAATAGGGAAAACACCAGGGAAAAACGGTCGAGAGAGGATGAAGGGAGAGAGAAGAGAAATCATCGAAAAAGGACGAAAGAGGAGGGGACCTCGTTATTATATTATATGTTTACTTGCGTACGTATAACCATTTTCATCCACTTCGTACACACATTATCATATTACATTTCCTGCTACTACCGCATATTTCTATGGGAATTTTTTCCCTTTTTTTTTTTTCTTCTTTTTTGAAAAGAGAGAGAGAGAAAGGTTATTTGCTCGTGGGCGGTCAGTCCCTTTCTGTCACTTCTTCTCCTTCTCCATTCTCGTTCTCTCATTTGTAAAAATGCTGCTCTTCTAACCGGCTTGTGCTCGAACAGGCACCTGTTTTGGCACATATTAAAAAGAAAAAAGGCCTCCATCAGATAATATCATATACAACTAATCTAAAAAGCAATATGACTTTTATATATCATCCACCAATTTGGTTGTGCATCCACATCTCTCTCGTTCGGTCTAGGTTTTCTGGGCTTGTTCCCTCCGGCCGGACCCCGGGAACCAAGTCCCAATCCTATCCAATCCAATCCAATCCGGTCCAAGTCCCAATCCAATCCAGTCCAGCTCAGACAAACAACCGAAACGATAGATCACCTGGGCATCTGAGCAAGTACGTACTTTTGCGCTGTCTGTGGGGTGTGTGCCTGGTACACAAGTCCTTGCAAACACGACTGTGTGTTTTCATGTTACATGCAAAGTCCACTGAATCCTCAAGTAAGGAACCAAAGTAGCTCAGATAAATGCGCGCGCCCCTCCCCTGTGCCTCTCTCTGTCTCTCTCTGCTCTGCGCATCATAATTCGGTCCAGCCACCCCAGAAACCAGGATGACTGAGAAAGGTCCCTATTTCTTGCGGAGTTTTCTTGCTGTTCGTTTCCCTGACCTGCAGGTCCGATCACCGCAACCGTTGTGTTCGGGATTACTATTTACATTACATTTCTTTTGGAGCTTAAATGGGGTTTGCGCTTCTTAATTGATCCGTTTCCCCCAAAGCCGAGACCCGAGAAGGTTCCTTCCCAGCTGCAGACATTTTTTTCCATTCTCCTATTTTTCTTTGAATCAGTTATCCTAAACGCACCGGTGAAGGCAAAAATGATAGTGAGGTCTCGATCTATCTTAAAGTCTAGAATCGATCGATCTCGGAACAAATCGCTGGAATTGATACCGTTCCTCACTTTGCAATAATATATGACTTCCCATCTACCAACGCGTCTCCTCAACTTCTTATAATCCCATCAAATCAAACCCCGTAGCCAGTCGGGTCGCTACATGTTATTTCGATGAGATGTTGTTTCAATCAGTCTGATACCCCCCGGGTTTCTAATATAGTTGCTTTTTCGGAGTGCGTTGTGTGCCAACCTTAAACCTAAAAATGGCACGCCCTTTTCGGCGGGGAGATGCGATAAACGAACGAAGCAACACGCGCAGACAAAGGAACACTCCCGTGGAACATTCCATCCCTGCTGAGTACACAAAAAAGAAATTATACTACAACACACGGAAAATTTATACATCCCATCCATCTCTCCCATCATGCATATAGCTACCGGCCGCGACGACGACGACGATAACTCCTAGCCGGTCGAGGGGACACATATATACCATACCATACCATACCATACCATGCGATAACCCCACCCTGCTTCTTATCCTCTATAGCAGCTACGAACTAGCAGCAGCGATCATGTCCCTCTCCCGTCGAGCAACCGTTCGTTCCCCTCCTCCACTTCCATATAAACCATATCCCCCACCATATCCACAAAATATATATGCTAACACGAATCATGAATAAATAGCAAAAAGCACACTACGCAAAACTAATCGCACAATGGCCCAAAGACCTCATCCGACCCCACATCGACTTCCCTGCCTTCCTCACCCGCCGTCTCGAAAGCGATTATGGCGACGCCCCGCCGCCCAAGGAGAACGATTGGCCGGTTATAGACGACGGTTCGAAACGGCCGATATTCGAGTATGGTTGTTATAAGGCCGGGTTGGAAGAGCAGTGGGGTGTTTTGGGGGGGTTGGTGGAGAATAGATATCAGAAAAAGGTATTTATATTTCACTTTCTCCTTATATCTCTTTCTATGGGTGTATGATGGGGTTTATATGGTTTGATGTGGGGTATGTGGTGGAAATGGTGGGCTAATCTGAGGTTTATGAATGGTAGTATCCTGTGAAGAAATTACTGGAACCGGGGTTTCAGCCGGATTATTATCAAAAATTGATTAAAGAAATAGACGACGCGCCGAATAGGAGTTGGTTGGCATCGTATATCAATAGTTGGAAGGGGTTCATCCGGTGGGAAGATTGAGGGGGTTTTTTATATTATCATTAAAATATAGATAATATATGTACATATATAATATCACCATTTGTATCATATAATCGTATTCAGATACCACTTTTTTTTTTTTTTTTTGTTTTGAGCGATTCTTCTTTTATATCTATTTATCTATATAAGTAAGGATCTATACGCTGCTAGATGGAAGTACCTTGTCTAGTATATCCTTAGGGTTTGCTGTAGTTGTAGTTAGAATTGTATCCCACACTTCATCACGTATCCGTTCGTCATCTCGCAGAAGCTGCCAGTTCGGTGAGGGTTTATCCACTTTAAGCCAGTTGAAATCATCGATTTGATTCCACATGTCACTTTCCTCCCTTCCATTCGCTCTTCCTTCAATCTTACTACTATCCTCTGTAGTAGTAACAGAAGCGGTATCGTTATCAGTAGCGGTAGCAGTGGTACTACTCTTGTTGAAAATATCGGGAAGAAAGCTGACGCGTATACCGTTGCAATTCTCAATGATGGGTCTACTGCTGCATTTCAGATATACATCCACATTGTGAGAGGAGTGTAGTCTGAATTGGTGGCATGAGAGGAGGATTGCGGTGTTTCGGAGGGAGGTTAGGTGGGCTGGACCTTGGATTGGGGGGATTATCAGGAGGGAGGAGGAGATGGAGGTTACGGAAACGGTGGTGTAGTTTGTATCATTATTGTTATTATTGTCGTTAGTTTGGGGGGTGAAGATGCAGGATTTGAGGTTTGAGAGGCAGAGGATTGTGGTTGTTTGGGTCGGTGGGGGGGTTTGGAGGGTTTTGTTTTCGTGGGAGGTGATTGTGGATGTTGTTTTGGGGTCTGGCTGTGATTTGGATGATGATAGTTGTAGTGAATGTTGGGGTTGTTCGGCGGATGGCGCTGTTGTTACAGCTGGTGGCTCGGTGCCACTGGTTGTTCTACTCCCACGGTTCTTGAAGGAGAATTTTTGGCGCGGCGCTAGCGCTTTCCGGGCGTTTGAGAGTTGGTCGGAGAGGGATTTCAGTTGCTATATCATAATAACATCCATTAGCTAGTCGGTATATAAAATATATTATTTTGGGTGTTATAATATGGTGAGTATATGGACGAACCTCGGAGTACACCCTCTGATCATACCCCGGTAGATAGGTAGCTGCATCCCCGAGATCGTGCGTCAATACTCCAATCTTGGAGAGGATCTTATCGATCGATGCTTGTCTTTTTGATGCGCGAGAGGTGGTGAGGGAGGTTATCGTGTCTGTTAGGGCTATATATCATAAACATATATTAGTAGTTGTATACTATATAGTGTGATTTGGGCGGTACCTTTTGTTTCGGCGGTGAAAGATTCGTGGAAGAGTTTTCTTGGGTCTTCTTCCTCTTCTGCAACCGGTTCGTCCAGTCTTGTAGGTTCGTCCATTTCGAGGTTATTTATAATTATGGGGTTTGTGGGTGAGGTTGGTTTTGAGCGCGGGGAATATGGTTTTAGCGGGCGATATCATTGTACATTTGGTGAATCTCTCCTGTCGCTTTGGATCCTCGAGGGAACCAGTCGCGATTATAACGATGCATTCACAACTAACTCATAGAACTGACCGTCAAATCTCATGTTACGTGAGAAAAAGGGAACGCTATATTTTCAGTATATGTACAATCCAAACAATATAAAAATCATAAATATCTCCACTATATACCCTTCCCACAACCTTTCCCCGGTTCATACCTCCGCCAACCAAAGAGTGAATATGAATTTACCAAAAAATAACCTAAGCATACGGCTTTTCCGGTGTCACTGGAACATCAATGTCATACTTCGCCTTCAACAGCGCCGCCCTCCTTTCCGCGTACCCGGGGCCGTAAATACCTCTCCCCTCACCAATCTCCGCGATAGTCTCCTCAAACGGCCGTCTTCTCGTCGTCCTAATCTCATCCTTCCTGGCTACCTCATCAACGTGCTCCTTCCAACGATTGCCTCTGAAATGAGCACCCGAATATTCGAATGTAGCCAATAATATCGACAGACCGGCGCCGAAGCCGAGGACGCGGGGTAACCTTCCAGCTGTAGTTTTACGTAACCGTTAATATGATATGATACAATGGCTTTGGTATGGTTCTATATATGAGATATGACGTACTGGGTATTCCTACTAACGCGCCGGCGAAGAGGCCACCGAGCGCTGTGTTCCATGTATCGTCCTTTTCTCTGATATTTGCGGAGGCGTCTTTGACGAAGGCGTAGGTTCCGCCCATTAATGCTATGTTATATCAAAACCCGTCTGTCAGTTGAGGTAACTCGGGATGGCCATACATATATCTAGATATAGCGTATGAAAATTAAAGGAGAGCATAGGGGTGATATTGTAGACTCACCGAACAGTCCAATCGTGCTACCTGTTCGAGTGAAGAGTCCGAGGAAACCGCGGTTTTCTTTGGCGAGGGTGTTTTGGACGCCGGAAACGACGAGGCCAGCGCCGCCGGTTAGCAGTACGGCGTTCATCATGCTGCCTATGGCGTTTTTGGGGTGGTAGGGGCCATCGTCGGAGTGGGAGTGGTCGGCCATGGTGGTGATGATTATGATATATTGGATGGGATGGTATCGCGGAGGAGGAGGAGAAGGAGGATTCTCGGGTTGGGAACGGGGCCCTGGTGAGCCAATTGGATTGGATTGCCGCTAGTGGAGTATGAGCATAGATGGATAGGCGATTCCTTAGATCGTGGGCCCGTTCGAGGCTGGGAGGATGGGGCTGGTTCTCGTCGTCGTCGTCGTCTTGGTCGTCGTCCGCCAACGGTCGTCCTTTCATCAAGAGGGCCAATTGACAAGGGCATCAAATCGGAAGAGCTGCCATTGGCTGGCGGGGTGCAACAACATATTGTCAAACGCAACACAGCAACACATTTTGTGTTTATCGATAAGAAGCAACAGCCCACTCGCATGGGCGTCATAGCTTGATTTCATTTAGGATTGATGTACAATATAATCACGACGTCGAAGAGAATTAGTGTCTGTTCGTATGCGCGTCATATACATAGGTCGAACTGAATAGAAATTTACCAATGCGGGGTTATGTCAAATCCTTTTAGATCTTTAAGCTTGCAGGGGTGCCTGATATAGGATTAAGAATACAGAGCAGCTAAGTTAGCTGTGATGTTGTGCAGCTGCGCCAAACGGGCAGAGCCGCGCATTCAACGTCGTAATCCACTCCTCCTCCTCCACCCTTCCTCTTTCCTCTCTCTCCCTCATCACCATCAACCATCTCCGTTCCCTTCCTTTTGCCTCCACGCCTTCCTTATTTTTCTTCTCAGACTTTAGATTAGATTCCGTTAATATCACCAGCTGTCGTAAGCTCCTTTGCGTATACAGTGTCTTTTGCCTCTGTGCAACCCTGTTTGAAACTCTCGAGCAGCTGTGCCCAGAAATACTTCCTTCCGCCAGATTAACAGCATCTCCAACTTTCCAAACCTTTCGACCCTTCCTCAACCATCAACACCTACAAACCCTCCTTCACCTTCCCATACCACAACTTAGGAATTTCAGCTATTCACTTGTTCCAACCATGCGTGTGGACGGTCCTACCAACAGTGCCAGCCCCATGCCATCCAAGACCGGTCCTGGTTAGAACACTCCTCTGGTTTCCATCTCTACGAAATAGCAGGACTAATTTTTTCAAACAAATCTAGGCAAAACTGCACCAAGACTCTACACCGATATCCTCTCATACAATCCTTATAATAATGGCATAAACGTACTTGCTGAGGTACCTCCAGATTACAGACGGAATAGCGTCGCCGCCTACGAGAGATCAGGTCATAACCATGTCTTTCTTCTCAAACCGAACCAGAGCAACCGATCCCCATTCGCTGTTGAAGCCGGAGCTCGACATGTCGTCGCTGCGGTCTGCCAAGCCTGTCGAAAGCACATCGAAGTCGTCGTCGAGCACGATGCCACGGCCGAAGTATCCTCCATGTGCCCCACTGAGGTGAATCCGCTGCATCATTTCAGATACGACAAGGACAGATCTGGACCTTTTGTCAGTAAAGATGTCAAGCACGAGAAAGCTGGCGAGCTCGACGTGCGCTGCTTCGATTGCACGAATCCTGGCTGTAAAACTAGGGTCACCATAATATTCAAACACAGAAGAGTAACCGACCAGTTTAGAACGCTACTGACGGACTACAAAGTTCTCTGGAATCGAAACCAAGAAGCTATGGCCAAGTACCCTGAAAGGTTTATGGACCCTAAAGCTCCCGCTGATTCCAACCCTAAGCCCATAGCGAGGGCTGTTCCTACCCCCGCGATGGTACTCAAGACCATGCGACAAGTCATCGCTGGTGTCACCGCACGCAAAGAGCGACGCAATATCCCGAGATTTAATGTGCGGTTTTTGACTCAGCTCGGCGACGAGTGTCTGGAGATCATGACGTCGCTGGGTTTTACCATGGAAGGGGAGGAATTAATACCTCCTATACTTCCGCCTGAGAATGGTCTCTTATTGCAAGATGAAATGGCCAAGATTTTGGATGATTGGGACCAAGAGTTGATGATTTTGGCTGCATTAAATGATAGTAAGAGGTGTTGATATTGGCAAGTCATCGGTCCTTGACTGACAAGATGTTATATTTAGTTGATAACACGATACTCTCTCCTGTCCGGGCCGACGGTGAACTTAAGAAGCTGTTAGGAGCCACCAATTGTAGGTGTCTCTCATTTCTTTTTTTAGATCGAGAGTAACCGCCTCAAACTGACGATCTTTTGATAGATGATACAGGAGCCCGTCGACATTTAATCGACCTGACCCAACTTGAGCATCCGTAAGTCCTCCGATGTATATTATTTTCAGACGGCTACTAACTTTATGGTCTAGAATGTACGCTAGTCTGGGAGCTCAATTGGACTTTTCAGATCGCCTACTCTGTTGGGCATACCAACGCCAGAAGGATTGCGATCCCATCCACATCGCTTACTATTTTGACTGTCTCGCAGATCTAGCCCATGGAAGGAAGAGCGAAGACTTGCAGCTCGAAGTTGCCACCCTTAGATCACAAGGAGAATTCACCACTACCGATATTAGAGAAGCCTACAAGAACCTTGGTGTATCGGAGGGATCCACGGACGAGAATTACATTATTGGAAGTTTTCATTCGCGTGTTAGCGATTCGGCGAGACAAGAACCCGCTCTGAGGGAGTCCCTCAGCATCATTGGAAGAGCAATCGGGAATCATAACATCATCCTTGCCTCGCAGAAGATTGTCATGGATGTCGCTCAGGCGTGTCGCAAGCTTGGTATTGAACAAAACGCGGAATCAGAGTACATTCGCGCAATATTTGAATACCAGGTTAGATCCTATACCCTGTTCGCATACTTTCTTTTGGCGTGACGATTAACTGAAATTATCGATAGGTGAACGAGCATCCAAGCGAATCGGCTAATCTCTGGGCAGCATTGAGAGTTGTAGCTGAGGCAAAGAAGGACCATCAATTGATAACCATGTGCGATATGCACGACTCTGGCGTTGAGTTTATGGATTATGAGGCTGCTCTGAACCGTTTGGGTGTTAATGAAAACCTCTCGGATGAAAATGTCATTGCAATTTACGAGTTGAATGTAAGACAGCTATGACTGATATTCGTCTTTAGCTTCGATACTGACATCGTTCGAACAGGCGAAGGAACTTCCAAGCCAGGGAGCTTCATTGAGAGCTGCTCTCAAGGTTATTGCTGAGCGCAGAGGTAGTAGAGCTTTAAAGTGAGTGCTTGGTCCATCTTATTTTACCAATAGCCTTAACTAATCCGGTATTGCTAGTCACTATGTAACTACCGGGAGCAAAGACTTTCTTTCTCGTGGGACGAACGACTGGCCTGTTGGACTCGAGAATATTGGTAACACCTGTTACCTGAACAGTTTGTTGCAATATTACTTTACGGTCAAACCACTTCGTGATCTAGTTCTCGACTTTGAAAAGCACGAAGAAGGCGAGTTATCGGATGATGTCCTGGAACGAAAGCGCGTCGGCGGCAGAAAGGTCACAAAACACGAAATCGAACAAGCGAAGCGTTTCGCACACTGTTTGAAAAGACTATTCCACGACATGATGACCAGCACGGGAACATATGTTAAGCCTGAACACGAACTCGCAGAGTTGGCACTCAATAGCATCCGTGACGAGCCATCTGCTAGAAAACGTTCGATAACTTGGGATGAGGAGCCGGAAGGTTTTATCGGCCCACGGCTTCCCCCAGCGATGATGCTTAACCAAGAAGATACTCTACCTTTCTCGATGGATCTCGATGACAAACCAGTTAACAACCGCCTCCACGTCGTTAATAACAACATTGATGATCGGTCCAGCGATGGTACCCTCGTCGGCGATGGCGAGAATCCACCCGTCTACGAAGAACAAGGCTACGTCGTTGTCGATGGCAAAGACCCAACTGAAAAGGAAGCACCCGCACCACTCGTCACACAACTCGAAAAGCAAGCAGAGCAAACGATCCTTTCGCCGAAACCACAAGACGGTCGTCTTCAAACCTTGGACCCTATGAGTATTGATGACGATGATAGTACCGTTCCTCTCCTCCAACGAGAGGACGACAATATGGGCGATTCCAACGAGAAGCCTCTTCCTGTTAGTCCACCAGCTCCAGAACGACCACCTCCCATTCCACCCAGGCCGAATCAAAAGCCGAACCGCAAGAGTTCGAATACTTTCAGTCTGGGACGACAACAAGATGTCACAGAGTGTATCGAAAACGTCATGTTCCAATTGGAAGCCGCTCTAAAGCCCCAGGGACACGACGAGGACGGCGAACAGCTCGACATTATCAAGAGTTTGTTTTACGGTAAAACACAGCAGACGCTTGAATTCTCGGCTCCTGCGGAAACCAGACTCAAAGAGGAGAGATTCCAGCATTTGATTGTCGACGTCGCCGAACCTGGACGGGATATCTACGATGCTTTGGATAGCCATTTCGATGCATCAATCGTAGAGTTGGAGGGAAAACAGGCCAGACGTCATCTATCGGTTACCGAACTTCCTGCAATCCTTCAAATTCAAGTCCAGCGGGTCCAGTTTAATAGGGAGACGAAGCAACCGTATAAATCGAATGCGCCGTTGACTTTTAAGGACACCATTTATTTGGACAGATATATGGCTTCTAGCGAAGATGACAAGGCTTTGATGGCGAGAAGAGAGCAGGATTGGAAATGGAAGATGGAGTTGGAGAAACTGCAGAAACGACGAGATGAACTTACTGTTGAGGTGGTGAGTATTTGCACGGTCTTTTAATAATATGCGCTGTGATGATAACAAGTGGATTTATAGGAGGGCTTGAAACTTCCAGAGGCTTTGGACGCTACACGGATGTACCTTGAAGAGGTTAACCAACTCTTAGGCGAGACTGAAGACGAGGAACTTGTGGTGGTTCCACCCTCGCTTTTAGTCGAACTGGATCATCATAAGGACCGGATTGTTGCAGAATTAAGGAGTATGCTTCCCCTTTACTATGACTAAACCTGTCCTATTGTGAAAGCTAATATTTGGGGTTGATTTACAGGCATCGATGAGAAGGTCAAAGACTTGACCAACAAGATCGCCCAACAATTTACAGATATGCGAAAATACGGATACCGTATCCACTCCATCTTTTTCCACAGAGGTAACCCTTCCCTCTCCAAAATCATGAAATGATTTCACGGAGATCATGAGATTGACATACCTTGTAGGAACCGTAAACTGGGGCCACTACTGGATCTACATTTACGACTACGAATCCGGTTATTACCGCAAATACAACGACGGCAGCGTCTCGAAACCTGTTGACGAGCGGGAGATGTATAAAACCGGCGCGGAAGATAAGAAGGATTTCAACCCTCCTAATCCGTACTTTTTAGTGTATGTTCGGGAGGATCGGACGGATTTGATGCAAGCTGTGTGTAGGAATATTGAAGAAGATGGAGCGAAGGGATATCTGCCGTCGCCGGAGCCGCAGGCGGATGTTGTTATCCGGGAAGTTGTTAAGGGTGGTTAAACGATGGTTGATATTATTTTGCTTGTCCCTTTTGGCTTTCTCCATGGATTCCGTGACGGATGTTTTTTTTTTTTTTTCTTGTTTGTTTCCTTTTTTGGTTTTGGAAAAAGATGCATTGGTATAGAACACAAAATGGCGGTAGTGTTTTTTTAAATTTTCTATTGGGACTGGGTATATGGCGTTTATTGTATTCTTTTCCGCCTTGACCAATGAGGACGCAAAAATGGGGTGTTGATTCTGAGAGGAAAAATTCAAATTGCTTACTTGAGAAATTCTGTCTTGTATCCATCTAAGATAATCGTGGTTCAAGCTAGGTTTTAGACAATTTTTAAACTATCAGTCATCAGTCAATGTATCGAGAAATAGTCAAATGATTTCTATAGGTTCGGGTATGCAGGATGTTGGCCTGGTTAGCTTTTAGAACCCTAAGCCCGTGATGGTATAATTCTACATCGAAAAGTCTGTTCCATATCAAATTCTCAGATTCAGTTCCATGTTGAGTCACCTGTGATGGAAAGGACCGAACCGCATGGTTTAAACCTGAGTCAGGTAACCAATGTCAACGGTACCATATATGTATTGCAGAGTTACATACCACGAACTTTATCTCGCTAGCCAGATGCCGTCCCGCTAACGAAGAAGTAATAAATAAAATAATAGACTATATACATGGATAGATTAACCTATAAGAAAGACATGAATGGGATAGCTCCGTGATACTAGCTTCTGTCGTAAGGTAATTTTATCTGGGTGGCGATGGAGGGGTTATGATATGTACGGTGAGGAATGAAATAGATACGGGGGATATCCAATAGGAAATAATGGAAAGTATTTAAGTATCATGGAACAGGAGTGCATGTACCGCTAGCTTTTTCATGTTTGTTGGAATTAGAGGGTAAGTGGGAGACGCTAGGGGGTAAACGGTAATGGTGAGGGTGAGTGAGAGTGAGGTCATGAGGCGGTCATATAGGAATGATAGAAGTGGAAATAACAACGCATGGGTGACAAAAAATGCAACATGCCGAGAAAAAATATCCAACAAAACGCAAAAAAAAAGACATCGTGTATCGCGTCCGAGTAAATAAATGCAATAGGGAAAGAAAAATTTGTAGATGAGGAATAAGAATAGTTAAAAATAAAGAAACCCCGTGCAGATAGAAACAAATCCGATCCGTTGTGCGGTGTACCGTGTCGTAAGATATAGAAAAAAAAAATTAGAACGGATGCAACATCCAAGCAAAAGCGTTCACTAAGGTAAATGACCGTTCAAGGATTTGAGAAAAGTAAAACACATGGCTTTTCAATATTACGGTCGATTTTACTGTTGCCCGATCTGGTTGTTTTGAAATTCCTCCCACAATTCATCCACATTCTGCTCAGAATGTTTTGAGAAATCAGTGCCGACTGTCCGACGTCCGTTAAACTCAGGGTCAGAGAAATTATAGGTCTGATCTCCACCACCGACCAGATTTTGTGGAAGAGGGCTTGAAACGTTCGCTGGAGATGGGCTCGGAACATTATCCCAAATTCCTGCGTTGTTGTGCTGACCCGTTGGTGGCCCAAACATCATACTTGGATGATGTTGTGTATTGGTCGTAGGGTCATAATAAAGATCTTGCTCATGTCGGGGCAGTGAAAAATCGAAAAAAAACTGATCCGGATCGATGAAAGGGGATTGTACTGTCGGGATTGAGTTCCCAGCATGTTGGTTCGAATTCGAGAAGGCTTGATTTTCAGATACCGAACTTTGCGTTCCCGGGTTCATTCTCGGCGAGCGCGAAGAAAAGTTGCGCCCCGCCGCAGAGAGAGAATAACTGTTTGTGTTTAGTCTGGGTTGTCGTGGATGACTAGATGCCTCAGTTGCAAGTTGAGAAGCCCCAGGAGAGCTATAACCCGGAGGCCTTAGTGGTGAGCCTGGGGCGGCATTGGGCATAGACATTCTTCGCATCGCAGAAGGGTCAGGAGATCCCATGTTGCTGTGTGCAGCTGGTGCAGTATGTAACGATATCGTGGAATTGTCGCTCATCGGACTCCCGTTAAGATCAGCAGTAGTGGACGCCCGACGTGTTAGATTTTGGCTCATGGCGTGAAATTGTTCAGGTGTTAGGACTGCGCTTTCATAGGGATTTGAATTAATTTGGTGAGCTTGTGCTTGGGGGTTCATTTGTTGACATGCAAAAATCGTTCCTTGGAAAGCTGCTGGAGGAATTGTTCCTAGACCTAAAGGCGTCATATAAAATTGTGTGCCTGACGCAGTTAGAGGCGCTGTGGGGGGATTCGAGGGACCAGGGGCGTACAAGTTAGCGTTTTGATGTTGGGTTGGAAACTGTAGAGGCGAGGGCGACTGCTGCATAGACGATCCCCCTTGCATCAACGGTCCACCATCGGCCCCAGGATATGTAAATGCACTTGCTGTAGAGCCCGCGACATTGGAATCTGTCGGGCCATTCCCGGACTGCGCAGATAACTTCCCAGATATCTCATAAGACCGCCGCAAAACCCTGCTCATTGCAGATCGGGCGGCGTCGTTAACTGCAAGATAAGAAGCGAGTCGGTCATTGAATGCAGCGTCATCAGTAAGGAGATGATTTGACAATTGCCGGTAAGGCAACGGGAATGCATCTTCCTCTTCCTCGTACACGGTATCATTTAGAACATCCTTTTCCGTCACTCGAAGACCGCGACCCGTTCGCCTCTTGTGAATCTCTGATGCTCTTCGTGCGGACTCCACTCGAGCATCAATGCTCCTATCGCTCCGTCGAGACGCCGCAATATACGCTCTATAAGTTGACATAACCAAGTGTTAGCAAACTGCATGATGATGAATAGTCTCGTTTGATACTATAACAGACATACGATCGATGGGAAAAAGGAGAAGTGTCAATTCATATTGAACGAACGATGTAATTAAAGAATATCTATATCAATTGGAAACTATCTGTACAAGCAAGAGTCCCTACCTTTCCTGATTCTCTTCATGAGTTCTCTCAGTCTTCATAATTGGATTCTTAGCCGATAGCATTTTTCGTGTTGGTGATGACATAACTTAGAGAGAAACTAGAGAGAATATAAGTCACGCTTCTTCGGAGTTTATATCTATCAGTCTAACCCGGCTACGTGTCCTAGCAAGACTAGCGAGGGTGCTATGCTTGTGGAGGCAGTTCTTTTGGCCAAAAAAAAGGGCTTCAGAATCGGGGAGCCAGCCGAGATAGGAATGTGACTGAAAGAGACCAAGACCTTGGATGACAGCAGAACTGTGGTACGGCTGACGGGGATCCGGTAGGCTTGCGGGTTACTGGTGGAGACGATCGAAAAGGCACATCCACAACTAATCTTTGATCTTCCTCGGATACAGTGGCCGCCGGAGCAATGCCAGTTCGGAAAGGGTCTGGAACGGTTCAAGGTAGACTGAGGATTTCAGAGCTTTCTTTGAGTGGATGAATATGCAGGTGTGTGCATGTTTCAGACCAAAAAGTGACCGAACAAAAGATTTTGCGAGTCTGGCAATAGGTTTCCTGGGTGGAGGGTATGGTAAGGCCAAAGTAAATTATGAACTAGAACTATCAGATTTAATTGGTCGAGGACGATTCTCCAATCGCTTCAGCACTCGGGGCAAGGAATGATAGAGATCGATTAAACCCCGAAACTCGAGCGAGGATTCCAGAAAGATGAGATTTGATCCGAGCCACCTTCAGAGGAAAAAAGCTGCCGCTCTCAAGGGTATTGAGATGAGGGGGTTGGAAGCGTCTGTCCAGCTCAGCAAGCAGTACATGGGACAAAGAGCTTCGGCAGAGGGAAGTGCGTAGACCCTGATGATAGGAATGCGAGAACGAAAATATGAGCAAAAAGATAGGGAGTGAAAAAACAAGCTGATACACAAAGATACAAGTGAAGACTTGGAAAGTGTACAACTGAGTATTCCGGCTGTGAGCCACGACGGGATCGTCTAGTATAAAATGGAAACTGCAGTAAGCTGCAAGCTCCTGGGGACTCACTAACTTTTCGTGTGATATTGCCTCCAACATGTCGGATTAGAGGCTTGATAGGAGTCAAATTAACTTAAAAGTAGACCTTGTTTGGATTGAAAACTGATATTTTAATGTGACAGTCGGCGGCACTTTCAGGAGACCTAAGTGCTGGGTCCACAAGCTGAAAAGAAATTCAGGGACCAGCGATAATATTAGCTCTTGGTAGCCACCGATTCAGCAGTGAGGTTGCGAAACGAGAAAATGGCCTGAGGATCGGGACAAAAAAAACAATTAACGACCTTGTCATCTGGCGGCACCGGCACGGACGGAAATAAGAAAATAAAATAAAATAAAACGGTAGAAACACACGGGTCAACTGGATTCTCTATGAATTCCGCGGATCGAGTATAACTGATGCGATATAATAGTAATAAAAATCCACATACATTATCATAGGTCATGGCCATGGAGAGATTCATCGGCCCCATTTTGCCGAAGCTTCTTTTCTTCTTTGGGGCAGCCGGCTGGTGCACGTTACAAACATTTTGCAACTTGAAGCGTCCTTCGTTCAGATCGATCCGATCGCGGTTTCTCGCTGTGGCTGTTTGAGATCGAAGCCAGCCGATACGAGGGGATCCCGGCGGGGCAGGTTGAGCATCTCAACTATCGCCAAGCGACGGCTACGGCTACGCGTGCGAAGGGATGATGCAATAATAAAAATAAAAATAATACGTGTAAACGGAAGAAGTTTTCCAATCTTCGAACGAGACTATCTGCTTTCAACAGAGTTTTATATATCTTATCTAACTCCTCCTTTTTAGCAGCTTTTTGCAAGCTTTCTACGTGCGAAGCCGCATGTTTCGATCTCTCGATCGGATCGGATCAAACAGCCAACGAGACAATAGCTCCTCCCAGCGGACTCACTCGGCCTATGACTAAGCGGAGAAATGACGTCGGGAATTATTGCCAATTGGCTTCTCGCGGACGGGAAGTCTTCGAAATTGGACGTGCTTTCTACGCCGGTAGCATGAGATATCACTGATCGATGGTAGAACTTCACGATCTGGAGGTTTTCCATCCTTCTCATCTTTCCCTGGTCTCGCGGCATTCATCCAGTTTCATGATATATAGAGCATGAGAGCTGCTCTGCCAGGGAACTAATAAAATGGTCTTAGCACACCATCTTATTCACTACTTAAAAATACACCAGCGATTTGCCACGCCGCTGCCCAGATTCTGTTCATTCCGTACAGTTGTGCTTCTGGACGAATCTTGGGGGGTTGGTCGCAGCAGCTTCTCAATACGTGCAGAAACTTGTTATGATCGAGGAGATACAAGGTGGTATTTCCATGTTGAAGTACCGCAAGTACCCTACAGGAGGGTTCACCGGCTCGAGATCGGGTTTTGTAGCGCCTCTAGAACCTGGATCTCTCGTTACGATTAGCGAGCTTGCGCAGAAGAACTAGCTACTCACGGCTGAGAATTTTCTCACTTGCAAGAGCCAACTAAGCCTTGGTCTCGTTTGCCTCTGAACCAAGCCGAGGGAATTTCCTCAGCCAATGGAGCATTATTAATTTCTGATGTTTTAGAAAACCAACTCCGTACTCGTATGAGCCTCCCTCTCGTTATTCCGAACGACGATTGCCTTCTAAAGAAGAACTAGACTCAGTTTTTGACTCTGATAATTTAGGTAATTTCAAAGGCTCCGGGACTACGACAGGGTATTGGTAAACAGCCCTCAGACCAGTCCCAGGCCCGAGACTACGTACCACAAACCAAGATTGCCCCGATCGACCAGGCAGAAACTCATATGACTGCATCGCAAATGCAATGTTCACATTCTCAAGTAATCAACCAACTTCAAGGTGTTAAAAATCCGTACCGGATTCCCCTCCCCCTAATCACCGTGCGCGTGCGGTTGATGGCTTCATAAATACACACTTATCGTTATTATACATTCGTCGATGGATGGCCACCGTCAAATACCTACGGCAGCATTATGCAACACTTCAAAATAGGGACGATTGCTCGTGCAGCGAATCTGCTGGGGGATCTGCTGCATGTTCTGAAACAAAGTTTTTAAGACTACATAGTCTTGAACAAAAAAAAAACCCCCTGTCCGTC
>JAJTUB010000026.1:563839-699308 GCA_036971345.1 Dactylellina drechsleri
AGCTCGAGCATTCGATGAACAGATGCAGGAGCACGGAGAAAGCTCCCAAACCAGGAATTTCCAAACCTTTTGAGAACTGCCCACCTCCCTTCTTTTTTGAGAAACTGATTTGGCCTTTCAAAATTTTTTGTCTCGCGTAAAAACCAGACCGGGGTTCAGCGAACGACTCGCGAATCTGGCAACCTGGAGATCTCGGCCCGTTCCAAGTTGGAGCCTTCGATCTCGATCTCGATCTGTTCTCGTCCTCGTGGGTAAGGTCCTAGGACTAGGGTTCGGTTGATATCTCCATTTACCTCTGTGGTCCTTATTCCCTCCAGAAGCAGTCTCAATAGACAATTGAAGAAGATATCTCTCAACACCCACTCTTTGTTCCATCTTATTCTCTTGTTTTCCACTCAGGAACACTCTCCAGCATTTTACTCAACTATTCCGTTTGGAAGAAGGGGAGTATTGCTGCAGCCACCATTCCATCCACGATTTTGTGGTGTATGCTAAACTGATATAATTGGAGGAACAGGCATCTCGAATTCCCAGCACACCGTGTCCCTTGGATGAACGTGTCACTAGCGGAGAAACCAACAGTTTACAACCCGGAAATACACGCCCCTTCTGCGGGACCATCCAATCAGCTACTGTCGCAATTTTGCTTTTGTGATTCAAAAAACCTAAACTTTAACCGAATCTTTCGATCGTTCTCCTGCCATCGATCATTTGCAGCTGCTCACAGCCGAGTTAAGGTTAGATTTACGATATCGATTTTTACGAAAAACTTGAATCCACATATGTACATGCATCTCTTGGACCGTCAAGAACGCCTTTGCCAAGAACTCCACGATGTCTCTGCATGACAACATTCCTAAGATTTAATAAATTTTGAGGCTTAATTATCTAACAAACCTCAGCTTGATTTGGGTTTGGTCTTGAATCTTCCAATGGTAGGGTGATTAATCCCAAGCCTAAAATGGTTCGCTTGTGATGGCCGGATGTAATATTATCCGAACAATCTAGCTCACTCGGTCAATTTCTCTTGGAGACCGTTGACTAGATTATTAGAGACCTAGACTCCCAGGTAGCCTACCTAGGTACTTCCTTCGGCCAAGGTCTGGGCATCTACGTTAAGCGTAAGTTTGATCAATTATACCACTGTAAGATTGTATCTCGAGAGTATAAAATTATCAAATCAATGTCAATGGCTTAAAGGTTAACATAAGCTGAGCGCTATGGAAATCTACAAAAATGTTCACATTTGCACCAAGAATCTCTATCACTAGTGTGTATATCTAGTACAATCAAGGAAATAAATATTTATTTTTCGAAGTTTTCAGGATACCACATTTGAACGAAACCGCCTGCGCAATTGCGTTATACCCCACAATCGCAATCCCCAAACATCTTGGCAACAAGGATGCAGCACACCCTCAAATTTACGAAGTAACTATATTATTGATATCTTTATCTATGCCAAAGACGAACAGAGAAATAATATAATATGATGCAATAGCAAACTCCCCTTACTGCTTTCCCCCTAATCCTTATTTACTCAGTATTCGTTGTATGGAGATGGTTTTTATCGTCTATCCCCGCTCCGTCCTCTCGCAAGCTTTCCATCACCCAGTCGGGTCGCATGCGCTTCTGAGTGGTAAAATTTTTACTGGAATCTGACCTATGATGGACTATTTATCCTTCAATCCGAAAACGGCATAAGAAGCTAGTCGAGGTCAGAAATACCGTATCCCTTCTCTATAATATCTAAAAAAAACTAAAGAGACTAGCTTGCCCCGTCACATCCTTATTTTTCAAGTATTTACATGTTTTCCCGTTGTAGGACATCCGCCGAACTTCGGGGCAAGCGAGATCATGCATGCAGATGCGTCATAAATGAATCGATTTCTAATCAAAAAATATAACACCGCCGGTACCCACGCAAGCAACATTGAATATCAGTTCCCATTTGTTTCGATTTCGATGGCTCGACTTTGGGAATTTAGCTACATGATCAATTAATGCTCGATATCTGCATCCTAGGGCTTGGACATCACTAAAAATAAGATTTCGTCCTCATGAGCCAGTAGCCCTGACAGTTTAATATACAACCACGTCAGTCTTGCCGCCGTAGGTGATGAATTCGAAACACTACACCATATACCACCATGTTCGATTATAACTGAAGCAGAATCAAGTTGTCGCGATTTTGCCAAATATAATGAGTATAATACATTAAAACCAGTGACATCGCGCGATACTTTGGTTAGCTACGGATGCATGCATTGCAACGGATGGATCTAAGTTCGTGTATTTGTAGTCTAGGAAATACGCAAGTATATTATTTGATGCTCTCCCTTCTACTTCAAAAGTTGCAATTGCATTTTCTTCGCACCAGCTTATTTAATAAAAATATTAAGATTTGGAAAATGTAATAAAGGGATATTAAGATCCATGACTCGATAGAGTTCTCAAAGTTTTAAGTATGGACTAGCTTATAAACGTTATGAATTCACATATAATCTAAATCTTTTACAAGTTCAAAAAACCGCAGCTGAGTTCAAAAGATAGCTTCTTCAATAAATGATGGGCTGGGAGGTAATATGGCTTGCCTAGTCACACGCAAGCACCATGATTCTAGATCTACACATTAAATTAGTCTCGAGAAGCAGGCGCTGACCCGCTTAGCATCGAAACGATGTCCTTAATCTACAAATATACATACATTCATGGTGTTCCCCGCCACTAAAAAAGAACCGGCGACCAAATTCTATAAGAGCCTTGACCGTCGGTAGCCGGACTTTATATATTTACTGGTCTCTCCTCTCAAGACGAGCTCTCTGGCTTCGACCGGATATTATCGCTGTTATATTTAAGCGACGATATCAAGGGTCCATTGATCGCTCGAGCCATTTCGGGTGTCAATTAGCATTCAATTTTTTCATAAGCGTCTATTTATTGTACAACGCAAGGCGAGAATGCTGACCGTTACTTTCATTCTCCTACAAGCGTTTCCAAGAGCCAGTACCAGAGCAAGACGAGTCTGCTCAATGTAACCTTCAGCTTTGAGGGTAGACTCAGTCTTGAAATCGCTGACTTCGTTATATTAGACTAGTATTACATACTCAAAAGGGTAAATACGTAGGATACAGGTCGCCGTGAAAACATACGTTTCCTCTCCGATAGGGACGTTGACGGTAATAGAATTATCGTAGTGGAACTGGAAAAATCCATAGCTTTCCATTTTCGTTGTATGCTAGCTGGGTTGGATGACAGGGCTAGTGTTTAGTCAGCTATTCTAGCAGGCACTAGAGGCTAGATATGTGTATATAGGTATATATACTATCGGGGAAGCTCGCTGGTGTATTGATGTCTGCTCTGCAAAGTTGATGAAATAAAGTGAACGGAGGCATTGAGATATATTTTTACACTATCTAATAGCCTCACTTTTAAGGTTAGGCGAAATAGTAGCTTTGGCGTTCATAACTTGATTTTACCCAATTCAAATAACAATGCAGCCAATGACCATCATATGATCAATCATAAGCACTGGGATATTCTTACGAGCTCGACACGCAGTGACGTGGCAAATGGCGATGTTGGTATCGCATTCGGGGTGGAGGTTGGCAATGAACTATTCCGACTCGAGTCGGTCGATAGGCTATTGAGACCCTACCAAATCGCACGCTTGGAAATTTTGCGGACCCTGGTCATGTTTCCAGGCTATCTGCGGGGCTTGCTGCGCATGCGTGCTGTTGACCTTGCTTTCTAGGAAAGCTGATAGATATACTGTTATCGAGTTGCAAATCTTGCTTCAAAGGCCGGAGCATTAATAAAGACTTAGTAATACCTTGTTTTCGAACAGGCTTAGGTATTTAGGACAAATATGTATCGACAAAGAATATATTGATTTTATTTCCTAGTTGATAGATTTCCACCAAATATAACTTAGAACTTAGATATACAATATTGATTTTTCTTTTGCGCCTGGGTAACTTGATGCCATAGGTATACATCTACTAGACTAAAATTTAGATTTCCAACACCTGAAAGCAAAATTAAAGTTCCAGTATGATCTTTTAGTGTATACGGTTGGTCTCGTCCCCAGACCAACACAGAGCACATATACGCTTCTAAAGAGCAATTTAAGCGCCTGGCAGAAGTTTGCTCGAGTTACTCCACTCTATAGCTTATCATAGCGAATTAAATGTGATTTATAAATTGAGAACGGAAGAGCTCAAATTTTGTGTAATAGAGCTCCGACGTTCTCTGATCATGGGCGGCATATGATCAATGATACAATGCAGAGTTGTCTCGGATGCCTGCTGAGAGAGTCGATCAAATAAACACCATCGATTTCTAAATTCTTATGAAAAAACAGATAAATATCTGGATTTGGGTTTCAAATTTCAAGTTTCTAGGCTAGCTTCAATTCCATCTCCTATTCTGTCTCCTAGTATAATCAGACGGGTTGCAATGCACCTATTGTCTCGTAAACCGAACGCTCGTAGGTTATTCAAGTGTATCAAAAATAGATGCAACAAGTAAATGTGTTGTGTGCGCACCTGTGAATATGCAGGTTAGTTATCTTCGGTAGAGACTGTTGGTTATCGATATCATGAGACTGTTATCCTTAACCCCTACGACGACCAAACCCGTTGGCCTTGTACCCCGCGTTGAGCGCCTATCTTACGACACAAGAGCTGTATACAATTGCATTGAGGCTCCCGCAGTAAGAGATACCTGAACGCACAATTAATGTGTGTTTTGTGAAAACATGTCCTATACGGAAACATCTTGAACCTCACGGTTGCAGTGAAGTAGAGCATACATTTTGCAAATACAATATATGTTCAATGCAATGCATTAGCCGAAATTTAAATTCATCAGTGTCAAATAATCATCTCCAAAATAAGACGTTGGATCTATTTTCCTACTCGTCGCTCACAAGATAAGCTATATAAGGTTGAAGATATGCAATGCAGAACTCGAACCAGCCTCAAAATCCAGGCTTCCATTAACGGAAATGCAACAAAGTAGATGTGTTGCAGGCACCTGAACGCGTGACGCACTCCGTGTCCGTAGCGTGCTGCTCATCTCGTCGCAACTCTCTGCGCGTTGATTGATCAAGTAGTATTCATTCCAAAACGTCAAAGACTCCTGGGCTTCCAAACCACACCACCTCGCTTTCCCACGTCGTACAGGTAGACCGCCTATCGCAGCGCCCAAATTCAAGTATCACCATGGAGAACGACTACGAACGCCAGCGGCTCGAAAATATCGAGAAAAACCTCAAGCTCCTCCAAGAATTAGAGCTCACTTCAGCCGCCAACGCCTTCCGCGCCGCCACGGAACAGAAAAAGGCAGTAGCATCCTCATCAACCTCCAAAACACCCTCCTCTTCAAAGAAGAGGAGCCGCCCTGCACCTGTGAAGAAGGAACCGGACGAGTTTACGCCTAGGCGGACATCGTCGCGTATAAGGGGTATAGCCGCAGATTCCGAAATCGCAAAGCGAAAGGCAGACGAGCATGAGGCAGCGGTAAAAGAGATCGAAAGAGCGAAGAGACAGAGGGTAGCCGGCGAGCTAGATTTATCTGATATCGTAGCACCGGGAAAAGAATGGGATCGGACGACGAATTTCCTATCGGATGTGAAAGGGGAGCGGTACCAGCGGACTTTTACGGACGATGATGTTAGCAAGACGACCGATGCGGATCTTAAAGCTATGAGAGAGAAGATGATGGGGTTGAAGTTGCATGAGAAGTTTGAACCAGTTGGTAAGCTGTATACTACTTCAATATCGTCTTTACAGAGCTTGACAGGGTTCCTTTTCAAGATATTAAAATTGTCCCGGAGCGAATATATTGCATGGCATTCCACCCCGTCACGTCTAAACAACTAGTTTTCGCGGGCGATAAAGTCGGAAACTTGGGTATATTTGACGCCTCAAACCCCCTACCGAACCCAGACTACAATGCCGACGAAGACGACGAAGCATTGTCTGAGATTCCCAACGTCTCCACTTTTAAACTTCACGCTAGATCCATCGCAACCTTGTCTATAGACCCAGCCTCCGCGGAAAGTCTGTACACTACTTCATACGACGGGTCTATCCGAAAACTGGATTTAACAGCGAATAAATCCGACGAAGTATTCGCAGCAGAAGATAAGAAGGAATCGTTACATAACGATGCGGCGATTTCCGGCCTTGACTTTTTCGATTCAAATATAATCTATTTCTCTACGTTAACGGGTTACATCGGTCGCAAGGATCTTCGTGAAAAGGCGGGCGCAACAATTTGGGAATGCCACGAGAAGAAAATCGGCGGGTTCACACTTAATCCTAGAAATCCGTACCTCGCTGCTACGGCTAGCTTGGACAGAACGATGAAAATATGGGACCTTAGAAAGATTGTTGGTAGAGGAGAAAATGCCAAGCCGCATATGGTTGTAGAACACGAATCGAGATTATCGGTTAGCAGTGCGATATGGAGTTCGAACGGTAAAGTAGCGACAACGGGTTACGATGATACCGTGAAGGTATTCGATTTCAGTGATAGCAAGAAATGGAAGGAGGGGAAAACTCTTGAGAGTATCGACCCGGCGGTCACAATTAACCATAACAACCAGACGGGACGATGGGTTACTATGTAAGTTTGCCATCATCTCTTAGTTTTCCGTAGGAGAGGAGCGAGAACTAATTTGGTTACGTTATAGTCTCCGAGCTCAATGGCAGCAGTCACCCACTGGTCTTCAGAAGTTCTGCATTGGCAATATGAACCGATTCGTTGACATTTATTCGGAGTCAGGTGAGCAGCTCGCCCAACTTGGTGGAGATCTCGTTACTGCTGTACCTGCTGTGGTCCAGTTCCATCCAACTCAGGACTGGATAGTGGGAGGTACGGCAAGCGGTAAAGTGTGTCTGTGGATTTAAATGAAGACAGCTATCATCTGCCATTTGCTAATACGTCTGTACACTTCTACTCCTCGGATGATATATCAATACTTAGGTGCATAACGCTCGTCATTGTTTCTTCTTTTTTCTTGTATCATGTGTACTTTTAGGCGTTCTACTCAGCGAGCGATATCATCATTCCTCTAATTTATCTACAATGGAACTATATCCATATAATAATACAAAAACAAAACTTTGATAAACATAAGGCACCGCTCTAAACCCCATAATGGGTATCGTACTCTATTTCGAAACACCACCGAGCAGATCAGAATCAAATGCTGCAAACTCCACAAAATACGCAATTAGAAGCAAAACAAAAAAAAAATGTAAATAAAAAAACCAGTGCTCATAAGTTATAACCCTGATCCTGAGGCCCAAATATTTCGTTTTTAGATCCTGTCCTCGCAGGGTTCAACTTTCTCATAAGATATTCATATAACGCCCACTAAAGACACCAATATACCCGTTAAAACCATCTCCACATCTCCGATAAAACAGGATAGAATCAAAAAATAGAGTAAACTCACCTGAACAGCATTAACAAAGAAAGACCGCCCCATACACCACCAGAATCCCGCAAAATACCCCCTCATCCCTTCCGTACGATATATCCCCTTCGCATGTTCCCAAGCTCCCTGCGCCACTCCCCGTCCCCCGAGTAACGGCAGCTCCTGTTGCGCACGGGGTAACAACTGCCCCTGCATTCCCATACCCATACCCATCTGAGTCTGCGTCTGCACTCTAGTCTTGATCACATCTAGCGGATATATACTCGCCCAAGTAACACACCCAGCAACCCCCCCCGCTACGAGCGAAGTGACAGTCTCGCTCTCCAATCCCATAACCTTCTTCGACGCCTCGTACGCCCAGAAATACCATCCGAAGCCAATACTATCGCGTAATCCCGTCACCACCCCGCCGTGGTAGAATCCCCTCACACCTGTGGTACGCCAGATATCGCCCATTACCTTCCAACTGGAGGTGGAGCGGTGGTCGTAGACCTGCGCGCGGCATTTTATGATTTCTGTGGGCGCTGAGACGACGAAACATGCGAGACCACTGACTGCGCCTGCGATCCAGACGTTTGTGAGGGATGGGTTGGGGATGGGTTGGTTGTATGGGGTCGATTCGAGGTATTCTAGGGAACGGTTGTAGCCGACGAAGAGAAGGGCGGCGAGGGCGCTGTGGCCGAGGACTGGTGCGGCGGCTCCTGTTTAAATACAAAGTACACTTTTATTAGCTACGAGTTTCCAAAACTTGGAATTTTAGAATATTAAATTATGCGCAGGATTATAGTTGAAAAATATAAGGAATGTAATATAAACCTTTAAAAGGTGACGTCCAAGTTTCAAACGCAGCAGACGTGGAACCGACGATTCTAGCTCCGGTTTGCAATCGAACCTTGATTACTATGTTATTTTATAACACAAAGCCCGTAAGTTAGCTAGCCCTGCGCATGTTACGTTACAGACCAACCCTTGCATTTAAAATCATGCCGGGTTGCGAAATTTCGGTCGAAATTTCAGTCATGGGTAAAACTGTAATTACCATCAACCGGATTTCCCAGAATTATAGCAGCAGCACCAGCTATCGAGCTGGCGATAAAATCCGACATCAATCCTATAACTCTCTCTTTTTTTGATATAGCTTTATATCAATCTTGAATTCGAAAGCAATTGTTCGTTTCCTTCCGTTTTTCGGTTTCGAATTGGGGTACACTCGGGACTTGGCCGAACCATGCATCCATCATGCATGCATACGAGCTTAAACCCTGTGGCAGTAGTTTGTGGCAGACTGGGAAAAAAAAAAAAAAAAAAGATCAGTGAAAAAAAAAAAAAAAAAAAAATTAAGATTTTGCGCCGGCACAAAACTTCGAAATTTCAACGTCGAAAAACTCGTAATCTCCAGAAATGAAATTTCAAACAGATGAAAAAAAGAGGGTGTATATTCGGCTCGGGTATATATCTGAGTTTTAAAACTCTTGTGGTTCCCCCTTTCCGTTCCGACTGTTCCTGATGACCGAGGAACTCCCCTCGATATCTACCACGACTCGACCAGCTGATGTTCGGACAAAGGGAAAAAAAAATCAAGATGCAGAATTCGACTGCCAAAAAAGAAGGAAGGAAGAACAAAAAGAGGTTGACGTTAGCATTTTAAAGCCCCAAGAAAATTAAAACGGCGCCATTTGCGGGTCTTGTTCAGAAAAGAGAAGAAAAGAAAAAAAAATGACTCGTGACAGTAGCTAGATGGGCTCGCCGTTTCATCTCGGGAGGAAGCCTGAGAAGTGGATCTTCTGGAAAGCTTAAAACGGTGGGATTTTGAAGGAGCTCGCTGAGGTGCACTGGTGCGTTTATCGCGTTTAACGTTTTGACTAACGTTGATATTGGCTGGCGCTGTAGCATTGTTTTATCTAATGCCATTACATACGGTAATCCTCTCTCGACACCAAAAATAAAGATTGAATTATTACCGTTGAAAATGACGCTGCTGTTGGTAGCTAGCTACAAGCTAAAAGAATCTGTTCCAGGGTAAACCAGAAAACCTGCTAACAAACTTAAATCTTCGAAAATCCAACCCTACAGCCCGAAAATGAAAAGTCCACGATACGATCAATCCGATCCGCAACTTCAAGCCTCCGCCGCTTCTTTCTCCTTAAGCTTCTCCCACTGTGCCGGTGTATAAGTCTTATTTGACCAAGCGTGTATAACCGCAATCTCCTCCTTCAAAAGCGTATTAACCAGGCGACTCTTCGCCAGACTTGTCTTGCCCTCGAACTGCGGGGAACTAAAAAAAACCCAACCTGTCAGTAAATCCTGATATCCACATATAGCCCGTCCTTATCTAGAAAGCAGTATTCTGCATGGAATATGTACACTATCACAGCTTCAAATATTTGACCGCATCCGCCTATATTGCAATATATATATCATGGGTTAGTGATATCGTCTACGCATTTTCTTGAATGATTCAAACTTTTTCGTACTACCAAACGAAAAAGAGATAGCCAGTCACGAGGGGGGGAAAGACGAACCGGAATTATCGACAACAGATACATATGTCGCCGCGAGCCTCTCACGAATGATATCCTCTAGCGATTCGGCTGTGATTCCAGAGTTTTCGGCCATGGTTTTACGCTTTGGTGACAAGGGTTGGTGGTGTAATGGACGTCGAAGGTTTGGAGAGATGGCGTCTTTGACGAAATCGTTAATTGACTTATGCAACACAGAGTGGATTACAAAGCTAACCCAGGTACCATATTAACGACATACTCTCCGAGAATCCAGTGAAGATTCAGCTTTTTCATTCAGCTTCTACAGGTGCTTAATATTTCAATATATTTTCCGTACCAAGGTTATAGCAGAGGATAGTCTCCGATTTATTATATATGTCATCGCCAGACCCAGCTAGGCAGCCACAAAAAGAAACAGAAAACTCGATTTAAAACGTGAAAATGATAGCAAAAAAAAGGATAAAATGCAGCACCATGTATTAAAACGAGCAACTGGATAATAAACAAAAACTTCAGAGTGCACTGATAAATGCCACCCAAATTTTCAAATTTTCATTTCTTGTAAAAGCAGATCCAAAGGCGAAACGGAACAAACCCAGCAGCAGCAATGTGAGATAATACATGCCATAACCGAAAGGAACAAAGCCTCCGAAAATGCAAGCCATGATACACGTTTGAGTGGTGGGGACAACAAAAAATGATAAAAAGGAAACGGAAATAAAATCATTCTGTAATAATAAGTGCCGATGGCATTCGAAGTTTAGGAGACCAAAAAAGAAATGCGTGGGCCGTATGCTTTTAGGAGATCGTTAAAGTATGCGTCCCACCAGATCTTAGTCGATATAGCGGCAATCCCCAATGTTTGTTTACATATCCGCTGAAACCCCTATTTATGTGAATATGTGCTTGTTAGACCTTGTATCCGACAATTGATGCATGTACGTCATTCCAAACCCGAAACGAAAAAATATATAATCAAGACGAATAAGAAAACGAGCTAAGTCACGGCGTTTAATCCTGAGATATGGGCTGATCCGTACCCTCCATTGTATCACCACCCTTAGCGTTGGTATATTTGACGAAGCTAAGTCCGAGCGGACGACCGCCGTATTGGTAGCCGGTGAATTTGGCTAACGACGAGTAAGAATGGTTAGTGTTCCCGCGGCTAAAAAAGTCAGTAAAAGAAAGATCTCACCAATAGCCGTCTCGGCATTGTCTTCATGATCGAATTGAACGACGCCAGTTCCTCGAGAACGTCCGCTAGGCTCGTATTGGATTTCGGCACGTTCTACTCTACCAATCGTGGTGAATAATTCAACCAAGTCGTCGTTGCTGGTGGACCATGGGAGCTATACGAAAACCAAAGTCAGTCATAAAAATAAATAAAGAAAATTTGCCGCGATATCGGCTAAGGCTCAGTGTTTCGTACATTTCGGACAAATATCGTCGCACTTTTATCGCCGCCGCCTTGAGCGTAGTCGGTGAATGGGTTGGGTTGAGCGGCTGTGGCGTTAAAGTCGGAACTACCGGCACCAACTCCACTTCCACCGCCGTGACCACTGTAACCTCCACGGTTATACCCGCCTCCAAAACCGCCTCCACGGCCACCGCCGAATCCGCCACGACCACCACCAAAACCGCCTCCGCGACCTCCGAATCCTCCACCGAATCCACCGCGACCGAATCCGCCACCGCCGCCGCCGCCGAATGGGGTACTTCCTGCAAACCTATCCTCTCGGACCTCAAGCACACGTCCTTGCCAGTCATAGCCGTTAAACTGTTGAATAGCGCTCTTAGCATCCTCTGGGGTTTCGAAAGCCACGATGCCGCTGCCCTTTGGTCGTCCGTCGTGTCCAATGTGAACATCGGCACGAAGAACGGTTCCTAAAAAAAGATTAGAATGATTTCCGGGCGAGCGACGACTTGTAGACGAGGTCTTGACGGGCCCAGTGCGCGAAAAGAATGCAATTGTGCAACCTACCAGCTTGCCTAAACATGTCCTTCAGGTCTTGCCAACCGACATTGAATGGCAACTGCAAGATAAGCCTGATTAGCCAACCAAAAAGACGACACACAAAATGTCTCCCCTCACGTTCTTTTATAAAAAACTTACATTGGAAACGAAGATCTGACGGCCACCACCACCACCACTGCCGCCGACGCCGCCGCCAGATGATCCTCCCAAAGAGCCGCCAGCATTGTTGTTGTAGCTTCCTCCACCATAGTTTCCGCCGCCACTGCCGCCGCCGTAGCCACCCCCGCCGCCACCGGGTCCTCCAGTTCTCGCGGCGCCTGGAGGACCGGTGAATCTTGGTTCTGCCTCGCGATCCTAGTCCAACATAACCTTAGCCTTAACCACAATTTCATATATCCTCGCAATTTCGGATCCCGGATCATCATCAGGACAATCAAAAAAAAGTCCGCCCCCTTCTCATCATCCACTGATTCTCCGGCCGAGACAGAAAAGTTTCCTCCATACCTCTCTAACATATACTAGTCTACCCATAAGGTTCTGGTTGCTTAAGGTGTTGACCGCGTTTTGAGCCTGATCTCTCGTAGCGTATTCCACAATTCTACCAACAAGAGAGAATGATTAGCGGATGTGCAAAAGAACAATATGACTGAGGGGCTTCTTAGCTTACCCGCATCCCTACAAGTACCCATGGACGTTCCAGTCCGACCCCGTCAATCCAAAATTCCACATCCAAATATGTAATATATAACCAAGAAAACCATTTGTGAAAGAGAAGAACACCCGAGTTCTTTCATGTGCCCACCTTCGACATTCCATTCGGTAATAAGAGAACATCAGCGAAGAGAACTTCGCCAGCTACACGAAAGCGAGCAGAAACGAAAGTGATGTTAGTCACCGTAAATCTACTTCAGAGAGCATGAATGGCATCGCCATCGGGAGTGCTCTGCCGACATCTCGGCAGAGAGATGGATGGTATGGCGGGTGGGAAAAAATCGTACCTTGTCGCATGAAGTCTTTCAAGTGATGCCATTTAACATCATAGGAAAGGTTGCCGACGTAGACGCGTCGGTCCTGCTGGGAACTTTCGCGAACGCTCTGCATCATTGCTTCTTTTGCAGCAGCGCGATCCTCGTATGATCGTGGCGGACCTCCTCTTCCACCGTGGTGACTAGAATACCCTCCTTGGTTTCCGCTCCCGGTCATAGGACTCCGTGATCTGTCTCTCCTCCGGTAGTCGTCTCTGTCTCGGCTACGAGAGCGGCTGCGTGGCGAGTATGAACGTCGGCGCGAGTGTCGTGGGCTCCGAGCGCGGTCGCGATATGGCGAACGAGATCTGTCGCGCTGTCGATACGACGAAGAACCGCCGTCAATCAGTATGGTTGGCATATTTATGGAAAGGCTACCCTGTATTTTTTGTGCTTTTCGGGGAAGGATTTCTCAAGGGAACAAGAAATGCAAATGAATTATGCGTCCAAAGAGGTTGAAAAAAAATATGCAGAGGTGGTTATGGAGATGGAGGGGGAGGTGGTGATGTCTGGGAGAAGGAATTGCGATGCAGTCGCGCGGTGAGATTAAGCAGGGGAGGGAAAGGGAAAAAAAGGAAGGGAAGGAAGAGATGCCAGAAAGCTAAGGAAAAATTAAATAAAATAAAACTCGCCAACCGAGCGCTTTCGTTCAAGTGGGCAGGTCTTAGCCTTTCAGCTTTTAGCGGCGAAACAAGACAAAGGCAGCTGGAAATTCTGCGATTGAATGATTCAAAGAGAAACCGAGCGGCGGAGCGAAAGGACAGGTTGCATCTACAGAAGGAGAGGCACAGCTCTGTTTGCCTGAGCGAGATAGATATAAATAAAAATAATATCAAGAGCGTGAGAAGGATGAGCAACCGAGTGAAGGATCGAACAAGACAAGACGAAAGAAAGAAGACAAGACAGAGCCCAGACCCAATATCAATCGATCGATCGATAGACCGCCCAACGAAGCGGCTAAAGAAAAAAAAAAAAAAAGAGACGGAACGGGAGACACAGAATAAGAAGGGCGGACAGGGTTTCTCGGACGCCACCTTCTCCGTGCGCTCTTCGGTCCGCTCAATCTCGTCGTCTACTTCTTCTTCCTCGAAAGGCGATGGTGATGAATGGCTGTGGATCCAGAACCTCCGACTTTGTCTCACCACCAAGCTCGAGCTCAACGAGGAGAAGGAGCAAAACAACCGATCAAAGCAGTCTGATTAGTTGGAATTTTTGACATGAATCCGTCATGTCTTTGTTCTCGTCGGCCTTGTCTCTGTCTGTGTCCCTTCTGTCGTCCGTGTCCTTGCCATGTCTCATCCCCACAACCAATGCGACAGTGCGCCAACCACCACCACAACACCAACACACTTCTCCATCTTTCTGTTCGAGGCACCATCCGTTGATCCAGTGAGAACGGTTTCTTCCGTTTCTGAAAATTGCAAAAGCCCGTAGTCGCCATCGACCCACTGTAAAGGAGGACTGAAAGAATCGGTGGAGGCAAAAAGACGTAAATGGAGCGTGAATTCCCGGATCTCAAATGCATAAGGGTAAAGCCAAGGTTACATCGACGGTGCCCTTTTGGTATATAGAAGCTGCGAGGAATTCGGCAACAAAAACCCGTCACCAACCAGAAATGCTGGGAATTCTTCAGGTAGTTGGTTGCTGCTAGGTCGCAAAAGATGGGACGATCGCATTTGAGAGCGGACGGGACCAGTTGAATTGGACCGAATGAATGGATTGTAGAAATATCCAACATCTTCCCGGTGCGGTCTTCAATTGTTGGAAAATCTCCAATTGCGTCTGGGAATCACGCAAGCTGGTTCACCAGCGGACAGCTCGTCCGGGAGGGAGAATCAGCCAGTAACCAGCTATCATTTCATCCTTCCCTTCACTGCGCCGGGTTCGAGAATAAAAAAAAGAAACTCAGCAAAACGAGAGTGCCCAATCGCATGTTGCAGGATGAAGCAAAAATATATATAATAAAAACTACAAGAGTGGGACATACACATTTGCGTCGTCCCGTCTTTTGCAGCCGCTTCCTTTGGTGCTGAGCTCGCCTCTGCGGTTAACCGCCCGCTTGGAATGGGCTACGACAAACCGTCGGCCCTGTCATATCTGAAATGTATGACGGGTTCATTGATTCTCGGGTATATAAAACGCTCCCTCCTGATCGAAAGGAAAAGCAAAGAACGGTTTCGGGGAAATACTCCCAAACGGCAAAAGGAAGAAGGGGGGAAAACGCCAATAGCAAAGTATGGGAATAAGACAAGAGACGTGACGATGATGTAAAAACACAAAAGCTGCCCATAGAAAAGAGAAAGCCTTCCCGCATGATCTCACCGAGCTGTGCGACATGCAAACGATTCGCTCTTTCCAAGGATGTACAACCGAAAGGAAAACAGCCGCCACGAACTCTTCTGGCTGATGTTGAACTCTGATCCAAAAAAGCTCGTGATATTGTCATGTCTCTCGCAGGGCTACAAAGTTACCTCTGTGTCTCGAGATGAAATATCAGAAACAGGCCGGTAGCTACCAACGAGTAACTAGGAGCGTCGCTTTCAGATGAAACTTATGGAGGCGTTGGAAATGGGGTAAACAAGAAAGACACGAAGAAGGGGGAGGGAAAGGACGCCATAGATATCATTTCATGCAATGTTCGGACGATACCAAAGGAGGGTGGGTATAATACCAATGTGTCCGTGTAAGCTCCAGGTCTTTCTGATCCTCACGATCGAATCACGACAGTAAAGCAAGACCGATTATAGAGAAAACACAATAGGGAGGTTGAAACAGTAGGTAATAAAATTTTCAGTTTCCTTCGCTTGGTATTATCTCTAAATCCTCGTGCCTTGTCTCACAAGAAGCGTGGACGGTACCCGTTTTAAGCGTATTATCTAACCGTAAGATCGTTAAGCAATAAAAAATTAATCGAAGGTGAAGAGGACGGATCAGACGAGAGGGAAAAAATTTTCCTCTTTGGCAGAGCTTTATAAGTAGCTTAGTTAAAGCTACGTTGTACGAGTGTGCTGCTTTGCTCTAGGGCGTCACTCGAAAGAAGAAAAAACGATAGGGCTTTATATGCTGTCGGTTGAAGGGTAGAGCAAATGTAGCAGCAACCTGCAAGCTGGCAGGCACCATGGACAACAACCAACCTAAAGGGTAAAGGTCCACAGGCGAGGAGCTTGTTCGGGGCACCTGGCGAGCAATGACAGCGCAGCCTTGGTGTGGTTCGAGACACATGGATTAAAAAAGATATGTGGCATAAAAAATAACGAAATTAGGTGAAATAAGATATAGTGAAAAGGGTAAAATATGATAATCGGTATAAGATAGAAGGTAAATTTGATCGATAAATGAAGGGGATGGTCCAAAATAAGCCGAGTCCAATCATTTAACGTGCAACTCTCCGTGACCAAAAAGTCCTCGACGTAACAAAGAGGGCGGCGCTGAATGCAATGCTTGCCTCAAAGGATAACGTGACCTTGAAATGTAAAACGGGAGCGGATCACGCCTCTGAGGAATCCCGGCACCAGTATTCTTGCATACCTGGTGTTTCGGGCTTGGGTGGAGATACTCACCATTGGGAACATACTAAGTGGTACCTGACATAAGGTCTTGTGAATGAGGTCTTGTGGTCAAGTCGGATTTACAGGTGTGGGAGGCATATGCAATATCAAGCAAAAGGTAGTCTTAATAAGCAACGTGGAGGGAATAAGAGGGACTCGTTGCTTGGTCTCAAGGTGCAAGAAATGTTAGAGAAAGGAAATTTTCTGTTCGTTAACTTACGTTTCTGTGTGCCGCCCTATAATCTCCGTTACCTGAGGATGTGTCTGTAATGTAAAACAAGAAACGAAGCACAGGTTAGCAGATTAAGCTCTGCATCGCGCAGGAACAAGAGACTCGGAAGCGTCAAGGGTATATGTTTGTGGGCTAATTTCATGTAAGATGCAACTGGAAGGGAAAGGGATGCAAACCCATCTTGTGTTTTTAAATACTTGTTCAAAGAAAAGACAAAAATTAAAGTATTTGGATGCCACCCTAAAAAATTTTACCCTCCCTTCAATTCAGATCTGTAATCTCCGGGGAAAGTACTGGCAGTGCTCCGGGGCAGCTTCCTCTAGGTGGGGTAGAATATCAAGATGTGCGTGTGTAGCCCGGTTTTATGTAAAGCTACTTCTCGGTTGTCAAAAATGCCGTTCTCCCAGTTGGAAAAGAAGTAACGATCCAGATTTTTTTTTTTTTTTTTTTTTTTCCTCGGAAGTTTCTCTACATTCAAGAGATATGTTCAGAAGAGGATGGACAACCCTTGTTCTCTAGCTACATGTGCATGTAACACGATGCGACAAGGGTGTCAACGGCTCGTATCGGTGTGTGGCCCCCGTAGTTTGGCTGAGACTTCTTTCTTTTTCCAGAGAGAAGAAATGTCGTGTGGTTTGAAGGTACAGATACATTCAAAGCATATGCTTCGGGAATTTTAAGGTGCGTTACGTTTTGGCGCGAACCTTCTGAAGATTGTGTGGAAGAGGATTTGGGTTCAGCTCGGGTTGGAGATGCCAAACCGATCAAATGGTAAATGCAGGTGTAGACCGCAAATCATGTAGGATACACAAAGCTGCTGCTCAATTTAACCCGAAAGCCTTGTCGTGATTCAGACTTGGGTAGTCCTTGAAGCTAAGCCCTTTGGTATCTCGCTTCAATGCCAGCGAGCTGCGATTCCGGGACGTACATAGTATATCGGATACTGAACTGGACTACCTGGCACGCACGATGTTAGTTTTCTCCTAATTAGAGTGCTAGATTGTCTTCGTCTCGATGCACCACTTCTTTTCAAGAAGAAAAATGAAAATTCAAGAGCAATAACAAAGGACGGAATTACGCCCAATGGAGAATGGCCAAAGATGTTGGTGCGGTGCTTTTTCTTGTTGGACTTGCTTTCCCTGGTGGGATGTGGGCGGTTTGTATCAAAATGCCGGGCGAACCTCTTCCTCGGGATCTGCTAAAATTTGTTGTAAGCAGACAGATACTACACCCCAGTTCAGGAATCAATGGGCTTGCAAAGACTGCAGAGAAGTCGATTGTACCTCTCTTCAGCTGCCATCTTTTGCTTTCCGCGTTTAAGAGAAGAAATACAGCAAATCATGGCAGCCAATGAGACCAAAACCCCGAGTTCGATTTGAAGCAATGACGAAATGGCAAAACTATTGGTCTCCTCCAGGTGGAGATATTCCATTCATTGGCGCAGCTGGACTGCAGTCTTCATGTAACATATAGCCAGCCAAGCCAAAGAACGGCTGTCGCGGCAAGAGTGAACGAGAAGGTCTCACTAGAAGAAGAAGCATAATTCTCGAAAGAAACTCAAAATGCCCAGCAGGCTCCATTTCTTACCTGATTTGATACCGTAGGCGTGGGACCAATACAGAGATCAAAGATTGACGGCGGGGCTACGAATGCGTGGATGATATGATACTCATGTATATTGGAGTCTCCTCACTACTCGACCAGCAAAATGGTAAGCACCACTCTGAGGAGAACGGGTCGCGGGAAAAGCTAGGGGATGCATACATTACACATCGCCATTATGATATGCCTTCTGTTTGGGTCAACGTCGTGCCGCGCCCGGAGGTGGAAGTATAAGGACCAGGTAGCGTCTAGTCAGGTCGGTGCAAGCTGGAGAAAGCAATCAATTTTGCAAACTATCCTGCTCCCTTTTTTGATAGCTCAGGGAACGAACATGCTTTGCTCGTGAGGGAAAGGTGTGTGGCCAGACGAGAACGAGGGTGGTTGGAGTTCGGAAAAGGGTGGGTGCGTCTGGATGATAAATTGGCGTCCGCATATCCACCACATGCAACCACGCGCAGCGCAGCCAGCCAGCATTGCAAGCAGGATCTCAAATAATAATGCTAATAATCTCGAAACAACCACAAAAAAATGAGGAAATGATACCGCCAGCTCTCGATTGCACAGCTATCGAAATCCCTGCTCATATGCAGCGTCACAGGACACCCTACCGTGGAACAGCTTTTCTTTGTGAGACAGATTTTTTTGATTTATATTCTTTTTTGAAATTTCCGCCCGGCTCTTAAGCATCCCACAAGATCGCGATCGTGACCGCACAGTCTAAAACCGGCCAATCGGCAAGCTTGCAAGAAATATTTAGTAAGTTAGAACTATTAAAAGAGAAATGATTTTTTCGAAATTCGAAAATCTCCGCGCTATCCAGATGTGGATATTATATCTCATATTCTTATTATATTGGCACTTTGTTATCTCTGCGTTTGTATTTCACCTGTATTTGGCGTACATCTGTAATAGGGAATATGCTCGCGCGTCGCTAAGTAATGGAGATATCCTAATTACTGCAAATACACGTAATATATGATATATTGATCAAGCATTCAGCTAAATGCTGCCTCATAGAATAGCCAACCCTCGAGTGAATTCATGAAACAATATAGGCATAAATGTGTAAATAGTGCGCCTAGACAAAGTAATACCATCCGTTCGATACAGGAGTTCCTACAAAAACCTTTACATATCGAGGTGGGAATTTTAAGGCGTATTACGTGATTTAAAGTCCTTCGAAATTGGAGAATTTCAATCCTCCGACTTCAGCCTGAGAGATTGCTGGACTAAGGTCCAAAAAGTTCTAATGTTACACCAACTTCCACCGGAAATCCCATGGCACTCAACCTTAATTTAACCGAAACGGAAAGGAGCACCAAGACATTTCACTCGGCCGTGTCTTAAATCTGGGGCATCGAAGAACCATGATTTTCTAACGTTCAAAAGAAAAGGGAAAAGAAGAGACATGGCGATACAGAATTTCGAAGTCAAATCAAAAAATTATCAATGACACTTGGATAGTGGGTATGGTTGCACCCGTAAGAGGACAAAGTGAGGAGGTTCCCTGCCTGGCCTTGCCATGACCCGCTCAACCAATACAGATTCAATCAGGGCTCTTGTTAGAAAAGTCGACAGACCCTCCTTTTTTGTGGCTTGCATGCGTCTATCTGAGAGATATGCATATATGAGGCCTAAGCTGAAGGGGGGCTTTGAATTTAAGTCGGATAACAAATAAAATATTTTGTGATTTGTGTGATTTTCTTGCATCGCGCATCTGCGCCGTATCGTGAGAGGATCAAGAGCGCAATCTCAAGCAAATCAATTTCAGGGCTGTGGGTCAAGAGAGGCGAAAAAAAGAAAGAACCACAATTTCGAAGATATGTCAAAGCGTCGAAACAACAGCCAAGCCGTTCGCTCTTCCCTTCGCTCTTTCATTGTTCCTAAGACGTAATATGTGCGCAATTCAGTCGCGGAGTCCTTTTCGTTAGGCCTGGGCGGTAGCCTGTCCGACACAGTAATTTGAAGCACACTCACTTAAAAAAAAAACCAGTCAGCTGGGCTCATGAGTGTGCCAGTGGGTCAAACACGAAACCCCAGTTGGGATAAAGGAGAGAGAAAATCTCAATATCGACTCCCAAAAGGTAATTGAGTGCATTAGTCACTCCAGGTAAGCGGATTGTTGAAGGAATGAAAATGTCAAGATTAAAGGAAGGATCTCCAACGCGTGTACGGGTCCATGGACCTGTAGTGTCATGTACGTGTACATGTACATGCGCACTGCTGCGCGTGTCCGGCAATCCTTTTGCCCAGGTTCTCGCAAATAAAAAGACGAGCCAATGATAGGTTACCATGGGTTTGCGACGCTGACTTTGATAATATCAAACCGGAAATTTACCATTTCAAGGTTGAATTCATGAAACCCTTATCTCATTTCCAATGATAATGATCATTCAATTGAAAGAAGAAATAAATGCAAGGGTAGAGGAGGTAATTTAAATGGGCTTTATACAATATAATTTCGCCGATTCTAGAAATCTTTAGAATTTTGTGATCTCAACATTCAAGGATATGACATCGCTTCAGCGATGAGTCCACGAATACATTTGACTTGTAACTTGTACTGGTAGTTAACTGTTGGCTGATCCTGAATCCCGTGGATCTGTTCAATCAATATCACATGGATCAAGGCGTGACAATCAATGTTGTGAGCGGAATCTTGGATTCAAAGTCCCTATCAATTGGAAGCATCGATACTTAGTTCGAATATTTCGGATGGTGGCAATAATACTGGTGTCTACGGCTGACGGGTGGCCTCACTCTATGTAATATTTTGATCGATTTAGTTTCAGATGACCCACCCGTACCGGGCTGCTTTCGAAGAAAGAGCAAATCATTGGTGTCATATTAGGTAGTCCCATTACCTCGTAGATTCCCTAACGGCGTAATATGGTGATTATAGCCCCACAGTGTTTTCGAAAGTAGCCTGAATAGAGATAGTATGTTTGCCAATACAGCGGCCGAATGTTCCAGCTAACTCCGACACCTGGAAACCAGTGTCGACTTGGGCTCGAGGTCTCTGAACCCATGAGGTATATATTGAATTTCAATTCCCAATTAGATGACCAATTAATTAATTTATTGCCGATTCGAAATGTTATATATTTTATGATAGGCTGCATTCCGAAGGGGATATATAATAGATTATATATATATCATTTGATTGGCTCCTTCGAAGCCAAAATGTGGAGTTTGTTAGTCGAGCAAGTGAGGTTTTGTGATCACAACCTGGGTTCCCTTCTAGTCCTAGCCAACTTGCCCCCGACTAAAGCTCCAGGCGCGCAAACACCAGGAAACGAAAAGAAAAGAAAAAAATTTTGGACTGTTGCCCGACGTCACCCGACTTACTTTTTCGCAACAAACTAATGCGCCGAAATTCACTCTCAACCGGAGCTGCGGCATTCAAATGACCGGCAGTCCACAAATCTAACTGGCGTACATCAAGAGAGCTCAAGTTATCATTAATATACTCTTTTCCAGTGCGAGTGGATCAAATCCGGGAGATTATCAAGGACCCTTATCCGCTTCATCTCCGAGGCAGTGGCATCAGCGTAACCCTGCTGCATGCAATTCCGATATATAGAACCTTCTTTTCTGACATCAACCCCACTCGGACTGTTCTTGAGGAAATAAGATTTGGTACTTCTTCTTCACAAGTATTCCGCCACAGGAGATACACTTGTCTGTATATCATCTTTACTTGTCGAATTTTATCTCTACCAATTGCAATGGCGCCATGGCTAATATTTTGGATTAGTATACCTAGAGAATATGGCCACGAAACAATCTCATCGTATTCTTCGACAAAGTTTACTGGGATTTGGCTTACGTTCCAAGCTACCACCGGCGAGTCAGCTCTTAACAAGTAATGACCCGAATCATCTTCGATTGAACCATGGACAAAGTTCCACTGTTTCTGGTACCCCGTATACACCCGAACAAGGCGCAATTCTCTCGGCCGCCCTAAATCATGTACCCACTCAAGGTTTCTCTGACTCGGCGCTTCTCATGGGGGTTAAGGACGCAGGATATCTGGACGTCACAACAAACCTGTTTCCCAGAGGCGCTTTCGATATCGTAATGTACCACTTGGTCTCCCAAAGGGAGAAACTGAGCGGTTACGCAAACTCTGAAGAATGGAAAGAGTTACAGGCCTCAAATCAGAGATTCGGTACATCAGATAGAATTAAAGCCCTTTGCATTGAACGACTAAGGCAAAACAATCCCATCCTTCACCGTTGGACAGAGGTACATTTTGTCTCACCCCCGAGCCCTTGCCTACTCTCCTGCTCATTGCACACTCAAAATTCTTTCCATTAGATTCTGACGCTGACTTGCAAATCTCGAAATTTTCTCTTCAACCGGCATAGGCAGTAACTCTAATGAAATATCCAGCCAATCTTCAATCCTCGAGTTCCGAGCTCTTTAGCCTAGCGGATACCATGTGGAATATCGCCGGGGATACAGCAAAGGACGCATCGTGGTATACGAAACGAGGCATACTATCGGGGATATATGCAGCAACAGGTAAGTGAATTGGTTACGTATTATTCAAGTATCACCATTCAATTTGTTTGCTTGTGAGACCATCCGAGACAGGTTGGCAGATACCTCTCGGTTACTTTATGACATGCAGATTCCTAAAGTCTCAGTCTCAAAATTCATAAACCCCCCGCTGTCACCCGTTCTCCCCGGTCCAATACCTTCAGCAAGCCATTTGTTTCTGGCAAGTGGATCTATCCTTTGTGTGACAACGAACGAGGATGGATCATCCAGGAGATCCGCATTTGCGCAGCCTTCTTTAGTCACAAAACTTAACCTCGGGAAGTTCATTCGGTTTTTGCTAATGGTCGGATCTATCATTTTATAGAGGTTTACATGGCTCAGGACAAATCCGACCGTTTCACGAACACTTGGGCCTTCCTAGACCGAAGATTGGACGATGGCAGATCAGTGGGTAATACTGTGGACCGTGTAGGACAATACCTCGACTACGCTCGATACAACGTCGTCAATGTCCTCCGCAGCAAAGGCGTAAAAATTTAAAGTCCAGTCTATCACCACCCAGTTGGAAAAATTTTTAATCTTTTCTAAACCTTTTTTTTCTACATTCTTCTTATCCCTGGATCCTGACATCGGAATTTTAGCGAAACGGAAAAAGATGCAGCTCACTGCCACGTTAAACCGAGAATTTATTACATGCTTACACGCATATCAAGACTGGAATATATGCTGGGGAAGAAGACGAATCCCTGGTGTTGAGCTGATGACCTGCCCTTAGGAACGACTTCCTGTGCCCGCAGACAAGGTAGCCCCCTACACCCGCACCGTTTCGGCTCTGAATTTTTCTATTGGATAAGTTGCCTCGCTGCTGCGAAGTTTCTTGTTGCAATCGACGTGCAGCAAGCTGGATAAAACCGACTGGGGTGTTCGATGCTCTCTTCAGTCTCTGTACATGCGCCTGCGCTGCTTGCCTCACCTCCATCACATTTCATTCCACCAGCCTTTTTTACCTCAATTGTTTACTATAACCCCCCACACGTGCACCCCATGGGGCTTCGACTTCCTTCTTATCGTCATCGCATTCTCGAATTCCGAGACCCGAAAGCAGGCAAAATTCCCCATACTTCGCTTACTTCCACGAGCTGCAACTAGTGAACTTGCAGCTTTCAGCTCCACTAAACTCATGAATTTTATGTAGATATCGACCATCATTTTTTTTTCCGTTTCGCGGCACTCAAAGCGAGGCGTGTATATATACTCGAGTACCACAAAAATAAAAGAAAAACAATACCAAGTTATGCAAGAACGCAGAATCTGCGGAGGGATTTATATTATATTAAATGAGGTGCTTTTCCCATCCAATCAGTTGGCTTGGATCCATGGATGGCAGACTTGTCCCATGCCCACATACTCTCGGGACGCCCACATATTCCTTCATTTCTACTCTTTTCAGGCACACGGTCCGGCCTTTTGCACCCACACCTCTTTCCAACAGACGGTCGATTTGAGAACACACAATTATGATTAAAAAAAGGCGCACAATGAGGAAAAATTTTTCCCCTCTTGGTTCTTGTTTAGGAGGTTTTCCGTCCGGTTTGCTCACATATTACCAAAGGTTACTCACGTATATACCTGTGCCCTGATTGGATTTCCGGAAACATGTCCAGGTGCTACATGTAGTGTGTGGTCCGTCTCCCCATGCTAGATACCAACGGGAACTTCAAAGGAAGGCTAAGGCTGTGAGTTTTTAATTTTTCCTTCGACGAGTGATATATCGCAGCAGGGAAAGTGATTCGTTCGATAACTTGGACGTGATATTGGATGGATCCCACGGAGGAATACATCGTACGAATTTGTCGATCCTTTGTGCATATGCGTCACGACGCTTCAGGTTTGTGTCTGTAGGTTAACGTTCCGTTTCAGATTTACTCAGATTTTTTCATGTCGTGCTGGTCTTCACACTGGAGCGTGTATGTACAGATACCTCCAGTTGGAAACAATGTAGCATGCATGTTGAAGCTACTTCTCTTCTCTTGTCGGAAAAACAAGGGATTGAACGTTTAAATGTTGTTAATTTATGTATTACAATTATTGTTTATTTATTCTTCTTTCACCGTGATTTTTTCCGTATTACTGTACTCTCCTGATAACTTTTATACGTAATCTTCGAGATATTGTGCTTTATATGCGTGGTAAACAGATTTAAGGGTATCCTTTTTCTCTATTTTACATATATTCAAAAGCATATGCCTCGCCAAAGGTAAAAAAGTAAGAAGACATTGTAGATATAATGGCACCACATTGGTATAGAAATACAGAAAAAAAATTTTAACCGCCGAAATCTAACCAGCTGGCTCGGAATGAAAGCGTGCAGCGTACGGATGGGGCTTTGACACGAGAACGAACGAACGAGTAGCCGGCCCCCATCCTGTACGTGGTGACTTTGCACTCTCTTTTATTTCATTCAACCTTTCTGGGTCTTCTTGCTTTTTACCTCTTTTTCTTCCCAGCTCCACCGAATCCTGTACCTTCGAACCCGGCTCTACCCTTTGGCTTTTTCGACGGTACCTTTCTCGCCTTTTTGCCCGATTTGCCAGCCTTCTTTTGCTCCTTGCGTGCTGCAATGTTGGCTTCACGCTTCTTCTGACGCATAACCTTTCCCTTCTCGACATTGGCATTTCGTTCCTTCCTGTGAATCCGTGAAAAGCCGGTAGTGAGCAAAGCAAAATTGAAAAAATTAAGGGAGGGTAAAAACTGTCACAGCAAATAGGTTCGCGTGGAAAGGGGTGTGGAGGAGAGAAAAACTCACCATTCTTGTTCCGACTTTTTCTTCGCCTTCTCCTGCCGCTTGAGAGATTTCTTCAGCAAGCCTTCGTCATCTTGGAGCTTCTCCCCAGCTGCCATCTTTAACGCTTTACTCCATCGATCCTTCTCCTGTATATCCGCCCGTTTATCGTCCGACATGTTTGCCAGTCGTGTCTTCTTGGCCTCGACCTGCTTGAGCGCACCGAGAACATCTACGGGTCCGCGCTTTTTCTTTGCGGTTTTGATGGTATCGAGATTGGAGTTCAGCTTGTCGCCGTCGTCGAAACTGACCTGGCCGAAGGAATAGTTTGCCGGAGCGGCAGGAGTTTTGGATACGCCGTTGGGTTTGGATTGCGATACAGCGGATTCTTGAGCTTTCTCGGCCTCGACTTTGGCTTGTAACCGCATTTGCTTCTTACGTTCTTTCCGTAGTTCGTCACGTTTCCTCCGCTGTTCCATCAATTCTGTTCTAGTTCGGGGTGCCTCCCCACCGTCCGCCTTTCGAGCTTGCCGTAATTCTTCGATTCGCTTTGTTAGGCGCTCTTTGAGTTGCTGTTGGACGGCGGGGTCTTTGGAAATTTTGAGCTTTTCGGCGAGTGACTTTTGTGCTGTGGATGTGTCTGTCGTGTTTGATGGTGCGGGAGAGGCGTTTGTGTCTTCGTCCATTGCAGATGTGAGGCCAGTGATCTGTTGTATCGAGACTTCGGCTTCGGAGTCGTCGTCCGAGGCATTATCTTCCTCCTTGTCTTCGGAATCTGAACCATCTTGGGCCATTTCGTGTGAATCCTCGAAAGAGCCATCTTCCTCCTGGTCATCGCTTTCCTCTTGGGTACTTGTAGGTTTTGTAGGCTGAGATTTTGAGGTTTGAATGACAGCTTTTCCAGTGTTTTGCGTGCCATTGACTCTGAGCTGAACACCATTTGGCTTGACGTCTTTCCGTTTAGCTGGATGATGCTGCTCTTTGTTCGGAGATTCAACTTGTTTGGATGCCTTCTTCTGAGCCTTCTTGCTCTCCTGTACTACTAGTGCCGTAACTTCTTCCTCTTCCTCATCTACATCCACATCTACATCCTCATCCTCATCGTCGTCCTGGACCTGCGCCTTCTTCTTCTCACCCTTCGGCTCCAACTTTTTCTTCTCCCTTCTTTCCCTCCTCTTCTCCTCCTTCTTCCTAGCCTTCATCTGCGACTTGGTCTCATACCCAACCCCATCCTCGTTCAGCTTTCTTCGCTTTTCCTCTCTCTCAGACCTCACCTGTGCTCTCTCCTCTTCAACTTCCTTAACGGTGACGGGTTGGTCGGGGTCTAGTTTCGCTCGTTTAGCGGCTTGCGACTCTTCTTTCGTCTGTTTTCGTTTCTTCCATTGATCCTGACAGTGAAACGAACATGCACGTTAGCCCTGCTGCATTCTCATATACATGTTGTATGTGTATTGTTCTGAGTAGAAGATTATGGAAGCAGTATCGTACAGAGTTATCTTGGGTGAAGTAGAGCTTTGCGGGTATCAAATTGAGTAAGCTGTCGAATGCTTTTGCGTGGCTTCGCAACCGCTCCTGTATTGTAATAATGCATGTTAGATATCAATTGTGGTAATAAGTGTTATATATGGTTATATCTTACTTCGATGTCCTTTTCACTCATGATGTATGCCGTTATATGATGCTTGGAAGATCAACCGTAGTGAAGCGGACGTTATATCCGACGGGACGACAGGCGCGCAATTAACGATACTGCGATATTGATAGCGATTGTGCCGCGAGGGCAGGTGAGAATGGAAGGAAGTGAACGAACGCGCTGGTGGTGAGGTAGCAAGTAACGAAGGGTTGCAATTAATCCTGGGGAAATTTTTTCGAGTCGCAAAGAAGGGAAAAAAAAAACAGTTGATAGGCTATAATACTGCCGCAACACGTTTTGTTCGCTGCCAAGCCATCGGTGTTAGGCGCGCGGTTGGTGCGGCTAATTTTTGCTGGCAAACGGCGGCGAGTCGGTGTTTAGAAAATCTTGACGTTTCATTGGAACGGAATAGCTAGCCCACTTCTTTTTCTTTCAATTGTTCGACAACATCCCACCTCGATTACCTCCCTTCCTCTCCCTTGTCAATCGGTCAGTCAGTCACTGCACGTACCCAATTCAACAGTCAATCATGTTCCGATCCGCCATCAGACAGTCTTCCCGCCTGTTTACCGCCGCCAGGCCGGCAGCTGCTGCCTCCATCGGTATCCGCGCTCTACCAGTGCAATCATCGACGATATTGCCCTCTATATCCGCGGTTCCACAGTCATTGTTTGGTATCAGATTCTACTCTTCTGGTGGAGCCCCACCGAGAACCGATATTGAGGCCAGAATAGTGGATTTGTTGAAGGGATTCGATAAGGTGGGTCTTTCTGAATCTCCTCCTCCTAGGATATCAGCTTCCCGTTGTCTTGGGAAGACATAGTGAGGGTATTGAAGCTAATTTGTTTATTGAAATGGCATTAGATTACCGATCCATCCAAGGTGCTTACTACGTCTACTCGCCGAATATCATAATTCAAAATATCTCTCATGCTAACACGGTCTTGTGGTTGTTGATGCAAAGATTACGTCAAAGGCTCACTTCTCGAACGATCTCGGCTTGGATAGCCTCGATACTGTTGAGGTCGTGATGGCAATTGAAGAAGTATGTCTCCTTTTATCATATGTTTCTCTAGATATTTTCGATGAGAGATGAAGCAAAAGCACTATGATTGACAAACGGATTTGTTACAGGAATTCAGCATCGAGATTCCGGACAAGGAGGCTGATGCCATCCTCAGTGGTACGTAATACCTCGTTACCGTAAACCCTCTTTTTTTAGGTCTCGGTTGGACAAATTGGCTGATTGTGATTATGATCCCGCTACAGTTGAACAAGCTGTCGAGTATATTGCGAATCAACCTGGAGGTGAGTTTCAGACCAAGCAAATAGCTTTTCTTCTCACGGACATTTTACTAACCAATGTATCATGATTTGTTTAGCTGTCTAAATTGTAGCTTCTATCTCTAGAGAGCAGATGGGGAAGATGCTGTATATACTGAAATATCCCAATTGAAAACCCTCCACAAAGAAACTACACTTTGAAATTATATGTCACGTGGTAATCGTCGATATTTAGTATGCGTCAGTAAAATTATTTTCGCTCACGACGCACAGGATGCACAGGATGCTCGCGTATCTTGTCATTCTTCTGGAGACCATCAGGTTGCAAGGCACTAAACTAGCGTTAACTAGCGTGATTGCGGCACCACCACTGGCAGGCGCGTGGTGGTGGTGGTGGTGGTCTACAACATAGTCACGGTTACGAATGGACAAAAATATAATTACTATCTACTACTAGTAAGTCTATATACATGTGATGCCAGTGCCAGTCCAGTCCAGTCCAGTATCCAGTCCAGTATCCAGTCCAGTATCCAGTAGTAGAAGTAGTTTTGGTAGTGGTAGTGGTGAAAAGATTAAAATCTCCAAGTCGAAAATCAAGAAATACAGTCTTTTGTTGATATTTGGTTACTAAATCAGTGCTAGTATCACTGATTTGATGATTTGAAATTGTACAGGATGTACAACTAATTTGCATCTCTCCACAGGTTGCATGGGATTTAAAAATATTTTTGCCGACGTGGAGGGCGATATACACCGATATCATATACCACAATCCACGGCGAGACGAACTAATCACGGCTGTTTTGAAAACGAACGGAGCGCCAGCTGCGTCGGGTCCACCGCAGCTTCCCCTTAGCCGGGATACGATTGGAGACGTCGCAGTGCGCGGGCAGCGGTGCAGTAACCTCGTCGGACGCTAGCTCCAATATGCAATGGCCAACAGTCCCATAACAAGAATCCCAGGCTAAAACGAGAAGTAGAAAAAAAAAAAATGATTGCATGACGGTGACTGCGCCCTTACCGTTTTTCTCCTGTAGTCTGTATATCAGGAACTAAAGGTGCATAGGAAAGAAGAAGGAAGGACGTCAATTGGCTGTTATTTTGAAGGAAACCCACCCAACAGCAGTTGCTCTCATCAGAAAGTTTTACGGCATCATACCAAGGAATACATTTAATTTCCTCACTCCGTCGCAGACTCTATTACACCGCTCACCTGCACAGCACTTACTATTAGACTCCAATTTGATATCCGTCTTTCTCTCGTCGCGGAAAACCCGGCAGCCAGTTGAGGTTGCAGTTAACAGTTACATATAGCAGCAGTAGATCGGATCGCTCTTGGTGGTGCCTGTCCTGTGCCTGTTTCCCCTTTCCAACGCCATCCAACTCGGCCATTCTCACACCACCACCAAACTACCAAAACACCAAAAATCCCAACTCCGACGACCCTCCCTCGACACGAAAATTATCTACCACCCGCTCTCTCCCGTTCACTCCCTCCATTCCCTCCGACTACACCGACCGCAACATATAATTCTTAATGGAGTCCACAGGCCTGCGAAAACGAGGCGCCGGTGGTGCTGCGGCATCTTCTGCCATCAGCTCCAACGGCGACAGCGAGGGATCCTCATCCAGAACGCCAGCTGTCGCCTCAGGAGAAGGCGGCTCCGCTAACAGCTACACCTCCGAGAACGGCGGCCACAAGATCGCGTACGATCCCAGAGATATCAGCGAGAGCAAGGAGAGGAGCAAGCAACCCAAGCTCACCCTCATGGAAGAGGTGCTGCTCTTAGGTCTAAAGGATAAGCAGGTTTGTCCTTACATTCCAGCCGTTCGAAAACGAAAAAAATATAAAAACATATAAAAAATCCAAGCAAACAAAAATTCTAGAAACTCTAAAACTAACCAGGATTTTTCTTTTTTTCTTCGTTTCCTTCGAATGTCGACTAGGGTTATTTGTCTTTTTGGAATGACAATATATCATATGCGCTACGCGGTTGTATCATCATAGAACTCGCCTTCCGTGGAAGGATCAGCATGCAGCGAGACTCATCCCGGCGGCGATTTCCTCTAGCGGATCGATTGATCGAAGTCATCGATGACACCCTCACCGGTGAGGTTTTATTGGACGAGGCTCTCAAAATGATCAAGGCGAGCGAAAAGATGAGCGTGAGCACTTGGATAGACCTCATGAGCGGTATATAGCCACCCTACCCCCCAAAATATCAACATTCGTTGGCTAACACGTATAACGAAGGCGAAACATGGAACTTGATGAAAATCGGATACCAGCTTAAGCAGGTCCGGGAACGATTGGCCAAGGGTCTGGTGGATAAAGGCATCTTGCGGACCGAAAAACGAAATTTCCTTCTATTCGACATGGCGACCCACCCTGTCGCCGACGGCGGTGCCAAACAGGAAATCAGAACACGCGTCAAAACTATGCTCACTGCGAGAACGATAACCCTCCCCTCCACCGAATTCTTACCCGAAGATATGGAGTTCAGATTCTTACGAACCGTCGCCATGGTTTGCGCTGCTTACGCCGCCAATGTGCTCGAGAACGCCCTGTCCAGCCTTGGGTACGAGGCTAGGGAACGTGCCTTTGCATATGTGGAGGAATTGCTCTCGAATTTCGCGCAGTGGCCTTTCGGACGACAGAGCAGTTCGGGTAGTGTTGGACAAAACTTGGGACAAATATGCATGGATGAGGTTAACGATAATAAAGACAAGGAGCTGCAATTAGAGGTATGAATATACCAGCTTAATAGAAGCTTAGACCAGGAATCATAAGTGCTAACGTTTATCTAATGTTTAGGTTGTCGCCGCTTGTCTAAGCGTGTTTACGAGGCTCGACAGTTTGCTTTAATTTAAACGTCGAAGACGCGCAGCCGCTGTCCAATTACTTTTCTCTCTTCCGGGATAGGGTAGAGACTGGCCTCTTTTTCATTTTCAGGATATCCGACGGTTATGATATTTCCCTCCTTCAACGAGCAGGCCTTTTTTTTAAAAAAAAAAATGATATTTCAGAAACAACCACTAAACTTGATTACATTTCTATCTCTGACTCTGATTCGGAAGGCTTCCATTTATTCTGCGAAAACTAAGGATTCGGTATATGTTAGGTTTAACGGTTTCCTAAACATCACATAAAACTGACTACCACCCCCTTCTTCCATCGAAATGACACTTTTCTTTGCGCAAAAGTTCTTTCAATGACCTTTTCTTCTTCTTTCCTTTGATTCTGAAATTTGTCACGAATATCTTCAAGTACCTTACTTTATTTATTTTTTTTTCTCATCCTTTTTTCTACTGTTAGCGGTTCATTGGTCGTCAAATCGCTTTCTCTGTTTCTGTCGTGATGCCCAGAATTGTTTGTAATTAACCCCTTTTTTTTTCTTTCCTTTTTCTATTATTATTTTTTATTATTATTCTTGAAAGGTATATAAAATTTTTCTATATATGACATCATTCTTAAGATCTTTTAGGTTATTGAAATACATAGGAATGGTATGGTGATTCTGAATGATGCGGTTAACTAGTTGAGGATGGCTGAAACATCTGGGCCTCGGTGGTGGATAGGTTATAGGATATATAGCGAACGGTCTCATGCTCAGGTATACGTTTTTGATTATATAAACTTCTAGGTTTCACTAGACTGGAAGGGTAGTTAGTTTACGCTAAACTGAGACTTCCAGTCTAAATGCATCCAGTTGAGCGTTTGATACTGAACCTAACACACAGATTGATTATAATGGTGAAAGGATATCAATGTAACCTGAAGGCGACCAGGTCATTCGTGTGTGGTTCCGTATCCAGGTTTCCAGTATAATTTATATTTTGCTTTGTGGGAATTTTTGAGAAAGAGAGGTATGCTTTCAAAGCCTTGTGTGTCGATCTCGAGATCCCTTCGAGATTTTTTGACCTTGATTGGGTTTAAATTTTTAGTTTAGTAAGTTGTTGAAACGGAGTTTGCGCTGGGGAAAAAAGTATTTAAGCATCTGGGTGCTTAGACTGGTTCAAGAGGGACCGGAGTTATAATTTGAATGGTGATAAATGTTCTGATATCCTTTGATATAATGCATGAGGGCCGATTTACAAACAGAGCACGAGGAGGACAGTTCACGAAAGATATACCCTTGAAGAAAAGGATATGCTCAGGTATGTATTTAACAAGATTATAGGGGGTCGGTCTACAGAGGTGTGTGGACTTTTAATATTTGGGTCTCCATGGTTCCAAAAATGATAAATAGATTAGGTTTTATTCCTTTAAAAAAAAAAAATAAGACTATAATTAATCGTCTATGATATTGCTATGTGTATCAATATATTAATACAAGTGAGCTCGAGAGGTGCTCAGAGATGCGACCCTGAGGTAATACAACAAATATACATGGTACGGTGCATGGAGCAAGTTACAAGTCTTATCAGTAGGCAGCTCGTTTCTTATCTCGTTTTTGGATCGGCTTTGCATTGAAGTTCTCCATCCATACAGGTACCAGATCGAGATTCAAGATGGCTGGAACGCCCACTCAGTCAAACCAGGCTAGTTTAAGCGTTATCTGTAAATTTGTTCACGACTCGACGTGGGGCTGAATTCATGGACGAGACAGACCTGCATGACTTTCTCGGTATGTCCACCATTCGCATTCGCAAGCAAGCAAGCCACATCATGACTTCAAGTTTTGCGGACGAGCGCTCGGATCTGAGGATGCAAATTTATTCATCACGTTACCTAAGTTTGATTCAGCCTCCAAACCGTGGAGTCATATGAATTGAAAAGTCGGGCGCTTCGAATGAAATATTTGAGGGTCCGACAGTAATTATAATATGATACTTCTCTATAATGTCCAAAAGCGAAGGACCGAGTTCTCAAGATGGAGAAGGCTCCGGTTCCCCACCTGTCATGAGATCCCTGCACCCAAGTTGGATGTTGGTGTTCGGTACCGATTTCATGATTTGCTTGTCTCTCTAGCACATCGGACACAGCGTGCATGCAGCACCGCAATCGCACTTTGGCGCTTTATTTCAAGGACATGGAGACGATTAGGATGGGAAAATTTTTCCTTTCTTGAGTTCTGAGGGCAGCGTCCCCCAGACTATCTTGAGTTCTCTTCGGAGGCAACCCGGTTTGGTCAAGTGGATTGTAAAAATTTTTTGAATCGAATTCAATTCGTTCGTAGGCCAATTAATTGCAAGACCATATCTGGTGACATTATTACCGCTGGTATTCAAAAATGAAAGTACTAACGAAAATAAAGTAAAACTCTTTATCGCCGTTAATAATTGTCTGCGTCGAAAATTTTTTTCCTCCCTTGGTGAATTTGTCTCGAAGCCATGGAAGAACATGCGGCGGATCATGCAGACTAACGTTGGTCGGTTATCAGTTTTTCAACGGCCTAGTTCGAGGGTCGGAAGGAGAAAAAGAAGCTTATCAGTAACCCCCGCGGTGGAGATGCGAGAAAAGGCCGTTACTCGATCGTATCGAGAAAGAGAAATAACAAACTCGAACTCGTCGAAGGCCGACGGAGCCAAAGCCATGCTCGTCAAGCGACAGGGGGATAGAAGCTAAGGCAACCTGCGTTCCCACGCACTTCGCCGAACCAATCATCGCTGCAGGGATTCAACGTCAGTGACTTTCTCGAGCTCGCGTAAACCTTGTCGCGAAAGCTAAGACCTCCCTCTCTGACCTTCGTTACCTGTTATCTCGACTTTCCTCCGGTGGCCAAAAATTGTCTCTCGACTCGCATGGCAAAGCAGGTTGATTGATCAATTCATCCTCCTCCCCACCCGGTTACCGCAATCGGAGAAGACCTCAGCGGGATTCAATTAAATTGGCGGACCAGAAATGCGGAAAAACAAACATACTCAGTCAGGAAAGAAGAGTATGTACCCGGCACCCTTGAATTGATCGGACGAGCGAGAAAGTTTTGACGAGGGTATGCCATGATCCCGCGAAGATCTCCTGCACATTCGATATCATGTCTGATGCAAGTATGCCTGCCTGCCAGGCATGGCCAACCTGCACATTGTGTCACCCCCACCTCATCCATTCCAAGATAGGCTCGCATCACACGAGTGAATCTGCAGGCAAGCACAAGCAAGCTAGCTAGCTACCTCTTTCTTTTGAATTCCCAAGTCCATGTTACATACATACTCACGCAGGTAGTGTACCATGACAGGAACCGCCAACCTGGTATAAAATAATGCCCGCTGGCTCTTTCGGCTCCTCCGATGAGGATGCCTTGGAGCTGGAGTATTTGAACCCCGCAATCCCTTCCTTGTCCTCCTCTGCAGAAGCTGGACCGTCTCGGGATATCGCTTTCCAAGACGCTCATCCTCGTCGGGACAAAACCCGCTCTCGTTCATCCAGCTATTCTAGTCCTTCTCCGCTTTCTATCGACGAGAACGATCAATCTGAAGAAGACGAAGAAGAAGATCACCAGCTTTTAAACTCCGCTGGAGGAAAGAATTACAGGATGGGTGCTAAATTACAGGCGTTTATCAAGAAGATTGAGGTGGACAATGAGGCGGGGCTCAGCAATAAGCAGCTTTTCCTGCTGAATGACGATTTGAAGCCAGTGGAACCCGCTCGCCGGAAATGGCAGTGGTTCAATTTCGTCTTCTTCTGGGTTTCGGATTCGTTCAACGTTAATACATGGTACGGGATATCGTTTACGATATATTTTCGTTTGAAGATCCATCTAACAGGCCTACAGGATGATTGGCGCCAGCACCATTGTCGGATTCGGGCTCAATTGGTGGCAAGTATGTAAAAGAATCACACAAAAACTTCATCGAGGTGCAAACTAACGCTTAGCTGATATCTAGGCATGGCTTACCGTTTGGGTCGGGTATTTTATCGCAGCTTGCTTCGTCACTCTCACAGGTCGAATCGGTGCAATGTATCACATCTCTTTCCCGGTCGTCTCAAGAAGTTCGTTCGGAATCTGGGGTTCCTTATGGCCAGTGTTCAACAGAGCGGCAATGGCTTGTATATGGTACGGTGTGCAAGCTTGGATCGGCGGTACTTGCGTATACTTGATGATCCGCAGTATTTGGAACAGTTGGGATAACATCCCAAATACTGTAAGTGATCATATGCTATCTTTATATCTCGATAACCCGTCATGATGTACTAATCCGATTGTTTCGAATCACTAGTTCCACACACAACCTCCTGTAAGACTCTCAAAATGGGTAACATCTTCACGCTCGATATTCTAATGATATTTTTTAGTCTCTATTAACTACTCGTGATTTCGTATCATTCTTTATCTTCTGGCTTTGCTCCTTACCAGCTATCTGGTTCCCTGTTCATCAAATTCGACACTTGTTTACAGTCAAATCTTACGTTGTCCCAGTAGCAGGTATGTGCACCCGTTGAAATCAACCGTACTAAACTATGAATACCAAACTAATTGATAAATCAGGCATTGCTTTCCTGATTTGGTCTCTCGTCAGGGCTGGGGGTATTGGTGGGATCGTCCACAGGCCCGCTAAAGCTACCGGCAGCGCACTCGCTTGGGGTGTCATTCAGGGCATAATGTCATCCATCGCCAACTTTGCAACTTTGATTGTGAACGACCCAGATTTTGCCGTACGTCAACTTCCAATGATTTAAATGAATTTAATAATACTAACGAGAATAAACGTTTAGAGATTCGCCAAGACACCGAAAGATGCGCTCTGGTCCCAGCTTATTACCATTCCCACCGGCTTCGCATTAACATCTTTGATTGGTATCCTCACCACCTCGGCCTGCACCGTCATCTATGGCGTCGAAATCTGGAACCCATTGGATCTATTGAAATACTTCCTAAATGATGGTGGTACCGGGACCCGAGTTGGTGTGTTCTTCATCGCCTTCGCCTTCGCCCTGGCACAATTAGGAACAAACATCGCAGCGAATTCCGTATCAGCCGGTACCGATATGACCGCCTTGTTACCACGATTCCTTAACATCAGAAGAGGAGGATACATTTGTGCAGCCGTAGGTATCGCAATGTGCCCGTGGAATCTCTTGGAGAGCACAAATAACTTTACCACGTATCTGTCCGCGTACTCTGTATTTTTGAGCTCCATTGCCGGAGTATTGATCTCGGATTATTACTTTGTAAGGAAGGGGTATCTCCAGATCAAGGATTTGTATTCCGGAAAGGAGACCGGACCGTACTATTATACTTACGGGTTCAACTGGAGGGGTTACACCGCTTATATCTGTGGTATCCTTCCCAACAGTAAGAAATACCGTCCCGCCAACATTTCTAGTATGATTATTGCAGATGCGCTAACCGATGGTTTTGATAAAATATAGTCGTTGGATTCGTGGGTGCGATCGGAAGAGACGTCCCAATCGGTGCTACATACGTCTACCGTCTCAACTTCTTCGCCGGTTTCATCGCAGCTTCGGCGATATACTACCTCCTCAACCGATTCTTCCCGGTACCAGCTTGCTCTGAGGTGTGGAACGAGGTTGGAGATGAGATCACGGAGGTTATATTGGCCGAGGATTCGGATTCTACGTATTATGATGAGGAACAGGGACATGGAAAGAAGGTACCGCCTACATCCGACGAAAAGCCGGTCTACTAGTGAATCATCTTTTATAGAGCTTGTTTGTTTTGTTTTTTTCTCTCCATGTTTTATGATGCGTGTATGCATACATGCGTGATGATGATGTTTTGAATATTTATACATTATAATATTTTATTTATATATGATTGCGAGTATGATGAAGCTGAGAGTTTTATGTGTGTTTTTTGTCGTTTTTCTTTAGGCCGGTCTTTTGCAGTCTCAGCCCAGCGAACGGTCTAGCGGGTTCGATTATGGTAGTAGAGATGAACCTGAATGGGATGGTATATCTGGGTCCAGATCGCTATCAATTCGATAAAACAGGTGGTGCATGTTTGCGGTTGCGCCTTATGATTGGGATCCATTTGGTCTTGCTCTGATTGAAGCATAGATGTAGATATTGAATATTATCAAATATCATTAGAATTGGCGTATAAACGAACGTTTCATAGCTTTGAATAAGTATTCTGCATTGAATTTACTAAAGTCTAAAAGCCTTGGATGCCGTTGGTTTGAGGTTAGCAGGCTGTGATGTCCTTCTGTCCAACACGATGCACGTCTCGCATTAATTGCAACTAAGCCCGAATCAGAGCTACCCCAGCTATTGCCTATCTATCTGGCTATTATTATCCATCCATCTTAACCATATCACTGTTTCTTCACCTCCGTAGAACAATATGTAAATAGCGCCTCTCGTAGAACTACACCATGTAAGTCCGAATCCAAACTAGCTTACAACCCCTCAATAACACAAAAACCACAAACTAACCCCCATTTATCATATCAGGATCGATATCCGCACCCGTCTCAAACGCGCAATCCTCACCGACGACCTCCTCGTCGTCAAACGTCTCTGCGCCGAAAACCCAAACTGCATAAACTACTGCGATCCGGAGGAAAAAGGAAACACCCCTCTCCACATCGCCGCGGAACTGGGACTCTACGGTATTGTCGTATTCCTGTGCAGCGGCGCGGGACACGAAGATCACGGGATCTCCAGGAATTATGAAGGGCAGACGCCGTTGATGGTTGCGAGCGGGAGTGGCGGGAGTGCGGCTGATGATGTGGTGTTTTATCTTGCCGGGGAGTTTCCAGGGAGTGTTAATGCTAGGGATAAAGGGGGGATGACTGCGGTATGTTTCGAGCTCTTTCATGGCACCGTTGGGCAATATATACGTAAGTATATGTATTTGAGTGTTTGGCACTAATGTGGTGTGAGATTTAGCTCATGATGGCGGCAAAGATTGGTAATGATGCGAATATCAACGTGGGTGTTTCTCGACTTCGTATCTACAAGTCTAGGAGCCAATGTTGATAATATGATATTTTATATTTACAGATACTCCTGGACTCCGGTGCGGATATAAACGCTGTTGATCCTCTGGGGAACACTTCACTTCACGTAAGCCCCCTCTCCATTTCCACTCGATATAAAAATACTAATTAAAATAAAATACACAGTACGCCTCAGCCTACGGCCACCTAAAAGCGATCCGAACCCTCATTGACCGCGGCGCCAGTTTCGACCACCGCAACCGCGACGGCTGGTACGCAAAAGACTACTCCTTCTCCAAAGCCGCCGAACAATACTTCAAAACCCTCATCGACGGCGTCGCCATCAACAATATGGGCAGTACTGGCGCCGCACCAACAACAGGAGCAGCGTTACACGGCAGTCCGAAAACCGCACCGAGTAGTAGAGACGGCAGTAGTAAGAGACCTGGTACCGCCGGTTCCTTCTCGTACGGTGCTGCCTCTAGTTCTACTAGTACTACCACTCTGGTTCCAGGTATGGGTTTGTCCGGGGTTACTACTACGATCAGCGCTGGTGGCGGCAGCAGTATATTCGGTGGCTCTACTATTGCGTTTGTGAATGGTAGCGGACCTGGAACACCAGAGGGGGAGATACCCGCCCCGCATCACCCTCCCACGAGAATGCTGAAGAGCGCGGCTTCGATGGTGGAGTTTTCGAGGATGGATAGGGGGAGCGTGTCTGCCAGACCGGGGACACCGGTGGGGAGCGGTATACCGTCTGATAACACTTCGTCTCCTGCTGCTCCTGGTACGGGAGGGGGGAGACATAGTGCTGCTGGGAGTGTTAGTAGTTATGCTAGCGTTGGGAGTATGGGATCTTCGCAGGGATTGGGGCTTCCTATAGTATTACAAGGACAGCAGTCGCAGACGCCGCAGGTTGGAACGCCGCAGAGGAGTTTTTACGATCCGTTTCACAAATTGAGGCCGAGGGCTAGTAGTAATAGCTAGTCAACCTCTCTTGCAACTATTTTGCCTTTTAGCGGTTTTGATTCATCTTTTGAATGGCGTTTTAGGAGCCTGGCGTGTACGTTATAACTGATATCCAATATTTCATTTTCAATAAATAAAACCAATACACTCCATCAAACTCCAGAGTAGAACCTCCTAAACATCCAATATAATACAATATATAAAAACTTACAACGGCCTCACTCTCGCCTCAACCCCACCCCTCCTATCCTCCCCGGCCACCAACCCGCCCATAATCTCCCTCAACTTCTCCTTCCCATCCAATACATTCTCATTACTCCACATCATCACCGTCCCCGGTAGAAAGGCATTACTCTCAAACACCTTCATATCATGCAGCACATCCGCCACGATCGCTGCCGTCTCCTCATTCCCCTCCACCCCGTTCAACCTCATCTCTTCCAACAAATCCACCACCCCGCCGACATCACGATACCCCTTCCACCTCACGTGCAACATCTCATTATAAACCGCCACCGAACACCCGATGATATAACTCTCAGGCCCCAACTGCTTGATCTTTTCAAACACGGAAATACAAGCCGCGAAATCCTCATACTCCTCCCTAAACGTCCTAATCACATCGCGCAACAATTTCGGATAATTCAACGTCAACCCGCGCGGCGTCCCCGCCATAACAAACACCTCCGTTTCCAAAAACTTTAGAATCTCCAAATCGTTCCCGCACAGTGCCAACCGTCCCTTCGCCCCCTCGTACTCCCGTAACCGTACCTCATCGTCCTCATCATCATCCTTCAACCCCACCGCCTTACGTGATAACCCCATCGCCCCTGCCGCCGCCACACGCAACGAAGCGGGAAAGTCACCCTTGGCCAATACAGCCTGCATGCTACTTTTATATTCATCCTCGTTATCCCTCTCCGGTCCGAAACTGACCATATCGTCCCCGACCTTTTGCGGACCGATCGCGCTTTCGAAGAGCGCGGATATCATGGGAGAGGGTTTGCTGTGTTCTAGTTTCGGTTTTGGGATGTTACCACCCTTGGCGAGTAACTTGTCGAATATGGTGTCGAAGATTGTTTTCTCCCGTTGGGTCATGTTTCCGCGTGAGGTTACGGTGGGTTTGGACATACTCGGGTCATCGGGGATTTCGTCCCAGTGGGTTGGCGGGGTGGATAGTTGGAATTGGAATCGAGGGGGGTATTTGCGCGGGGTGTGGCCGTTGTATGGACCGTTGAGGTTGTGGGCGGACTGGCGTTTTTGGGGGTTGTAGTTGTCTCGTCCGCGACCGCCGCCGCCGGATATGTTTAGCGCTCTACGGGAGCGGGATTGGTTTGTGTTTGCGTAGAATGTGGTCCCTCTTTCTTCGGTGTCGTTGAAGTCGGGTTGTTGTTTGTTGTGGCGGGTGGAGATGTCGATTTTGGTGGTGTGTCGTTTGGCACGGTATATGAGGAGTTCGTCCTCCGGTGAGGGTATGCCCATTAGGTATCCCCATTCGTTTGAGTCTGCTGTGGATGTGTCGATTGGAGGTTGCGGTGATGGGTTTGGAGGGGTATCGTCGTCGATAGGGAGGTTGTAGGGTGAGTTTGTAGAGTATGTTCTTTTGGAAAGGGTGACGGTTGATACCCGCTTGTTATTTAGTAGTTTTGAAGAGGTGATGATTAGGTGCCGTCTGGCGGCGGGGGGGTAGAGGAAGGATAGCATTGTGAGGTTGACGTTGACGTCTGGGGTGCTGGTGGGGGTGCTGGTGGGACCCCGCGGATAGATTGTGCGGCGGGCGCACCGCGAGACTGTAGTTTTGACGGGATTCATGTACTTATACTGCCGATTGATGTGACGACATTGAGGAGATATGAGATGTCGTAGATATTGTTCTGTTGTTATTGTAATGCTCGTAGTTGGTGTATAAATATTTTTCGATATTGAAATGGATGAAGTTGGAAAGTTATGTCGCTTGATTTTTTTTTTTTTTTTTTTGTGTCGCAAAAGTTGGATTCTGCAAACTGCAAAAATACCACATCCAACACAGCCCTCAAGTTCATCGGATTTATATACTCCCACGATATCGGATCCAGATTATAGATTGTAATCTCAATGTGTCAAACAGAATAAAGGTAGTATCATAGTGCGATCCATATGACCATTTTTTATACCACAAAAATGTAAAAAGAAGAATGCGTAGCCAGCACGTAGAAGGCCGACCAGATCCCACAATCCGCATCCATGATAGCAAACCTTTGAACAGCAATATCGAGAACCATACACACAGATTGTAACATACAAAGATACCATACGAGAGAGTCGGATGAATGAATATAATATTGACTATAATATAATATACTTCGTTATGTCCCACATAATATAGCTATCAAGAAACCAGTTATATAAACAAAAAAGCAAACGTCAAAAAAAACGAGCTCGCAAATTCAAAGGAAAACGCAATGAATTCTAAAAAAAAGACCTAGTAACCCAACCTCTCATTTCATTTCCAAAAAAAAAAAAAAAAAAAAAAAAAATTTGAGAAGAGAAGAAGTTCGATAGCTTATGTATGACTGGATAATACCTATCGACCGTATCTGTACCATATTTCACCCCTAATCTCCAAACCCGAGTGACCAACAAGGAACGAAAACAAAAATTATCAGCCGGCCTTCATAACCGGACTGGATTCAAAAGAATATCATATCTTCCATACCCTCCCAACCGGAAACGAGACCCGACGGGATATAAATATAGTTTAAAACTCAACGGTAAACTCCCAGGTCCCATCCTGCAACCCCTTGGCAGTCGTATCCAACAAGATAACCCGTCGGTTGCTAACATACGCCGTCTTATCCATCATCTCAACCTTGATATTCGCCAGCTGATCCGTCGGCTTCTCAAACAGCTCGCTCAATCCTTCCACAGCCATCTCCAAATCCTTCTGATTATCCTCAAATATCGTCGTTAGATGGTTTCGCTGCAGGTAAAACGCAAACGCGTATGTCCACTTCAGCGTCTGACGGCACTGCTGGAGAACTTTACTCGCCGCGTCCAAATACTGCACCTCGATCCAGGACATGCCCGAAGCAGATTGCAGCATTGTCATCTTCTTCTCGGTTTTGATGTAGAGATCTTTATCCAACTTGCCGGATTGTTCGTGATTGGCATAGCGGTTATAGTACTATCAATAAAATATTTTGTTAGTCCTCCGTTTGTCGTGTTTAGAGGGAAATATTTGGGGGAAACGTACGTGAAGGTATCTCTCCAAGCTGGCTCGGCTCTTGGCTTGAACGTCCCGAGCGTCGATACCGCTCTTCTCTTCGTATCGATTACAATTATACCAACTCGTGCCGTGCTCGTTCCACGGTCCCATGCACACCCAACAAAACTCATGCTTACATTTCCGGCACGTCATATGATTACACCCGCCGTTCTTCTCAATCGTGCTCTGGCATTTGGGACATTCCTTAGTGTTCGCTGAAATCCAGTTCGCGGTCTCGGAGTCGTCCTCGCACTTCTTGAGCCATTTTTTGACCAAGCCGCAAGGACACGGTTGGTGATCGTTCGAACCGCAACCGAAGCAGAAGTGGTGGCCACAAGTGCAGAGCACCGTCGGGACGATCTCTTGTAGTTGTTTCTGGGTTACGGGACAGTCCACGACGTATTCGCAGTTGGGAGCCGGGCACCAGCGAAGGTTCTCCTTATCTTCAACGTAAGTCCTATTAAGAAGCTCGTTGTATCTAGCAACCAAAAGTCATTAGCATCTTTCATAAATAAACCTAGGAAAATTAAGGGTAACATACCTAACCATCACGTCCGGCCCAGCCAACATTTGAATGCTCTTAGGGTCAATCAAAATCTTACATCCATCGGAAGGACATTGTATCCGGATAGCTTCCGCCTCCTCTTTGATCTTCTGCGACAAATAATGTCTGTAACAATCCGCGCAGTATCGATGGTTACACCTCAACGCGAACGTCTCGAGCCCCGGCTCGTCCTCACAGCAGATATCGCACGAGAATCCCGGTATGACTTTGAACTCCGGCTTGTTGCTCCCCGTGAGATCCACGCCAGCTTCCTGGAGCAGCTTCTGTGATCCGTCCATATACTTCTCGATGAGCACTTCCTTGTTCCATTTGAAATGTCGTAACAGAACAACCGAATTTTCTTGTGTGAAGCCTAGAATCGAGGACACCTCTTCGACTACGTTATGTTGCGCCGTTTTGATTTGGTTTTCGGTTAACACCGAGAAGTCAACCTCGTAGGCCTTCTTCTGGGGTCTGTCATCCTTATCGTCGAGATATTGGGTTCCGTATTCTTCTTCTTCAAAGTCTGAATATTTCATCCAGAAAAAGAAAGAGGGAGACGAGTTGAAATGTTAGTCTCGTGTGCATACTTGGGGTTTCGTGTCCCTTGTGGAAAAGAGTTGCGGGGTTTTTTCTTTACTTACCGCTCTCCATGCTCTCATCAACGTCGAATTCACCATCGGAACCGCCGGATACGAAATCGTCCTCGCTCATCTCGGACATTTTCCCCTTGTGTTCGTCGTGCTCGGTGAGTAATGCTTCGTAGGCGGGCGAGAAGGCAGCTTCCTCTTCGTCGTCGCCGGTGGTAGGGAGCTTGGATGTGTTTGAGTGCGAGCGCTTGGCGGGTCGCTCCTCGGCTAGGAGAGATTTTGTGGTTGATAAAGCGGGTGGTTGACGTACTCTTTCTCCTGTTGGGAGTGTTCCTGCTATTGCTGTGGATGTTGATGGAGTGGGGGTTGGCGAAGCAGCAGCGGAGGGTTGGTGAGAGTCCGGGCCTCCTGGAGTCTGGTCTTGTTGACTAGCTGCTGCCGAAGAGGTTTTGCGTTTCCGGTTGAACGAGAACGTGGTGAGTGATTTGGCGGAGGGGAGGACAAGGTTATTCCGTTCGAGATGGAAGAACCTTGTGCTGTCACTCCTCTTTTTAAAAGATGACACCCAAGTTGAAGGGAGTAGTGTGCAGGAAACGCGAGGAGGAGTAGGGAGAAGGGAGGTAGGAGAGAAGGGAGAATAACAGGTGGGGGAAGTGGAGTTACTAGCTCGCGAGATGATGGGAAGGAAACGGCGATAGGTGGGGGGATGATACGGTTGCGAGAGTGTTATGAATGGTAGAATGAACGAAGCGACGGAACTTCAGAAGAATAATCAATGATTGTGTATTCGAGGTTGGTGATGGTGGTTTGGAGGATGGATGGATGGATGGATGGTCGTGGTTGAAGGATGGATGTTGGAATGGGGTCCACGTGAAGGCCCAGCTGGGGGAGCTTTTAAAGCGGAGAGGAGTAGCCAGCCAAGTGGGGACGGGTTTGTACGATAACAAGAGAGACAGGACCGAAGAGTAGAACAAAAAACGGGCAAATGGCGAACGAGCTGTCTATATAGTAATATATTATCGTATTCTATGACAACTATCCGACTATGTTATCGTACGGTGTGAGGAGATATCAGAGAAGGAAAAGAAGGGGTAGGAATAGGAATAGGAATGTCAGGAGAGGCGATATGAGGAGGAGCAGGCTTAGCTCGGTGAGGCAAGGTGATCTCGCACAGACGGTTATGATATAAGAGATATGTTGGAAGGTACCTTTGTGTGGATTGATCGCGAGATGGAATTGATTATAAATGAGGTTTAAGCGCAGAAATATTTAAAGCACGACGAATTACTAAGAAATGTTAAGCTACAATATATCTAGCAACCTCACACTTTGATAATAAGAGCGACAATAGTGCCAGCCTCTAATTTGATGCTGGGAGAGAGAGAGAGAGAGAGAGAGAGATACCTGTTTGGAACAGGCGCCGGGGTCTCATGCTGCCGGGGTGGATGGATGACTCCCAGTAACACCGCACCAGTACTCATACATACGCCTCAGCACCATCCATCCATCCTGCCTGATGAATCGACCACCAGGCAGAATATGCGCTACGCAGGACTTTACGTACTTTTCAGATCCTGGCTTCAATCATTTTATTCTGGAACATGAAGATTTTAAATTTTTTCAGTCGATTCTCTCCGTCGGGGAGCGTAGCTACCAACGATTCCCAAATCGGTGCCCATGTCTCTCGCCTGGGCTGGAATGCGGGCTCGGAAGCAGGGTAGCGCCCCAAAGAATACCAAGAAATACATTCCAGTGATGCAAAATGCAAATATGCTCTATCCAAAAAGAACAAAAACCGTGTCGTCGTTCAAAACCATGCGTGATAAATATATACAGCCCTTTCGCCCGTACCTATCGCTCCAAAGCAAGACAAAGCCAAAAGGGAATTGAAGAAAATATGTGCAATACCTCCCCTATCTATCTCTTGCACCAAGACCAAAAGCCGACTGTCGGCGCCACCATGCAAATATATACACACACCCCAAAAATATACGGTAACACCAGTAAATAGTCCAACGAACACCTCAATGACTGATATACTGGAAAACTTCACTGACAACCCTCTCCTCAACCCCCTCCATAACATCCCCTTCCTGCCTCAACAACAAATCCTCAATCTTCCCCATCCCATCTCCCGCAAAATGGTTCCAAGTACTGGTATCTCCGTACAACATCGCCGGAGCCTTGACATACTGCTTCCCATCAGGCTTACACCTCTTACACTTGAACGTATCATGTGTATCGCTCCTCGTATTGGTATTATACTCGAACAACTTTCTCAAATCCTCAGATCCGAAATGTCGTTCCACATCTTGCGCTTCGTCCACCACGCATGACGAGAGGGATTGCTTATGCGATTGACGTTGGAAGATTTTTTCTTCAATGGTACCCGTTGCGATGAAGCGGTAAACGAAGCCTAGATCACCGGTGTTGATTAGTATACCCATCCGAATATAAACATTATAGATCGTAAATTATAAATCGGGATGAACTTACAGTCCTTCTTTTGTCCATCACGCCACACACGAGCGAGTGCTTGCTGATCAGCGGCGGGGTTCCAATCAGGGTCGAACAAAACCAGTCGATTGGCACCGATGAGATTGAGACCGCATCCACCAGCTTTACTACTGAGTAAAAAGATAAACTCGTCTCCCTCGGGATCGTTAAATTTATCCACCAACTTCTGGCGCTTGTTGACTGTCATCGTTCCATCCAAGCGAAGGAAGCCATAGCTATTTCATCTGTTAGATGTGTGCATTAAAAAATGGGTTTATAGAATAACACCGCTCACTTGTTCGCCTTTGCGAGTCGTTCAAACACATCCAACGTCTGGGTGTAATTGCTGATGAGTACAATTTTATCATTGGTATCCTGTCGAATCCTACGCAACATTCTATCCAGTACCAACATCTTCCCAGAATGGAAAACGTTAACGTAGCGATGATTCTCTCTGCCCCTCGCTCCCTTTGGAATAAAGTCATCCGGGAAGAACTGCTCGCTGCCGTGCAGGTCGTCGGGAAGATTGAGTAAATCCGGATGATTGCACAACTTCTTCAGCACATTGATGGCCTTTAGCGGCTTGCAACCCACACCACGGAGCAGCTTTTTGACTTCAGAACTCGTGACGAAATGGTTGTATAGATCTTTCTGAAAGGGTGCAAGATTGCAGAACACGACATGCTCGTATTTGACGGGTAGATATTTGGAGAGAATATCGTTGGTCCTGCGAATGATAAACTTGTTGACCCTGCCGAAGAGATCGCGTAGTCGTTCGTCTCCCTTTTGTCGGGTCTTCTCGTCACTGTTCGCGTCTCGGCCTCTGAGAATTGGCATTTCGTACGTCTTACGAAAGTCGCCACGGCTGCCGAGATAGTCGGGATTCGCAAAGTTGAGGAGGGAAAAGTACTCGGTAAGGTCGTTTTGAATTGGTGTTCCGGACAAGATGACACGACGCTTGACGTTCAATTCTGTGAGGGATGTGAACGTTTGGCTCTCTCCGTTCTTCAATCGATGGCCCTCATCGCACAGCATCAGACCGATTTCTGTGTTTCCGAGCTCCTTTGCGTATAGACGAAGAGTCTCATACGAGACGATCAGAACCGGTCGAACGATCTGGTTACCTGAGGCTATAGCCCATTGCTTGAGCTGGCTGATAAGCTCGTCCTTCGTTCCTTTTCCATCAACGGCGAAAGGATGGATGGTGCCCTCTCCAAGCCATTTGACTGTCGTATACCGTTAGTATATCATCTCTAATATGGGAAACAAGACTCGTCCTTACCCAGTTCGTTGGCCCAGTTGCGAACTAAACTCGACGGACAGGCAATGACACACTTCCTGATAGTTGGCTTTCCAGGCTCCGGTGACTGCTTGAGAAGAGTCCACATCAAAGTAATACATTGCAACTACCCTCCACGTCAGCACTTCTATCCGAAGAAACTTAAAAACAAAAGCGCAAACATACTGTTTTACCGAGACCCATCTCGTCCGCCATGATACAGCCATGTGCCTTATTATCAATCAATCCAGTAGTAGCCCGATATAGAAACTATACCACAAAATAAGTTAGACTCATAGTCATAACAAAATACACCACGATCCAAAGACGAACCTTGACACCCTCAATCTGATGGGGTCGTAGAACTTTCGCCAGCCTGGGGTCAATAACCACCGCCACACGTGGGATATCACTGGTATCCTGCTTCTTAATACCCAGTATCTCATTCAAACTCTTATTCGGCTTCTTCATAATGGCCTTCTCCGCACCTTCCTCCGGCACATCTGGCACGCTCGATGACTCGGCTACTTCTTCCTCCTTCTTATCATCAATGGTAGGATCGTAAAGCACGATAGCAAACTCTCCAGCGGGGTCATGCAGAGCCTTAGGGACAAAATTCGCCCCTCTACGCATTCCCAGCGCTATCGTTGGACGGTTGGCATTGATGCGGGTTTTATCAGTGAATGGGATTGTGAATTTCGCTCGGAATGTGGATTCCGCGTCTTTTACTTTAAACACGGGTAGTTTATTCACTTCACGCAGCGCGAGAACGGCACCGGGTGCTGTCCATGATGTTTCGCCGTCTTCTCCTGTATCGTCTGCACCCGAGTAGTCGACCTTGCGACGTTTACGCGGTGGGAGAGCGGATTCCCGTTTGGGAGCAGCGGAACCGGGACATTTGAAGGGTTTGAAGACCGGCGAGCCGGATGGGGTTGCGTTTATACGTGTGAGCTTTTGAGACGATGATTGGGAGGCGGCAGGGGGTCGACGGTTCTCTGAGAGTTGAGTCAATGGGGATCGGAAGGCGGGGAGTGGGGTGGATGGTTTGCTCATGATTGTTGGTCAGTGCGTATGCGATCTACCTGTCTGTCGCCCGTCGGTACCAAGGCGAACTAGAGAGGCAGATTAAGAAGGTTAGGTTTGTGGAAACAAGAACAAGAATAGACTCTCAGGAGTGTGCACTGAGTCTTATTCTTTTGTGTTTTATGATGAGAGGGTAGGTTGGTAATCATCAGGGTCCCGAATGAGGTGGAGCGTCAATGATGAGAGTAAGAGGTTGGATTGAGTTGAGCATAGTTTGGAAGGGGAAACGCGTCGGGCAGGCGGACGACGAGGCAAAACAAGCCGGGCGTGTTGTTGACATGCACGCATTATCACGTGACACACATTTCGCATTATTAATCCGAGATGTTTATGACTCGATTCGAGAATTCTCCAGGTTTCTGGAGTTCTTGAAAAGATGGATATTTTGTCAAATGTCCGATTTTACAATTGGAGGCGTCAGTGTAGACACGTATACTCTCAATGCAAGGACAGAGCCTTTGAAGCCTGAAGCCTTGAAAGAAAAGCACTCATATTGACCAGTGCACAATTATACATCAGCGTAATAGCCAATAGGTAATAAAGCAGTAAGAAAACATTCGAGAGTCTCCACGAGACACCCGATACTAGATTGAATCTTGATATCGAATCTATTATCGATGCCGTCACAACCAAGAAATATCGGAATTTACTTGTATAAGCGGATAAAATTCATGAAAGATGCGAGATGATATCGATTGAACCTTAGAGTTTTGAATCTTTTGTTCTGCCTTATCCCCAAAAAACAAGGTTATTAACGTATTTTAATCAATTTCGATACAGAGAAATTAAATCGGGTGCATGAACAATGGGCAGAGAACTGGGCAGACTTGCATTGGCGAGAATGCACCGGTGTTGGAAGTCCAAATGGAAGATCTCCCTGGAAGCGAGAGGCTTAGCAGGAAATGAGGCTGAAGAGGACCTTTTTAATTTTCCTTTAAATTTTTTTTCTCTCCAAGGAGGTGGTGTGGGGGGCTCGGACAAGGGGGCCTGAGTGTTTAAAGTTGGTGTCAGACCCTTAGTTCGAACTAAACTCTCATCTGTTTAGCTTGATAATTTGTATCCCTGCGTAAAGAATGGAACGAACGATTGATTGATCAAGTTTGTCGAACTTTGCCGCGTCTCTGCATTCAAGTGAATGAATGAATAGATGAATAGATGAATGGATCCCAGATCAGAGTATGGTGCACCCGTTGTATGTATGTGCGATGTAACTCAAGATGGATTGACTGGGAAGAGCGGGATTGAATTTGGGCCTTTCGGATGCCAACCAACTTCTTCCCTGCATGGAAGAGATCGTGCATCAACATGAAATTCAAAAAAAAAAATTTGCAAGCTATCATTCTTTGCGTATTCCCCAGGTCATTTGTCATTCGGAAGATAAAAAGCGGCCAAATAGCAAGACTATTCGGATTCTGCAGGCCTTGAGTCATCGTCAGATCTTAGGAGCGAACTATTACCGCATTATTGAGAATACAATGTATACAGTCAGACTCGAGGTGAGATGAGGGAGTAATAGCATGGTGGTGTTAAGGCGAGGGGCCCTGTCGGATATCAGACAAACCTTAAGTTGCTATTTTGGACGTGAGCAAAAGGCACACTCCCAGTCTTCTTTATTCGTCTGCTTTCTCGAGAGCATGTGGTGCTTGTGATGATGCTGGTCTCCTGGGTATGACTGTTATTTCTTTAGGAGTGTGGAGCGAACCAAACAGACAGCCTGAGGTACATTGATAGGCACACACACGCACAACCACTCAATGGTAGCGAGCACCCATCACCAGCATCACTATAACTCGTCATTTCCAAGGGTCACCGAACTCAGTTAGCTCGGTCCCTTTCTGTGGAGAGGAGGTGGGTGTTTCGTGCCTGTGTCTCGTCGGCAGACCAAACGAGGGGAGCACCGAACTAACCTCTGGACGCTTCAAACACTCCCTTTTCCCACCGATGCTTCCATTCTTATTTAACGACCTCCCCCCTCTCTCCCCTTCTTTTCCATTCTTCTCTTCCATTATCATCAACTTCATCAAATATACCCACTAACGTAGACACGTCTGCACTATTTTGCGCATTAAAATTTTCTTTTCGTCGGCATACGAATACCATCTAGGCAAGCCGCTGGAATTCCACCAACTTACGATTCGCCTCTCGTCGCCTAAACCTCCCCAGAAAGGGCCCACTCGCGCAAGGATCTCATCACAAACCCGAGCACAAAACATCTTGGATCCTTCTAAATCGATCCAAACCCATCCGATTGAATATATATTCAACTAAATATACCCTCCGAGCTTGAAAAATTTTTAACCTTTTTTTCTTCAGTTGTCGTTAGCTTAGTAGTCGCCACTCAGCTACTTAATCAGCAAATATCTGCTCTGCCAATCAATCACATATCCCCCTCAATAACCACGACCCGTCCATCCCACTTTATCTCAAAAGCACACACATCGTAGGAGGCAAAGGCTCCAACGACAACTTTTCAAGATGCTGTTTATGGGCGGTCTCGCGCAGGATCCTGCTGCCATGGCCCTGAACGCAGGTCTATACAATCAAATGCCAATGGGTGCCAACGGCCTACCCGGCCAAGCACCTGTTCAAAACGATGAAGCTCTTGCTTCCATCCCAGGAGCCGAAATGGTCAAGAGATTGCTCGATCAATATGGCATTGACTCCTCCATGCTCATCACCATCGGCATGCTTCTCACCATCTTCAACTCCTTCACCGGTCTCTACACCTTCTTCTTGAGCCTGGTCTACCAGGCCATGAACTTCTTCGCCGCCTACTTTTTGTCCAAGGCTCACATCCGTTCGAACGACGAATCCTTTGATTATGTCATGGAATATCTCACCAGAAATGAAATCTCCACCGACTCTCGATTGTTCCATGTCAGCACCCAGCAGGACACCATCCCCAGAAAGCACAAGGCCATGTTTTATGACGGTGCCACTTTCCAGAATATCAACCGTCCAGACAGTGAATTCGTTCAAGCCGACGAATACGGCCCGAAGCTCAAGTTCATCCCAGCATCCGCAAAGAAGCACTACTTCTTCTTCGAGCGCACTCTTTTCATCATCGAACGAACGATCGAGCACACCCCAACGCACAATAACAATGGTGGAGCTCGCCCTGATGACGAGACCGTCGACATCTGGACCGTTGGCCGTAACCCACTAGCTCTCCGTCGTTTCCTCTCCCACTGCCGTATCCTCTTCATGAAGCAACAGCAATACAAGACCGTTCTCCACACCTGTGACACCTATGATATGAGATGGTCTGCCTCTCAAACCCGTCCCATCCGTTCCCTCGACTCTGTCGTCATGACCTTCAAGGACAAGAACCGTCTCCTCACCGATATCGCCGAATACCTCTCCCCAAAGACGAAAGCATGGTATCAAGAACAAGGTCTCCCATACCGTCGTGGATATCTTTTCTACGGTCTCCCCGGAACCGGTAAGACCTCGCTCACCACTGCCATCGCCGGAGCTTTCAACCTCAAGCTATTCATCCTCTCCCTCGGTTCCCAAAATCTCCACGACAACTACGTTCAAGAACTCTTCATGTCTCTTCCTCCCCGCGCTATCGTTCTCCTCGAGGACGTTGACTCCGCCAATGTTGACCGTGACTATGGTTATGGTATGCCACATGACGAGGATATCGATTCTGATGACGACGAGGAAGTCAACAAGGTTCTAAACCGTGGCCAAAACAACCGCCGTCCATCCAACGTTTCGCTCTCCGGTCTTTTGAACGCTATTGACGGTGTTGGATCTGCTGAAGGACGTGTTTTGATCATGACCACCAATCGTCGCGAGTCCCTCGATTCCGCTTTGATCCGACCCGGTAGAGTTGACATGGAAATCGAGTTTGGCCGCGCCAACAAGGAAGTTTTGGAACAGATTTTCATTCAGCTGTACTCTGGCAAGAAGCAAAACGTATCCTCCCTGGCTCTCGAGAAGGAAAAGAAGAAGACCGAAAAGGAAATCGCAGCGGAAGCCACACACAAGCAGGAAATCGAAGAGCTCGCCAAGAAATTCGCTGATATGGTCCCCGAAGGCACTTTCACCCCCGCTGAAGTTCAAAACTTCTTGCTCCCCCGCAAGAGAGATCCAAAGCTCGCGATTGAAGAACTTCCAGCGTGGTTGCAGACTCAACTCGATAACATCAAGAAGGCTGAAGAGAAGGAGAAGAAGAAGCGAGCCAAGTTCCTCCAGAGACGCCAGAAGTGGCTCAAGCAGCGAAAGCAAATGAAGATGTTGAGCCATGATGACAGCGATGATGAGGATAATTTCGGCGATAAGAAGAAGCGAAGAAGAAGCAGGGAATTCCTTGAGGATATTGCCGAAGAGGGCGAGCACAAGGAGGGTGAAGAGGGTGAGAAGGCCGAAGGCGATGAGAACAAGGAGGAGAAGATGGAAGACACTCTTGTTCCTGAGATCAAGACCGAGACTGTGGACGGTGATGATAGCAAGAGCAGCAAGAAGAGCGAGGAGGGTGATTGGTCTGATGTTGAAACTAGCAGACCCGCCAGCCGACCAAACGAGCCTGATACCTCGGCTTGAACTCGCTTGTAGATGAGCATTAATCGTTCGGTTCTGGATTCGCAGTGGGCCAGAATTTTTTTGGATCCCGTATTTTAAACTTTTCTCGGTCTCAGCGGTGTATATATAGGTGTTTTTTGGATACTGGTTTGCTTTGGTGATACTGGTTTGCTTTAGTCATTGCAGTTTCTGATTTTTGTATTATTTTTCATCTTTCATGTCGTTCATGCACAGCAGTTTTTATATCGATATATCCAGTGGCATATTTTTATGAGCCCAAAAATGTTATACCTTTTACAATTAAGCTCTTTCATGAATTCATATCATTACCAAGCATTTTCTGAATCTGTGTTTATATATTTATCCTCCGAATGCGTGATTTGGAGAATTCTAGCGTCATTTGTAAAATTCTAGAATTGAAGCATCATAGATATGAGCAAGCTCCAAGCCTCGTGATGATTTTAAGCACTTCAGGCGCGTTCGTTATCATCATAATTATCAATTATAAAACCAGGAAACACACATATCCATACACATACAAGCTAACTACACAACTATGCACAGCTATGCATACGCTGATGAATCAAACCCCTGAGGCCCTAGCCTTAGCAACTGTAGGTTGAATAAACGTTACGATTCCCATACATCTATATATATGTATATATAGACTGTAGACACCAACGAACAATCAAGTGATCCGTGCATATTCTTTGATTGACCATGTACCCCTGTATATATAACGTGACAATATATACATAGGATATACAAACATTTATGCTATCGCTATCGTGTAGCAGTACTCCCACCTGCTATTCTTCCGGACATTCTCTGTGCGGCCACGCTGAATACTGCGATAGATGAAACGAAGAGGATTAAGTTCCAGAACTAATAATGAAAATAATCTAGTGATTAGCTGATCTGAGTGTTTTTTAATTTTTCTAGATATATTAATGTGGTAGTTTCTTACAGCGGATCTGGAAAATGAACTCTCTTCTGTTTCAGTTCTCGCGTTGGCGAAGAGGCGACGTAGGTTTGGTAGAGACGCCTGTGGGTTTTGATATCGGTTAGCTGGTTGGTCGTACATGCGACCTAATGAAGATAAGTGGTGAACTTGCCATTTTGTGATGACCTGGTGGTTAATGTTATCTGTGGGGAGGGTCTGGTATCTTGGTATCTTATACCGGATCCATTAGCTGCGAAAGCTATAGCCTGCGAAATCCTACTGTTCAGTTGTTACGAGTTAATTTGAGTGGAAGCTGTTGTGTTGGATTTTAGCGGTTGGAACGGTCATCTAATCTAATCTGATCGCCCGCAGCACAGCTCCCACCAGCTCGCGCAACCACGCCACTCAGCTAGACTAGCTCACGACATCCTGTACTGCATTTTGGTTTCCACATTGCCAGATCGATACGGCTCACTCTTCTCATCCGTCATCGAGAAGTCGTATTCCCACCCGAATCGAAACCGTAGTAGATATAACACTACCCACACCGATACGTACACTTCGGCCCCTAACCACAACCACTACCCGCCGCGGAAGCTCCAGCTTTCAGCTTCACCGGGCTAAAAAAATAAGCTACAGCCAAGATGAATACCGTAAATCGCATCCGGAACGTCTTCCAAGTTCCGCGGAAAGGAGAAACATTCGAGTTGAGAAGCGGATTGGTATGTCATTTATCATCGTCACCCCTCTAATTATATCTCCAGCTATCTTGTGGTGGAAGCTAACATGTACCGTGTACACAGGTATCCCAATACGCCCACGAAAGGTCAGCCCAAAACCCCACGTCCACGCCAACGTCATGTCACCCACCGTACCCGTAACGTGAATGTTAACGATAAATATAAACGCGATAACTTGTAGAAAGGATGCAATCCAACGTACAATCATGGCCATGACCCTCGGCAAGGACGTATCAGCTCTCTTCCCCGATGTTTTGAAAAACATTGCCACGCCGGATCTCGATCAGAAAAAGCTGGTGTATCTGTATCTGATGAATTATGCGAAGTCTCATCCTGATCTGTGCATTTTGGCGGTGAATACCTTTGTGCAGGTGCGTTATCATCACAATACTCCTTGTTAGAGTCTGATTTGGGATCTCACACGTGGAGTTGAGTGAAACTGAATTTTACGTTTGTGGCGTACTAGGACTCGGAGGATCCGAACCCGCTTGTCAGGGCGTTGGCGATACGGACTATGGGATGCATTAGGGTGGATAAAATGGTGGATTATATGGAAGAGCCGTTGAGGAAGACGTTGAAGGTATTACTATCTGATCTCTCAACTTATGAGATGGGTTGATGGCTTACATCTTATATTTATTTCTGAGTAGGATGAAAGTCCGTATGTGCGGAAAACGGCTGCGATATGTGTCGCCAAACTGTTCGATTTAAATCCTCAATTGTGTCTTGAGAATGGGTTTTTAGAACAATTGCAGGAGATGATTGCGGATTCGAATCCGATGGTATGCATTGGTACTTACTGGAGTACCTCGTTCGATATGCTTACGGTCTTTATAGGTTGTTGCAAACTCTGTTACAGCTTTAGCGGAAATCCAGCATTCGGCGCCAGAAACAGGAGCTTTGACCGTATCACCACCGGTTTTGAAGAAGCTTCTACTAGCGTTGAATGAGTGCACAGAGTACGAACTCTTCCGAATAACTATATTGTCCTCAGAATCTAAGGTGGTTTACATAGATGGGGCCGAATTACAATCCTAACGCAACTCGCCGAATACCATACCACCGACCTCAAAGAGACAGAACACATATGCGAAAGAGTCGTCCCTCAGTTTCAGCACGTGAACCCTAGTGTCGTCATTTCTGCGATCAAGGTCGTCTTTGCGCATATGAAAGGCTTGAATTACGAAGTAGTTAAGACCTACACGAGGAAAATGGCCCCACCGCTTGGTAACCACCCCTCTACCCTCAGCTGGGCGAGTTTATTGTGCTGATATGTGTATCTTCTAGTCACCCTACTATCCTCCGCCCCAGAAGTTCAATACGTCGCTCTCCGCAACATCAACCTCCTCCTCCAAAAGCAGCCGGACATCTTATCCAAAGAGATGCGCGTGTTCTTCTGCAAATACAACGACCCGCCATACGTCAAGCTCGAGAAGCTCGAGATCATGATACGGATAGCCAACGATAACAACGTCGATCAGCTTTTGATGGAACTTAAGGAGTACGCTCTGGAAGTCGACATGGACTTTGTCAGGCGAGCTGTCAAAGCGATCGGCCAGTGCGCAATCAAGATTGAGAGCGCCAAGGATAAATGCGTAAACGTGCTGATGGATCTGATCAATACCAAAGTAAATTACGTCGTACAGGAAGCTATCGTTGTGATAAAAGTGAGTTTTACTATCCCAGTCACCTCGATACTGCTCGAAAACAGAAATGCACTCGTGGAGGTGAGTTTTAGCGTGGTGAAGGAATGCGGCTGACAGGGTTTTGTTTCTTCTCAATAGGATATTCTAAGAAAATACCCCGGCTACGAGGGCATAATACCCCAATTATGCCAATCACTCGATGAACTCGATGAACCGAGCGCACGGGGCTCTCTGATCTGGATCGTGGGAGAGTATGCGGAAAAGATCAACAACGCGGACGAAATCCTGACGACGTTCATCGAGGGTCTCGACGAGGAGGAGACGCAGGTACAGTTGCAGTTGTTAACCGCAACTGTCAAGCTGTTCCTGAAGAAGCCGCAAACGAGCCCGTTGGTGCAAAAGGTACTACAGGCCGTGACCACCAAGAGCGATAATCCGGATTTGAGAGATCGGGCGTTCATTTACTGGCGGTTGTTATCGAATGATCCCGCGCTGGCGAAGGTACGATATCACTTTTAGCATCTGTGTTTCTAAATAAAGACTTTTTCCTTTTTCTTTTGATGTTGAAACTGACGGCTGAGAATTACGACGGGAGCAGACAATCATCCTTGCGGACAAGCCGCCGATTACATCCACCATCAAGTCGTTACCAGTGGGACTGCTGGAACAGCTTCTTTCCGAGATTTCCACTCTAGCGTCAGTGTACCACAAGCCACCAGAGACGTTTGTCGGACACGGCAGAACAGGCGCAGATGCTCTGCAGAAGCGTGCATTGGAGTATGTTCTATTCTCTTCCCCACATTCCCTTCCCCTCTTCCCTTACCGTCGCGCAGTAATAAATTAGATTGCACGAAATTGCAATATAACATGTACGATGATATCATTTGAAATTTCTCTATTGACCTTTCTTTTCTGGGGAACGACAGGGAGGCACAACAAAACGCGCGCGAAAACCCGATCCAAGCCGCGGCGGCCGTGGCAGGCGGAAAGGTGACGAATGTGGAGAACTTGTTGGATATCGATTTCGATGGCGGTGCGCCGGCGAGCGCATCGACGCCTTCGAACGATCCATTCGCAGCGGACTCGGCGGAGACTAGCCGGGTCGCTAGTCCTATTTCCGGATTATCTGCCAATCCGAGCGGGATCCAGCAGCCGGCGAACAATCTAGACGATTTGCTAGGTGTGTTTGGGAGCGATGGGAGCGTTCAGGGAGGCAGCGGTCACGCGGCTGGGTCGGATATGGATATTTTGGGAGGAGGGTTTGGGGGGATGAATTTGGGTGGTGCTGGGTCGCCGCCGGCTGGAGGACAGCAGCAGCAGGGACAACAGAAGCAGATGAAGAATGAGGATATTTTGGGGTTGTTTTAGAGGGGAAGGCGGGTTGGTTTGCTAAGCTTTTAGTGCGTGCATGCGATTGTAGAAATATCTCTTACATAAACCATATATTCTTGTGTGCGCAGCGGCAGAAGCTTAGTAGCGGGATGGAATACACTATTTCTTTTGGGTATCTAAAAATAAAATAAAAATTAAGGTACAAGACGTGGGTTTTTTTTTTTTTTTTTTTTTTGCAATCTGTGACTGACAATGACGGCATTGAGGCTTGCTTTAGCTTGTCTGCCGTCCATCAATCAATCAATCAATCAATCAATCAATCAATCAATCAATTAATGAGAGTCGACACGTGTCTATATGCCAGGGCGGGCAGGCAGAATGTTGCGGTTTCGAACGGGCATGAATTCAAACGGACTTACATCCACGCGCCCGAACAAACACCAGCCACTAGTAAGTACCTTTACCTGAGTGTATACACGTACTTTGATTCAGTTATTTCGTTTATTCGGCTGGTTCATTCGTATGTGGTGTGAATCGTGATTGATATCATGCTATAGCATACCGTGATCGCACCGAATCCACATCCGATCGAACGGGGCGGTAGACCATCGGTCCAAGATTGCACGTTTCAGGCTGGACCGGGCTAACTCGCTCTCGACCAGACCAGACCTGGTCTATTTTCCCTTTCCACCATTCTCACCTCCCATTTCTTTTTTTTCTCTCTTCTACCTTGGACCCGCTAAGGTGAGTGCAGAGGAACAAGAGCCGGACGCAGCGAGACGAAGGACGAGGGTGGGACACAGTTGACAAGGGTAGGAAGAGCGGCAACGCAGCAGAGCAGAGGGTAGAATTGGATCGACGTCATCGCTGCCGTTTCCAGGGTGGGAGAGTGGAGCCCGGAAATGCCAAGCGTTGGAGGGTGGTACGGTGGGACCCACTTCTCACCATGTCATTCGAATTTCTGATATTCTGTTAATATACCCACTGACAACGAACGGGTGAGGTAAAGGAAAAGGAAGAATAAAATCGTCATTCACGAAAACTTCTCAAGATGATTTCAAAAAGATGGTGGGAAGGAGCTATTCAATGTTCGCAAAAAAAAAAAAAATACAGTTGCCCACCAAAAATAATACGCTATCTGCTGACCGTGCACTCTTTGTATGGTAAATACTTCAAGCAAAACTTCCCCGCTTCACCATTCTTTTTATTGTAGCTTCGAAAAACAAATTTCACAAGTTTACATCCTTGTGCTTTTTTTCAAAATGAAAATCTTCAAATCACAGTGAAGTCTTGAAGAACTGTTGAAAAAACAAACCATTTACGGGAGCACGGTCTGCAAATAGCGCATTACTTTTGGTGGGCAACTGTACTCATGGGCTGGATTTCTTGTTCCGCCAAAATACGGCAAGTTTTCCATGTTCCCATGGAGTCCGACGAAAGACGGTAGATTTTTGCTCGTTCGTGCCATAGTATGGGATTGCGAAGTCGAGATTAGAGAAGCTAAGCTGGGTTGAGTCGAGTTGAAGGGCTAGCTAGTTCGGGAATGATGAAGTCCGAAATCTAAGATTCATCGGACCCCTCACATTTTTATTCCCTCTCCACCCTTAACTTTGTATCTTGATTTCTTATTCGATAAGCGAGGGTCCGCTACGATACGGAGGACGAGAGGGGGTTGCAAAAACATGCAGTTGGTAGGGATCAATTGTAGACACACAGATCCGACTGATCAGATGTTTAGCTGTCTGTCGTACGTCGTGTTCGAATGTCAAAGAAGGGATAACGCGCGAGACTTGGAAAAAAAAAAAAAAAAAGCTACATGCAAGTAAAGAGCATTACAAGCAAGGTTGCTGATCGATTTCTTCGGATGAGATGTATCGTATCGTGTCGCATCGAAACCATGCCAGCCCGTCTATTCAGTATTATTTTTGGTTTTTCTTTTTTTTTCTTCTCCTGCGGATTTCGAATTCATCATTGCTATCTTGTGAAACATATGTACATTTCTCTGTTACCCCTCGACTAACTCAACTGAGATAAGAGAAGGGGAGAAAAAGGTACCTAGTATTTGTCTCTTGTACCTTGAACCTTTTCTCATCCCTTCTTTAGCTTACCATAATTGGTCGGGGAATGAATCGGATGGTTGGTTCTGGTAATGGTTGCATTCCATAGATCCAGGTACAAAGGTACGAACATGTTAATTAACCAACCTTTTTAGCTCGCTTTTTGAGATATTGTTTGCGTCCATCCTATCTGATGTACGTCATGCTTTTCTTTCTTGCATTAAAATGGCTTCTTCTTTTTTTTTTTTTTTCCCCCGTAAACCTCAACCGAACTAACAAGCACAATAAAAAGTAATGAAGAAGATTGGTTAGGTTAAGTCTCTCCGGTCTGGTGATTTCTGCACCTCTGCCGTTATTTTCTGTTAATCACCAAGGTTTATTTTGTTTTCTTTTATTTTCGAAGTGTAGTTAGGTAGAGACTGTGCTAGTTGAAAGCAAGGGGTCGGAAAACGGATTTCAGATTCGAAAGCCTCGTTCATTAGCTCGGCCGGTTGACCGGGAACATGCTTGTGCGAGATAGATCTGCTCCAAGCCATTCGTATCGTATCAATTGCACGTCTTGTACATTACTACGCACAGATATAGATTTGTTTCCCCCTTGGTTAATATCTCACACGCATGTAGGGAGAACAAAATATGGAAGGCCGTTCAAAGGGGGGGATGGAATGATACCAGGTCGCGGGAATCCGATACTGAAACTGTTGCCGCGGTTGACGATATCGTAAAATGTAATAATATACCTGTACAATTATTAATAGATATTATCAGGTCACGTACGTACGTGCACATACGTCCATAGGACGTGCCGTTTTTCGTTTCTCTCCTGATGGCTTGCTTTTTTGCCTGTCATTTTAATAAGGCGAACAAGTCCGCACACACGGAACGGGGTACTGGTTGCACATGAGGTTTAAGATTTTCAAGATGATTTCGAATAATTGGAGATGCGTGTTTCGGAGCTGAGGCACGAAAAAGGGAAGAAGCGAAAACAATAAAGACAAAACTGTGAAATTGGGGGAAAGGCCGAATGGGCGGGCAAGCCACCAACCGCTAGTATTATTAAACTAGCAATTATTCGGGTACCCTTTTTTTGAGAAATGTATAATGGGCTTGATTACGTTTCGGCGGCCGGATCAGAATTTTTAATGCATCTGAGAGATCTGGGAAAATCTGATCTCATTATCTGTTCGTTCGGTACTTGGGCTATTAGCCGGCATCGAAACGAAACCGTGGAATAATAAAAAAATAAGAATAAAAAAGAAGGTTATTGTAATATATTTTGGTGTTCCCCACCTTTCAGCAAATAAATGCAATGCCCCCAAGTCTAAGTTCAAGTTAAGGTCAAAGTTCGACCCTGGCTTTCGCAACCCTTTCCTGTTTTTTTTCTTCTTCCATCGAATCTCGCCTTCTTTCTTTTTTTTCCACCACCAAGCATTCTCTTATTTCTTCTTTTCTTCTTTTCTTCTTTTCTTCTTTTCTTCTTTCTCCCGCTCCGTTGGCGTCGAAATCTCCTTTCCCTGATTGCTTGCTTGCCTCACCCAGAAGAGAAGAACCGATGTTAAGTAAGGGTGGGTCGCCCGCGACGAGCGGACAGACCAGACCGTTGTATTAAAAAGGCCGCTTCTAGACCGGCCTCGCCTCTGGACCTTTTTTTCCCTTCCTCCCTTCACATAATACAATTCCAAAAATCTACACCCAACTCTTCGATCCTTACCTGCATTTTCGCCTAAATCTCGTTTTTGTTCATATTTTATTTTCCCATTTCCTTCTCGAGGAGAAGCAGACGAAGAACGAAACAGTTAGCAGGTGCGACTGGTTGGAAATTCACACGCCATCCTTTTTACATGTTGGCGGACGTTATTTTCTCCTCGTTTTCTCGTTCCGTTCCCTTTAGCCTGTGACCTCTGTTGGAAAAGGTTACTTTGCCATTAGGGAAGTGGGAATTGCAGCATTTTGTTATTTTTTTTTATTATTGATTCCTCGGTCAACGGATAGTTTTCCTGGGGGTGGGATTTTTTAATTTTTCTTGCTGCCATCTCGATTTTACATTTTTGAACCGAGGGCTTGCCTTACCGAACACCCAAACCAACACTTCCCCTTTGGCGCGACATTTCTCTCGATTCTAGACGAATAAGGGATCATTTCGTTTCTTGTAGTCCGATACAAGATTTGCAGAAATAGACAATATTTCTCCTCTTCATCCTAAGGTCCATATAGATCCAGATTATATAAATATATATACTTCAGTAAGTTTATACATTTTTAATACTTGCCATATCTTTGGCTGCTCTTGGATTTCGAATTTCCAAGTGATTCGTCATCCCGAAGAAAAGCCATGCGCTTGCAATTACTTTTTGCCCCCGCTGTTCCACGGTATCGGTACCGGTGCGGTGCCCTTCCCTCCACTCACCTCTGAAATCATCGAATCATCCATTATAATATATATATTATTGGTATATATTAAAAACATCTCCACACCTTAAAAATGCACCAACAAAGTTAGGCATACCCTCGGTGTTAAGATATAGATAGCCCGTTCATCGCAGTGCATCGATTGGGCAGTCTGTTTCTTTTTCATTCGTTCAGCCTTAACAGGATTTTGCAACTTATAACCGTATAACGCTTGGCGGAGATCTTGTGCATTTGGACTTGGATATTCATTGTCTTGATTTATTGCCTTGTTGCCTCGTTATCTCGGGTTTAATCGTCTTTTCATTATTCCTTGATTTCCTTCTGTAATTGAATCTTTTTTCCTTTTCTCCTCTTTTCCTCCAGTCGGTTAGAAGGAATGGAAGAGAGGAATAAGAAAGTGAGAATCGACCTTCCCTTGAATCCCCTTCCTCAGACGATCGACACATTTCAATCTTATATGGGCCGGCCAGCCACCTCGAATAATTCTCAAAAAGCAGCTGCCTAAGCAGAATCGTGCTTTCTTGGTGTCCGCCCACCCCCAGCTGGCTAAGCTAAGTATGAAGTTAGCTTTCCAAAGCTCCTGCTGCTACCCATCCACGCTGTTGTACCTTTCCCCCCCTTCAAATACCCATTTTCCTCTAATTACTCTGGAGAGTCACTGGTCGGGTCATCTGCTCTCTTTTTCCCCACATACCCTCTTCCCGTTCTACCCGTTCGTCAGTCCAGTCTTATTCACGATCGATCTCGGACTGACCTTTTTTTTTTTAAGTTCAATATTCGCTTTTTCTTAATATCATCGCATTGGCACCATCCTGAGATTCACGGGGACCCGAGTGCATTTTTATTATTATTCATACTATATTACTCGGTACTCGTGAGTTAATTCTAACCAAGATATCCATCACTTGTCAGCGGGAATTCCGATTCTTTTCACTATTTTCTTACTCGGGAAGGCAACAAACACCCACATCCGCCCGCCCACACAATACATAATATACATAACCCAGTATACTATTCAAAGTTATTTCTACACTGTATGCGAGTACAGATACAACCTCCACAAAGAGCAAGAGGGGCAGAGCTCATAACTTAAAGTTAAGCTTCCGAGATTTGATTATATTATTTACCCCCACCAATAGAAACCTCGTCGCGATAAACTTGACCAATAAAAAAAGCTGCTCACTCATCGGTTTTGGGTATTTTTTAATTAATGTACCCGGATGTGCCACCTTTGAGGATTCTTTTTGATCGACCATATATCTGAGGAAAGATATAATTCGGGGGGCTAGCGGGATTGCCGACTGTTGTTAATTCTGCTTTATTATTATTTTCACTTGGATGAACGGCCGGGACGGGGTATACTTCTAGCTGGATGCCATTGATAAGATAGCAATTTCGCGACGTATCCAACCTTACGAACAAACCTTTTTACCGTTGTTACCTACCTCTTCGGTTCACGGATACTGCCATATTTTATACCACACGGGTGGGATTTGTGATTTATATATTCTGTTGGATTGATAGGAATAGAACACGGCTAAGGGTTCTTTGCAAATATTCCCATCACGCGAGGGTTTGAAGGATATTCTATTCGACTTTCTTCTTTTCGTTTTTTTAATATAAGAAACTTGAAAAGATGGACGCAGGGGAGTCGTCCAAAGGCGGCGGTGCACTGGGTGCTCCTGGGGGAGCTGACTTTGTCAAAAAATTATATCGGTATGTGAACAACATACCTTCCATTTCAAGTCACTGCCCTACTATATGGCACAAATAATCATGTGAGATGCTAATTCGAATACAATCATGACAGCATGTTGGGTGATAAGAGTCACAGCGATGTCGTTCGATGGTCTGATAGCGGAAACAGTTTTATAGTCTTTGACGTATGTGCCTTTCTCCCTTGAGATACAATCTGCCACATGAACTAATTATCCAATCTTTTTGTGAAATAATAGAATAACGAATTCACGAAGAATGTATTACCGCTGCATTTCAAGCATAGCAACTTTGCCAGCTTTGTGAGACAGCTAAACAAGTATGACTTCCACAAAGTCAGGGCGTCAGATGAGGCCGTCGCAACAGGACCGAACGGGGTGCGTTTAATTCAATTCAAGACAATATCATTAGCAAAGTCAAGACTCATAATTTTTATATTAACATCTCTAGCAGGATCAAGCATGGGAATTCGTCCACCCGCAGTTCCGCGTCGGAAACGACGGCAACATGGAAGGTATCCGCCGAAAGGCACCCGCCACCAGAGCCAAAAAGGAATCCGAAGAACCCAGCCAGAGCAACCAGGAAACTCAAACTCAGGTCTCTACCCTGCAAGCCCGTCTCGATGAAATGCTCCGTCGCGTCGATGGTCTCGTAGAACAGTATCACCATGTCCTGCAGGAGGTCACCCGCATGCATCACCACATGCAGCGGACCGATGCCATCCTAGACCGCGTCCTGCGCGATCCGAGGGTACCCCCAGAACTCACCCATCGCGAGGACCCCGCGGGTCCCTACATGACCGATGCACCACCCCACCACCAGATGGCGAGACATCACGTCCCCCCGCCACCCCCACCGCATCACCTCTCCCCGCAGCTTTCTATGCATCAACCAATGCAGCCGCAGCACGGGCCCCCGCCACCGGTTTCGGCGCCGGTGCATCCATCGGCGGTAACACCGGTTCAACAGGCTGAGAGGTTTATGCATCACGGACACCCGCCGCACCCGCCGCACCCGCCGCACCCGCCGTCTCAGCACGGCCATTCGAATAGTTACTCGGATATGAATGGGAATGCTGGTATGCCGGAGGGCGGTGTCAATCTCAGCGGATTTGGGAATACAGCTTCGCAATCAGGGATCCAGCTCGATGCCACCGATCCGCAGGTATCCACCACTTTTCGACAGGAGATGATACCTCGACGGCCACAGGGACTGCGGAAGAAAAGTACGGGTTTTGTAGCGCCGCAGTGGCGTGAGGCGCCAAAGATCTTGTTGGTGGAAGATGATCCTACTTGTCGTAAGATCGGGTTGAAGTTTTTGGAGGCGACTGGCTGCCTGGCGTATTATGCTGTAAGTTTTCCATTTCTCCGACTCATACATGCATATACTGTACTGTGTAGAATACTAAGTTTCCTTTTTGATGTAGAGCGATGGATATGAAGCGATCAAGAAGTTTAATGATGGCAATGGACCCCAATACGATCTCATCCTCATGGACATTGTGATGCCAAATCTCGACGGCGTGAGCACCTGCTCCATCATACGAACCGCAAAGCCAGATATGAAAGATCCTCCCGTCATTGCCATGACCTCCAATATTCGAACTAGCGATATTACACTCTACTTTAATGCCGGTAAGTCCCCCCCCACCATCACGAAGCACTAGCATGAAATACTAACAAAGTGATCAGGAATGATCGATGTTCTCCCCAAACCCTTCACCCGCGAGGGCCTCCTCCAAATGCTACAAAGATACCTCTCCCGCCTCCTCCTCAACAACTCAGACCCGAACGTCCCGCCCCCCGTTCCCGCCCCAAATACTAACGGCGGGACCTACCCAAAACAAGAATCCAAAGCCTCGGGGTCCCCACACAACATCAAATCAGAATACGATGCGACCACTAACTCCCACGCCGACGACGACCACGATGATGACGATGACGATCACGCCGCAGGTCAACACGGACAGGATACACCCGATAGTTCCGTCGGTATAGTGTCTTCTTCGGCAACCATAGGGCCAACACCGGGAAGTGCTGGTTTACCACCAAACTCACACCACAACCCCCACCACGGTCACCATCCTCACCACCATGGCCACCATCACAGTCATCATGGAAGTTCGGGCGGCATGGACGGGAATAGTGACTATACGTTTTCGGAAATGCCTAACAGTGTTGGAGCGGGACCTGGAGGGCATAGTTTTGGGAGTAACGGGACCACAGCGGTTGAGAACGAGATGTTGAATGCTACAGCGGGAATATACGCGCCTGGATTGGGTGGGATTGGAGCGTCCGGAGTTCCGGGAGCGGGTGGGGCTGGTGCTTCGCCGAGAGGGAGTGTAAGGAGACCGATAGAGGCGGGATTACACGATGATTACGGTAATCCGAGGATGAAGAGGATGAGGTTTAATAACACTGCGTGAAGAACAATATCAGAGATCAAAGGTTAGTGGTGTGTGATGGCAAGAATAGCAATGTTGGATTCTCTCATATTTAAGAGGCTATATCCTTTGTATTGTCTTTGCTTTTGCTTCTTTCCCTTGACGGGAGGGAATATTGCGATTCTTATTCTAATTGTTATGGTCTGGTTCTTTCCTGCAGGGGCGTCTTGAATTTCTTTATATACTTGCTATTATACGCTCTATGACTTTCATCTTTGTTTTTTATAATACAAGCATGCATGGCACCGGAGGCTTCTGCGATTATTTTACTGTTTTACTGTCTATCTGTCTTTTATCTTTCTTCCTCCTCTATTTCAATACTCCCTTCTCAATAGCTACTCACTTATTTTTTATCCCGCCTCTTCTATTCCTCTGTACATGAGATGAGGATTCATTTACTTACTCTTCCAACCGAATCTCCTTGCTTCCCTTTCTTTTTTTTTTTTTGTATATATAGACCCATACATACATAGCTCGGGCGGACAGATTGCATATGAAATAAAGAATCTGATATCCTTTTTGTTCTTCTTCACAGTCACATCTCCGAAGCCCTTGCAAGCCGCTCGTTCTACCCGTCGCGGATTAGAACCCAGCTACTATTATCCGTCATACCAAGACTTTCCCGTGGTTTAGATATCCAGTACCCCAACGGGTGGCTGTCGGTTTTGCACATCTCATACTCTCATCCTCCTCTCATCCCATCACCACTTCTTTCACCTCCCAGCAGTAGAAGAAGCCAAAACTCCCTCTCCCCTCTCCAAAAACTTCCTGACCCCTTCTTCATCACCCTTCCATTTCTCAACATACCCCCTAACAACACCCCACTCCCTCACCGCTTCCTCCCTCTTCCCGCCATCAATCAACACCTTCAATCTATCCGGTGTGTTCAAAATGTACCGTACACCATCCTGCTTCCTCTTCAGTTTGTCCCGTGCCGTAGCCGCTTCGTCATGCGCGTGGACGTTTTCGACGAGGGAGGCGGAGAGGGAGGCGATGTGGGAGATCGCGGGGAGGAGTGTGGTAGTAGTGGGACTCATCGGTTCCATGTTTGAGCGCATCTGGATATCACCAAAATTGAAATATTACATTAGCCTTCCTGTCTATTTGTACTCAATAGGTACTAATATCACAAAACCACCGCCGACCTTGATGCGAGAATATACGCATGGAATAGCTGGGAGGGAGGAGAAGGGGTATTGTATATATTATACGTACACTCCGAATAGTATCCGTGGCAGCAATCAACTTGTTATAATTATCATACACCAAACTCTTCCTCTCCCCGTCCAAACCCCTGATATCATTCACCAACCCGTTCTCAACCCTCAACAGCGTCTGCAACCCCTGCGTCTCCAATAACCGCTCTACGCATTTCCCCGCGTTAAAATCCGGCCCGTCGAGTTCAGACGCCGGTAAGAGATGTGTTATCGTGGCATTGTTTGTGTCGTTGAGCGTTACTCCTAGCCCTGCACCACCAGCGGTGTCGGGGATGTGGGATGCGGGTGGGGCTGGACTGTGGCTTGTACTCGCGGCGGGCGATTCGGCGTCCCGTCGGGCGTTGATGCCGTAGAATTCACGGAGTGCGGAGCGGTTACGGCGTTGGGAGGCCGCGCCGTGTGCGCGGATTGAGTTTCCGGCGATCGGGGTGCTGGCGTGGGAAGGAAGGGAGGCGAGGGAGTGGATGCTTTCGGAGGAGAGACGGGAGTGGGCGACTGAGGAGTCGATGGAGGGACGGGAGGATGTGGGCGGGGAGTTGATTGCGATTGTGGGAGTTGAAGTCATGGTGATGGTTGGGGTTGAGGTTGGCAGATGAGGTCGAGTTCGCGTAGCTACATGATATTTATTATAATGGGGAACACAGTCGCCTCGACCAGAACTATAATATTTAAATTTTAATTTATATGACGGTCAAATAACATCTATAAACTTGCACAGATATATACAATAATTCATACGGAATAATTAAGAACTCTTCTCACCCTCCAATAGTCGTTCGATAACCTCTTTGACTAGGTCTTTATCCGCCTTCTCAACATACTCCACTCGCTTCTCTGCCACCGCCAGTCCCTTGAACTGATCCGGTAGCACATCCTCAAAGTTATAACCCTCAGTTCCATTCAGCGCCAGATCCACAGCGTGGCTAAACTTTGCCGGGTGCGCCGTCGACAGACAAATCTGATGATTCGTGTATTCCGCGTCCAAGTTCCTCAGCGCGGCCGTGACACCAACCGAAGAGTGCGGGTCCAGGACGTACTTTGTCTCCGAACCCGTGTATATCTTTTTAATAGTCTCCACAGTCTACAATAAACCACACGGATTAGTCTCCCACTCGGGTATAAAACATAAAGATATATGTAATCGAACTCACCTGCTCATCTGAAACCCTCTCACTGTCGAAATCCTCCCTGGCGAGGTTCAACATAGCCTTAGTAACACTGAAGCCCCTCTTACCCTTCAAATCCGCCATCATGGCTTTAACCCTCTCCCCGGCCTCCTTCTGCCTCTCCTCCACACCCTCCCCTTTCGTCTCCTTCTCGAACGCCAAATACCACAGCAACCTCTCAAAGTTGCTCGACACCAAGATATCCATCGCGGGACTCAAAGTCTCCTTAACACCGAACTCATGGGCTTTAACCCCATCAGCTACGATCCCGCCTTCCGCATCCTTCCCTGACACGGCATGAATCTCATAAGTACCCGAATTCCAAAATCGATTCAGGATGTCATTCTCGTTCGTTGCCACGACGAGTTTCTCCATCGGTAATCCCATACGCTTGGCGAAATAACCGGCCAGCACATCGCCAAAGTTGCCAGTGGGGACGACGAAGCGTGGGTTAATGTGTTCAGAGGGGTAGAGTTTCGCAAGGGCAAAGTAGGAGTGGAAGTAGTATACTATCTGGGCCAATATTCTCGCCCAATTGATAGAATTGACCGCACCGAGTTTATGTCTCGCGTTGAAATCGGCGTCGGCGAACAGTTCCTTCACGATGTCCTATATATACCAATCACATCATATTAGCATCTACTCTGCATCTGAAAGCACGACCCACCGTGCCTTGTAAATATGCTGATAGGATCTTTGTGAGAGAGAAGCGTGTGTATGTATACCTGACAATTATCAAACGTCCCCACGACCGCCAAATTGTGCACATTCCCATCCAGCACGCTCGTCATCTGTGCCTCTTGAATCGGCGATATCTTGCCCTTGGGATGCAATATAAACACCGATATGTTCTCCTTGCCCCGTAAGCCGTATATCGCCGCACTCCCTGTATCCCCACTCGTAGCACCCACAACGGTCAACGACTCCTTTTCTCCGTCTTCCTTGCCGGCATTCCTCCGCTGTAAAAAGTACTCGAACAGATTACCCACAAACTGTAACGCGACATCCTTGAAAGCAAAGGTGGGACCGTGGAAGAGCTCGAGGAGGTGGAGCTTTTGAGCGCCGTCGAGGGTTACGAGGGGTGTTATGTCGGGGGCGCGGAAGGTGGAGTAGGATTTTGAGATGAGTGAGCGGAGGTCTGCGGGGGGGATTTCGGAGGGGGAGATGTAGAGAGAGAAGATGTGGAATGCGAGTTCTTGGAAGGAGGCGGTGGACCAGGCGGTTTGCCAGTCGGCGGGGAGGGAGGGGATGGATTCGGGGATGAAGAGGCCGCCGTCGCTGGCGAGACCTTTGAGGACAGTGTCTTCGAAGGAGAACTAGAGATATTATAGATTATAATTAGAATATATAGATGTATGGATATGTGAATAAGGGAGAGTACTTACGCCGGACGAGCCCCCTCTGGTGCTGAGGTATGATTGTGAGGATACCATGGTCGCGATTTCGATAAACAGACAGTTGTAATATGTACGAAAAAAATATAGTGGTAGTAGCTATGTACTAAGAGGAGAGAAACTGATAATGGTGTATGTACAGGCCAGCTATACTCTTTTATATCCGCTAGAGGAATTAAATTAAATTGTCGCAGAGGCGAGAAAGAAGGCTTTTGGAGTGTCTCGCCTTTTGGTTTAAGCTCAGCCGAATCGGAGCATCTTTCGAGCTCGTTTCGAGCTCTAAATTAACCGATGCCCCCGCGCAGGGAAAGGCACATGGACGGAAGCATTGGTCCGCACGAAAAACTGCACCCTCTCTCGATCGCTAGCTATAGAATAATAAAGTAACAATATCAATTGATATATCGGGTGAGATATCGCACACGTTCAGTATGAATATCTTTCTTGTATTCCGAGTAACAGCGACTATGAAAAAGTACTTGAGTATATAATATAAAGAGAACCTCCACAAATTGAACCCCTTGCCACTATCAAAATATATACCAAAGTATAAGAAAAAGGGTATCAAAAGTATCCGCCTTTTGCAATAAAAAAAATAAAAAGGGGTTTCGCTAAAACTCACACACACCATCCATATGTATATCGTACAGGTACGAAAAGACGAAAGGAAATGAAAAAAGAGAAGAAAAGAGAAGGGTATACGGTAATGACTGACTGGCTGTGCGACGTACAAAATACTATTCAAATTTTGTAGTCTGCTACTCGGTTTTGTTTGGTTGCAAGAAAAGACAAGAAAGGGAAAAAGGAACGACAAGGGGGATAAAAAAAAAGGAGCTATAAATACAGGTCAATTTGCCATATACTCGTCAAGGGCTACCCCGTCGAAAAAGGCACCGGAAAGGTAAAAAGAGGAGGAAAGGAGCGTATAGAAAGAAAACAAGGAAATCAATTGATCGCAAAGACTGTGGGGTTTTTGGGGGGGTAACAAATAACAAAAAAGGAACAAACCTCCACAAGCGGACGAGAGAACAAGCAAGAGGAAAAACTGTTAACAAGATAGCAGAGTCATGATCCGTGAACAAGCCGTGAGTGTGACAATACTTTTCTATCAATAGAAAAGTGTTTTTGCAAAACATGGTTGCTTTGTTTTGGTATAAGAAACAGCGACGACAATAGTAGTTGGCTGATGATATTCCCCCCACCTCTCGAGGACATAGTTGCTGGTGGTTATTTTGTTTTTTCCTCTGGTGTTTATCGACCCCAACATATATATACATTATTGATTAGTCTCTTATTAGCCGCTGCGGCGCGCAAGCTGTAAATCTATGAACGAGGGGAGGCGGGGTCCACATCTATTGTAATAGAGAAAGGGAAAGAAAAAGAGAGGGCAAGTTAATAGCGAATTAAAAGGTGATATAGCAGGGTTACCGCTTCAAATGCTCCAAATTACTCCGCGAAGGAGATGAGCTGGACTTCTCGTTCACTTCATCCGAGATCCGCTGCCCCTCCTCGTATCCTTCTTCGTTCTCTCGCTCAATCGTCGATTGCCAGTGTTGTGGCAGGCATACACACACGAGCTGTCATATTCATTAGCGTCAATTCTTCCGTTATTTTTTGTGCGAAGAATTAATACTTACTGGGAATGCTTTGACGTCCGCTCCTAATGTAGGATCATTCAGTTCTGGGTCTGTCTGGGCTGAGAGGCCAGAATCCCTCTGTACCCTCCGTTGTACGTAGTCTTCCGCTCGTCCGTTGATACGAACACCGGTAGCCCATCCGTCGTCCCAGATACCCAATACCCTCAGCATATCTCCTCTCTCCAATTCAAACTCATCTTTCGCGCGTGGAGCATACGCCCACAGCGTTGCCACATCATCACCCGGCTTTATACTGTCAGTAGAGTAATAATCCTACAGAAACCCAAGATTAATACTTTGAACGGATATATTTTGAAAAGAAGAAGAAAAAAAATAAAAAAAAAAAAAAAAAGAGAGGCTTACTTTAAATGCGGGGAGCTGCTCGGATTGTGAGCTTCCATTATACGGAGGCGAAGAGATACCACCGAGGTTTTCAGATAAGGGCGAGTTGATAGTATTGTCGAGCATTGAAGAGCTGGAGACTGAGACAGTTCTAGTGCCTCTGGGCGGCGGCTGTAGTTGCTTCTCTCCATACGGCGCTGGACTAGACGACGAATATCTCCCACGTCCGCTGCGGGCACCACGTGTTGAAGGCGTGGCACCGGTTTCACTAGATGTGTTTTGTGTGTTTTCCAGCGCAGACATCCGAGCGATTCTAGTACTAGGTAGAGCCTCGTATCCCTCTGAGCGACCTGGTTGTTGAAATACCATTTGACCTTGTTCCAGGGTTCGGCGACGAGGCGAGTTTTGGTTGAAGATCGAGTCTTTGTCCTTCTTTCGTCGTCGTACGAGACATAGTGCTAGCAACGCTAAAAGTGCGAGCGCGGCGATGGCTCCGATTGTAATTCCTGCGATAGCACCGCCGGATATTTTGTTGCTGGTAGATCCGGAGCCGGAGCCGGTACTGTTACTACCACCTGTAGGCGTCGCAGTCACCGTTGCCGTGAAGAGCGGTGGAAGCGAAGTCGTAGGGGACAATCGAACTCCAGTACACCGGCTGAGGTCGACATTGTAGCAGCATGTGTCCGTCGAATTGGGAGAACTGCTACCACAGTACGCACATAACCCAGGAAGATTATTACTAGAAGGACTTAGTATATCCTATACGCAAAATATGTCAAGATGAAACAACGACATACCTGTAGCCACAATTATCAGGCTCGTTCTCAATGGCGGGGATACATTTTCCACTGAGCGAATTGGCTGGTAGCGCGCATATGGTAAAGTCAGATCGAATCTGATCGTTCCTGTTTGAGAATGACGAATTACAGATGTCGAGATCAGACGTAATAATTTGTTCACTGGTAGCGAATTGTGCCTGCAAAATAATTAGCTTGAATTCCTTCAAATATAAAAGTATATCAATCAAAGGCGGTTACGTACGCAGCTGTCGGCACAAAGTGCTACAGATTCCTGGTTTTCCGAACCACACTGCCCATGGGAATCTTGTACCATGCGATTGCAAAGATAACTAGTTGTGAACCGGGCGTAGAGATCGGTGGTATCCGAGAGATTAAGGTTGGTGCATCCGAGAAGTTGTTGGTATTGTGTCTGCGCATATTGGTCGCTTATGTATGTCGCAAACTTGGTATCAAAATCCTGGGTGTTGGAAACGAATGCTAGGAATGGACTACGGAGTCTGTTAGTCTCATTTTCTATGGCGAAACATTTACGTGCTTACAGACATGAATTTTGACAAATCCATGTCGACAAGTTGGAACTCTTGATTCGAAACAAACTTACTAGGTCCCAGAAGTAGCGGTAGACACAAACGAGCCGTTAAATGCGGGGCATTGTGTAGAGCCGGCAAGGGAGATGCAGACGGCTGATGTCGATGCAGCGCTGAGAACGGCCGTGGCGGCCACTCGAAGAGCCGTACGCATGCTATTCGGCACCAGAAAATATTACACACGAAACCGAATGCTACGAAACAAGAAAAAAAGAATTCAGACAGACAGACGGTTCGGATTTTACGAGTGCCGGTATGACTGTCGAATAAAGCGATTGTGGTACTTGACCAGAGAACTGTGAGTGTACTCTTTCAAGAAAGTTGATAAAACGTCGGTAGCGATCGTGATGTCGAGATTCCAACAAAATAAAATGTGAAATAAAAATATCAAAAAAAGCGGAGGTTGGCGGGAAAAGAAAAAATTCGTCAAAGTACCAGCGAAAAGAAAAGAAGCTAAATAAACTGCAAGTGAAAAATGCAAACGAGTGTCCTGCTGGTACCTGATATTAGGCCAAGTGGTTCCTGAGGGTAAAGAGTGTGTGGTGTATAGACGGCGCGAGGGGGTTGGGAGGGATGCAAGTGCAGCGACCAAACAATCGATCACACGTCGCCTGGTGGTTCTTCCTTGCCTTCCTTTACGAAAATAGTAGTGTTACTTCTGCTACTTGTCGTAGGTGGTCGTCGGCCAGAGCAGGGCGTCCCGAATCCGAGGGTGGTGAATATTGTTACTTTCGAAAAATGAGGAGGGAGTCCTCAGGGATGCTTCACAGTTGTCGTCGTCGTCGAAGGGCGGGTGGTGTTGTGATAGACATGCGACCTGCAACTAGCAACTGTGACTACAACAACAAATAACGATAACAATAACCCGCTAAATTACATCGATCCGTCGTTGTCGAAAAGGTCGGGAAAGTTGGCTGATAAATGACCGCTCGTCGACGAATTCGAGCTGGTCCTCCGAGATGAAGTCGAAGATGCGAAAGAATAGGAAGGAGGGAGAAAGAGGGTGAGAGAGAGATGAGAGATGAGGGTGGTGCACCGGAGTAATAGGACGGGGTGGGGATTGTTGCAGTGGATGCAAGTGGATAGGATAATAGGGATTCACCCAAATGTCTCCCTTGTGCTTTGCTGCACTGCTGCAGCTAAAATGGTACTAATCCCTTCCAACTCAGCCGTCCTCTTTCGCTGGATTGAACGAATGATTCCGTTGAACCGGTCTCGTCTAGTCTCTCGGTCTTTGGTCTATCGTCTCCTGAGAAAGCGAGCGATGATAAAACCCGGAAGCGGGTTCCCGAGTACATATTGATCCGATTAACTGATTGATCGATAGGTTTGACCTTCCCGTCTGAAATGCATTCAAGTGCGATTGCACGGCTGTCTATCGCTATCCTCACGCAAAACACCCAATTCAAATTCACCATGGACACCCAAAAAAGATTTCAATGCTATTCTGCTTGCCCCAAAAATCCGTACCACCCCTTTCGGTTGGAGCAGGTGGATGCTACTTTTCTTTTGGGTGGAAAAGGGTGGGGATTGCGAGTGATATGATAACAGAATACGGCGAACAGCTTCTTTCTTTCTTTCTTTTCATTGCAGCTGGGTAATCCTAACTGGGGCCGGGTACTTTCCCCTGGTATGCCCTTTCTTCCCTCCCTTTTCTTTCCGTCTCTCCCTTTTTCGCTCTTCCCCCTTTCGAACCACAAACAGAAGTACGAAAAGGAAAGGCTATCAGGACGTGAAGGACTCTGATTTGATGGGATGTGATTCGCGATATGATTGTTGATTGGAATGGTTTCACCCGTATGTGCAATTAATATGCAATTTACTTTTCTTCTGTGCGCGCTTCATGATATTATTAACAACAGTTTCTTTCTTACACACTCTCACTCAATCACCTGTGTCGTCTCATCTTTTTTATTTTTATTTTTGTGCGTATGACCGCTCTTTTACCAAGTCGAGCTAGATGAAAACGATCAATGTCGTTAGGTCTCGCGCGCGGTCTTTTAACCTTTTGTTAGCTGATGCTGGGGTGGATGACATGCCGTCTATCGCGATCAAAGTGTGCGACAAACCACGGGCTGCCGAAATTTAAGGAACGTCTTGCCCTTTCCAGCATAGCCCGGCATCGCACCCATCCCGAATCCTTCGTCCTCGAGAATTTTGTGAGGCTTTCGACTTTTGTGATAAGATCTTCCCACGCCCGACCCGGCTTCAAATCAGATCCCCCAGATCATCACGTATTCTTTCTGTCAGGAGATGCGCGAATAAACATCGGAAAACATGCATGGGTGAGCGACCAGGGTCCGGCTGTGGCGCTACGCCGTTCCATTGAGGCTGGTAATTATTATGATACACAATGGTTGAATTCGTGAACTGGATCCCACAACTTCGCTATTATTTACCGCAGAGGAAAGGAGTTCTCTTCCCTTCTTTCCTTTTTCTTTTTTGCGTGAACGGAATATTAAATTCAGGTACACCCGTCGTCTCCCCACATTCTATCAATTTAGCAAAAAACATCCCAGTAACCTCCTTTTCGCCTCGTCCTGCTCCTCATGAACTCTGCTGTGGGTTCAAAACAATTGGAGAATATGAGATTAGCTGATAAGATTCCATATCTGCTTGGAGCATTTAACAAGCCATGTATATATACATACCCATCTATACATGGCCATCGCTGTAAACTACGTCGCCGGGGAGTCCTCGCAGTTTTTCAAGCGATATATATTACGTTGCGACGTGCTTCTTGGTGTTAATAAAGGCCTCAACGGGGCAGTCAGTTGACTTGTTAGTAATTTAAAATTATCAACAGATAACAGCTTAACCAGATACTTCGCATTCGATTATTCACAGTTGATATATCCTTAACGGCCCGGGTCAAAGGAGCGAGGAACATGCGGCTCGGGTTGCACGTCAGAATATGAGCTGACATTGATATACCAGAACACTCCAGACCCTCAGACCTAAACTGCTGCGGGACTATCCAGGACGGTTTATTTACCATGAAGATTTTTTTTTTGTTTTGTGAAATTCTCCTCGGAACAAAAAAAACTTGATATCAGATAGATTACCGTTGGCCCATTTTGTTTTATATTAATATAGCCCCCTATAAAACGTTGCTTATATAGTCTTGCCGTTAGCTGCCTACTTTTTTTTTAGAAGCCTTTCACAAGTCGAGGCCTGAAAAGACCTCAACACTTGCTTTTCACCCGGTAACCGCTCAATCGAAGTGTGAAATGGTCTCGAAACCAGACTCTCTCGAAGGCACGTGGGAAAGCGATTCACTGTTTCCAAATTAATTGATAAGCCACGGCTGGCTCTTAGTGCTTCTCAGGACCACAAATCGTCGGTGACTGAATGATATCAATTTTAAAGCCTTTTCCAACTCTATTTCACAGCGCTACAGCGTGGCATCTGTAATATAAATGCTCGTGAATAGACAATAAAAAAGGCATCTAAAATTATTATGGATGATACAAGATCTAGTAGGCAAGTGGCTCGAAATTTAATACGTTATCGAATAGGAGACCTCCGGCTCTAAATTCTTGTTTAAAAGTATTAGTCTTGTCATCAGTTTTATATCGCAGTATAAAGCTCTTATAGGCTTTCTAACAAGCTGTAAATACTCAAATTCAGCTCCAATTCTATGTTGACAAGTTCATATTAGGTACCAAGCTATCTTAATCTTGGGAGAAATATAATGGGAGCTTGAAAATGACAGCAATGGTCATATCATCCTAATTCATTTTCGTTACCGAAAAAATCCTTTCTTCTGATAGAATAATCTTCTCCTTTTTGAAGTGAGGCTACTACTTAGTTCGCTTACACCAATTCTACATGTTTTATAATATTGTAGTGTTCTTTTTTGGTTGAATAGTATCATTTTCTTGAACCACTTGAAACTTATTTTATAGACTTGACAAGGTAGCCAGTAGATTAGTATACTAGTAGGATGGAGAGTAATATTAACCTAGTAATGTACAGTAACAATCCTAAAATACTAGAATATATCATAATACTCGATTGAAAGGCTCTTTAAGAAACCTCTAAAACTTATTGTTCGGATTTTAGATGGGTTATCCTCCTTAGGTAATACTGTGCGGGTCTAATTGCAGTGTTTTACCCCACCAAAAGGGCCACCCGTTTACCTTGGCTGCTTATCATCTAGCTTGCTGCATTCCAAAGCCGCAAGCCATCTCTTCGCACTATCCGGTAGCGGTTTTATCTTGTCCTGAGCATTACCGCACCCACAGTAGCGCAATCTATCTTCATACTTGGCAAAGATGGTGTGTTCTTTCTGTCCATTGTCGCAGATGTTAACCCCCCAGAAACTATTAAAACAGAATATCGTCTCGCATTTTTGACACGGGCCTGGTAAAGCGCCACTTAAGTCGCATGCTGTGAACTGCATCGCCTGGTAGATACCTGTAAGCTTTGACAATCGAGTCAATTCGCCAATGGTAGTCTCTGCTACATCGCCGGGCGCTTTGATGGTCTGGTTGATCTCGTCGGTTGGTATGGCGCGACCCTCCAACGGAACGCTGACAGCAGCGCATGCGCCCGCCATGGCCAAAGTCATAAGTAGAGAACCCAATTGCATCTTGTTAAAATATTACTTTCAAGTGTTGAGGAATTAGGATGGAGAGCTGGAAGTATATCGGCGTATATCTATACGTGATCGAATTAAATAGAGTAATGTAATAGAAGAAAAAAGTCCAGCTTTTAACTTATTAATTAAAAAGTAATACAGATGATAAATGAAATTAAATATAGAAAATGAAGAAAGACCAGCTTTCTTTCCCGTGCAATGAGTTAATGGTTATTAGAGTAATGATGGCGATAATGTAGAGAGAAGCTTTGGAGGTTCGGCTCTGTCTATATATATAAAGGACCTGTAGCTCGTGCTTCTATATTATCTTAGAGCTCACGCTTCTATGTTATCCGAAAGAATGATCTTGAATCCCTGACGTCCGAGTTTTCGAGAACTGCGACATGTATATGGGATATTCCCGAGTTGAATTCAAATCATATACCTCTCAAAACAACTCCGTGTAAGTATCTTAGGATTCCCTAAACCCTCTGGGATGTATACGACGCACTCTGGAGCCGCCGACGTCGTCTCGAGAACAATACCCAAACTACCGCCGACGCCAAATTGAGCTAAACCCCTGCTTGGAAAGGAAGAGTTCTGGTCCATTGTTGTATATGCCAAGCTCCCCAAGCCTCCGTTTTCCTGAGTCCGTACTCGTCTCGAGTAGTTTCGACAACGAGTACAACTTTACCCCGCGTTGCAAGCTGCGTACCATAAAGCAGCTAACCCGTCCTCGTTAGTTATCTCTTGAAATTGGTTAGTGTCGACTCGTAAACCCATGCCTGCATTTCCTCTTGCACGAGGTACAGGTCGCGGAGGGGGGCTACAATTTAGTGAGTACCAGACTAAGCTTAGCGAAACGGTAGGTTACCTAAATAGGTTAGGCTCTCCAAGATTTATCTGATTTGAAGCATTGCCAAGTCGAGCTCTACTAAGTTGAGCTGTGCACTTGGGTTATGCAAAGGCAGTTTCGAGACCTTTGGTTATAATACTTTTGTTAACGGTCTCTTTCCGTGGTATCGGGAGCCCAAACTATAGTAACGTTATCTAAAACAAAGATCTCAGTGGTTCTAGAAAGAATCCTCAAGGATTCAAGTTAGAAGAGGAGGCTTTTTCAAACTTAAGCTTCAAACCACCTCAGATCATCTAGAAGGACTCTGGAACAATCACGCCTTCATCAGTGAAGTCTCCTGACTCCAGAATGGCCAAAAATCTTGATATAAAAGTAGAGAGTTGGGCTTTAATTGTATCGATCCCAACATCATCAAATTAAAAACATCCAAATCATAATACAACCTACTTTAAAGAAACTTGGCTGGCCCAGTTATCTTTTCTCTATAATTTTATCTACACCACTTCACTACCTAGATACTCCGATTACAACGGTTTAATACTCCAATTAAAACAGCTTATTCACTCAGCCGAAATGAAGATCTCTCAAATTCTTTCCGTCATGTTCCTCGTCGTCGCCGCCTCTGCAGTACCAGCAGGCCAAGCAGTCCCAGAGGTCCCTAAAGGCCCCGGAAAGCCTCTTCCTAACCTGCCTCCAGTAACAGGCGATCAGCTTAAAACGAAGGCGATGTCAAGTGTAGCCAAGCTGCCCCCGGCCACGGCAACATTCATCAAGGGCCTCGATCAAGCCGTCTGGAACAAATTAGCCACCGTTTTCAATGAGGCCCGAACCCAGGTTACTAAGGGACAACCTGCTCAGGCTGCTCAGAAAAAGGCTGAGGCCGCTTGGAAATCGATTGCCAACGGTCAATTACCGCCCGATTTTAAGAATCTGCAAACATCGAAGCCCGGGACAGATCAACAGAAGGCTGGGACAACTCCACAGCAACCTGGAACAACTCAGCAAAAGCCTGTAAACGGTCAGCAAAAAGTTGGAACCCATTAAGTAACCACCGGGAAGAATCTGAATTAAGGTGGAGAGTGGATTCTATTTAGAATCCTCGTTGGAAGGTCGATTGGCAAACCGTCCAAAGGCCTGTATCTCACTATTAAATTTAAACATTATGAGATACATTATGACTAAATACACATGTATGTAACAATATAATTATAATGGATATAGTCTTGCTGCGGGCGGCAAGACTGTATCACCTTTAAATATATATTCGAGTAAAACTCGTAAGTGATATTTCGACCTGGCTTGTTAATGTACCGACTTGTCTCGTTGCACTAACTTTGGGAGCTATCAAACCAGCTACAATTATAGCTGCTATAACGGCGATTATTTAAAACTGCCATCGTGAAACATTATTTGATGAATAAATATTCATGTGTATGCCGTGAATTCTTATAAGCGTCATACATCCATATATTACCAGAAGCGGTTGTTGGATTTCCACATTGGGAAAATTCGACTTTGCTGCGACCACTTTTAGCTTTAGCTGCAGCTACACCAAAAAAAACCATCACCACTATCACATCATCGACCTCGACATTGATATCGCAATGGCTACCACCCAGGAAGAAGAGGATACGCTAATGGCTACCTCGGAGCAATCGCATCAGCCCAAAGATACCTCTAAATCTTCCAAACCCCAAGACCGTACCAGTTCCAACAGCTCCAAGAAGAAAAAACGCGCCTCCAAAGACTCCGACTCCGATGATGAAGTCAGTATCCCAAACCTCCCTTCATATCTAATACAAAGAATACCCCCCAATCTAACGTCTACGTTAAAATCCAGTCCGATTCCGATCCCTCCCACATCAACGTTGATTTCGAATTCTTCGATCCTCTACCTCACGATTTCCACGGCATAAAACAACTCCTCCGCCAGCTTTTCGATGCTGACTCCCAGCTCCTCGATCTATCCGCGCTCGCAGACCTGATACTCGAACAAAAGCTGGTCGGTTCAACTGTCAAAGTGGACGGGATGGAGGGAGATCCGTATTCCTTTCTCAGCGTGGTTAACTGGGCTATGCACAAAGTAATTCCTCTCCCCAAACCCACACCTTAAATCCACAAACAATAAGATAAAATATACTACATCTGCGATTCACCAATTTGAAATAAATTCGACTCTAACCATGGTTTATTGAATATAGGAAAACCCCGCGATAAAAACACTATCAACCTACCTCCTCGACCGCGCATCAAACACCCCCCTCTCACCCCTCCTAACACCCCTCCTCTCCACCACACCCCCCGAAAACACAAACACAGCAATAATCCTCTCCGAACGTCTTCTAAACATGCCAGTGGACATATCACCCCCATCCTATAAAATGCTCCTAGAAGAAGTCCAACTCGCAATCGAAGACGTGAGCACCCCCCCCCCTGGTCGATCCCAACCCATACCCCATAACGCACACTAACAAAAACCACAGAACGAACCATACAATTTCACAAACTACCTCCTCATCTCAAAAGTCTACACGGAAATCGAATCAAAACTTCCCATCTCAGACGACGAAACCACCCGTCCTACAAAACGTAACAAACTTTCCACAAAAAAGAAGAAAAAGGCATCAACCCAAACATTCAACTTCCACCCCGAAGACGACTTTTTCATCTCACAAGTTGATAAAAATAAGGAGGCGGCGGCGGCGGTGTATAGCTATAAGCACGAGCCGCCGGAGGGAGCAGCGGACGCGAAGAGGGCGTTTCAGGATTTTGGGATTTTACCAAAGGTATCAATCATATTTCATTATTACCGTCATAGACAGCCGCAGGAATCGATATATGCTAATAGTGGTGGTAAAATATAGGGTAGAATGATACTATTATCCAGAGAAGCCTTTGAGAAGGCGGTAGATGCGATGCAACCATAACCGTAGACACCACACCAATAACGCTACTCACACCACTGGTAGCCTGTAAAATATTCCCACCGTTTCGTTTGGATAATACAAAAGCGCTCCAACTGCAATTATACCTCGCAACAAAGAGAGAGGGTAAGGGAAACTGTACATTACATTACATGACACGACAAGTAGATACATTTATTAGCGAAAGAATAGACCAATTACATTCAATCCCGAAATTTTCAATTAAAAAAACTTTAAGCTTATCATCATCGGGAAGAAGGGGAAAACCACGTATCCTTGCAGCAGTACTCACCCCAACTCCGATTGGCCAAGAATTTTTAATATCGGAAAGGCGAGGTAATTCTAGAATTCTACTTCTACATTAATACAGACTGTGTCAAGTAATATATATGTGTGTGTGTGTCATATATAAGTTATAAAACCATCAATGAACCCGCCAATGCATGCTCGCGCTATATATAAAAGTAAAATACAAATGAGAGAGGAATAAGGCTTAATTCTATGTACAAAAAAAGTTCCAAATGCAGGACAAATGCATTCAGCAACGAGCCACCTCTCCACCCCCCCCAAAAAGCACTTCCCATAATATAATCTGATCATCTCGCACGCACCACCCATATCTTTCCAATCTAAGAAGAAGAAAAAAGAAAAACGTCGAGAGACGATATGATGTACGCCAGACACACGCTCACAAAGCTATATACTACACTCCACTTCACCTATGATTCAATGCAATGCACATAATAATGCATTGCATCAATTGGACCACCAATATCGGCCTGCTAGACCAATGAGTGCTTAGACCTAACAAGTCCAAACACCGACAACACCATCCCGTCTACCCTCTACCAAATACCCTTCTTTACACCTCACCCGATCCACAATAGCAGGTGTGCTCAACCTATCCTCCTTCGCACCCTCCGCTCCAGCACCGCAATTCCAATGCCTTCCTTCAATCCGATCGTAAATCTTCGCGTAGTTTTCACCGGCGGCGGTTACGATTCGTTGTTGGTCAAATTGCATTGATGTGATGGGGTGTTCGTAGGCGAAGGCGTCAGAGATGGAACCAGTGCGGAGATCCCAGATCTATTCATTAAAATACAACATTAGTAATCTGAAAAGATGAAAAGGGGATACCGTGGGATTTGACATACTCGGATACTTCTGTCTACTGAACCGGTGACGAGGTAAGTATCATCGAATTGCAGCGTTGTCACGGGACCGGTATGGCCGACTAGAGATCTGTGAACTTGTCCGCTCCTCACTGCATTGAACCATTAGTCTCCAATATACTATGAACACGGGGTGCAAGGGGGGAAAATGAACGTACAATCCCAAAGCCTCACCAGCCCGTCGGCGGTACCGCACGCGAGGGCGGCATCAAAACATTGCAGAGCACCCACAAAGTCCGCTTTGAACTCGGTCAGATTCGTCCGACTAGTCGAGCGTCCCAAGCTTGTAAGACTCCACCCGCTGTCATCGGTAGCAGTCGAAGACGACGACGTCCACAGGATATCTAATGTTTGCACGCAACGACCTGTGGAAAGATCCCACTGTCTCAACGTTTTATCCGCAGATCCGGAAACGAGTGTGCCGTGTTGGAAATAAAGAGCGGTGACTTCTCCGATGTGTGAATCCAATGTGAGTAGATGACAATCCTGCGTACCCGCCGAAGACATGGGTCCTGTGGGCGAGGAGACGGCCGACATGTCGTCCTCGAAGTCTTCCTCTTGGTTGGACTGTGGGCCTCGCTTGTGGGTCACACTATTGGAACCGGGGTGGGAAGGTCCATCCGTTCTGCTAAGATCCCAAAACCTGATTGTAGCGTCGGTGGAGCCCGTGGCCACATAATTGTCCTCGACCTGCAGGCATTTTACCGATGCGTGGTGACCTTCAAGTAAGCCCAGACCTCGGCCGGAATTAAGGTCCCACACCCGAACGGTATCGTCGAGGGCGGCGGTTACGAGTTTGCCAAAGGGGAAATCAAAATCGAGGGCGGTGATGATATCTGCGTGACATTGCATCTCCTTGATCTCACTACCCGGTGACATATGTTCGTGAAGGATCGGCATATTCTTTCGTTCTGGAGGGGATTTTCTCGTCAGAATCGGGTAATTGAGTTTTTCCATTAAATATAAGACTTACTATGTCGTTTTCTTCCTTTGGGGCTCGGGAGTTTCGAGTAGATGCTCTCAGACATGAAACCGCCGGCCTCACCTTCTTCTTCGCCAATTGGCGAATTGCCTTCTTCAACCATGTCGTACTGAATGTCTTCAATGCGGCTGTCGAGTTCCAACACTGTGACAAAAGATTAGAGATGTGAAAACTTTGGTATATTGGATTGAACATACATTCGTGCTCGAGTTGAGTTTCGTCCTGCTCTAGTTTGGCGAGTCTTTCGAGAACGGCACCTCTGATGGCACTGAGCTTGGCAATTTTGTGATCGATTTCTCGAATCTCAGAAGAAGCAATGTTTTTCCGTATGCCGAGGAGATCGAGTTCTTCGTTCATGCGTTCCCTTTCCTTGGTCAGACGAGGCATGGAATTGGGACCGCCATCTTCGAGTAGATTTTTGCCCTCCCTGTGCTTTTTGGCAGCGGCGGTATCGACGGAAGCCTTGAATCCTTGGAAGAGAGAGTAGGAGCTGTCGACCTCGGGGATGTCTTTGAGGAGATCATCGGGAAGGTAGGTTAAAGCCCGATGGGATATCTCTGTGGCGGAGAGTCTTGATCTGACGAGCTCGGAGGGAGAGGATTTTGAAAAGGTGAAGACTCTCTTTTGTATTGAGGGCCGTTTGAGGTCCTTGGAGACCTCCGTCATGGCATTGTGGTAGTGGGAGCCGGAGGGGGCGAGAGAGTCGCTAAAGGGAGATATCAGACTGCCGGCGGTGGTTGTAACTTTGCGAGAGAAGGAGGAGATGTTTGTATTCTGGAGAGAGCCGAGAACTGATGAGTGGAGGTTCGAAGCTTGGGGGTTGTGGAGAGAATCATGTTTTACGTGACCACGAGATGATGTGACCATCTCGAATGGAGTATGTTCATCCGATCATATATGTGATATATTTGTATATATATATCAAATGCGGGGAACGAATAAAAGAATAATGAGAGGCAATTGAAAACAATATTAAGAAAAAAAATTTTAAATGGGAAGGAATGGGGGAAAGGTGTGGGTAAGATGTATGTGTGGGAAAGAAGTGGTAGAAAAGGGAACTAGTTTTATAACGAGAACCGAACTATCCCGAGACGAGACGACCGAGAAGAATAAAAAGAGCTTAATTGTATTTGTATATGTCAGAGTATATGTGTGCATGTAGGTTACTTACAGTGACAGCTGTCAGAGCATTGGAGAGCAGGGAGGCATCCTCGCTGGTGTTACCGTTCGAGCCAGGCGGCGAAAGATGATGCCGTGAACGTGATCTGCTTCTTCCCGGATTTCTGCTGGCACTCCGAGAGGAGGCCATTCTCACTCTCTATATCCTTTTCTTTGTTCTGCTTAATTGGATGAATGTGTCCGTATATTTATATGATCTTTCTAAACTGGTCGGAGGAAAAACCGGGCGGAAGGATAGACGGACGAGTCTGGTGTATTCGTGGATGTGAAGAAACAAGTGGGACCAAAGCAGGCCGAAAAGTAAAAAAATTCTGATTCCGTCTGGGTTGCTGGCTGGATTGAAGTGGCATGCAGCAAAGTTAATCAAGCTTAGCAGGAACCCGGTAGTAGTATGGTATGAATAGCAGCTACTTAGTTTGGCGGAGAGAAGGTGGGTGTAGCATTCGTGGTCGTCGGTTGAGCGTTTTACCAGGTTTGGGCGAGGTCTTTTTTTGCTTGTTGCTCTTTGGCGAAGAAGAGGAAGAAGAAGAGAAGAAGAGGAGAGGTTGATGACAGCGATGATGGTTGGTTGGTTTCCAGTTGGGCGGTCGGATCTCAAGCCGAGGCTAATATATTAAATTAACTAAGTATCTACCAGTTATTATTATTACCACTAATGGTAATATTAGAATTTATTATATTACCTTTCTATTCTCATTCATTAAACAACAGGAACAACAGGCGGTCGCTTGATCTATCAATATTCATATTTACTTATATAATCAATACTTTTACTATTTGTGTATCATATATATTAGGATATGCTATTGATTAACCCCCGCTAAAACATTCGATTAAACATAGTAATCACCCTTTTTTTTTTTGGCGAATAAAGTTTTACAGAGGGAAGGTGTTCAAAACATTTCCAACCACACACCGCTCGGAACCCAAGTAGACCATGTCAACTGGCTTTCCTGCATATTTTTAAGCCCCACGAGGCTTAACATGTGGCGTTGTGCTCCTTTTTCCTGTCATTGCAACCGTTCCACGCAAGCGCATGCCCAATAGCCAATACCCGATAAAGACAGAACGGCCAAGTTCCAATTAATTGCTACCCCGAAATCCCAATCTTACCCGGATAATCCATCGCCCACGAGTCATCAATTATAATAGTAGTATATGAAATAAATAATATGTATGGGTGGTGGTTGTTGTGGTTTCATTCATTTCATTTCGTTTCCTTTTCCCAGGTTGAACTGATTGATTGAATCCACCCGCTCAGCCCCCATTTTTTGGCCCGAACCCGACCATTTGGGCACTTCTGTTCCTGTCTTTCCCCAATTTCAATTTCCTTACCCTTCTCGTTCCTTTTTATTCTTTTCTTTCCAATCCTTTTTCAGTCATTGTCGTTCACCGTCCGTCGTCGTCGTCGTCGTTTCCAGCATCGTCCTTATTATTTTCTTTTAATATACTCAGCGTTTACTCTTCTTCTCTTCGTAGACGCATTATTGTCACAGTGTCAGTTTCTCCCGGTGTTGTTCGAGCGTGCAGTGTATCCATCCTCCCCTTTCACACGCCAACAACCATCGCGAACTTGGTTGGTAGCCGCCCACCGTTACGACAAAAACCCCCATCCATCCACCCCGTCCTATTATTAACACCAGCCTCCAATTCCACGTGCCCTCGGACTCTTCCACAACCTCCCTCTCCACTCTCCATCCTCCGACTGCCCTCTTCACCATCCTCCGACAGTACCCTTATATCATTCGGTTTCAATATTGCCAGTCCGGGGCTTCAGAGGTTTATCGTCGTCGTCGTCGTCCGTTTGTTCGGTCGTCGCTGTTTGTCGTCGGTCGTCGTGATTACCGGTCAGCCCACCTTTCGCATCACACCACTACCACCACCACCGGCGGTATCACCACTCGTATCTTACTACCATCGTCCCTCTTCCGACAACTCTGATCCTCCCATCGTATCAAAAGTACAAAAATATCCAAATTTAGAACCGTTGCCGACACTTTCCCGTATCTCCATAGACATCGTCGTCACTTTTCGCGACCAGAACAGGCGCAGTTGCAGGTGTCTAAGCCTCTCTCTCGTGTCCTTCCACCCTCCTCGGAGATCCACCTCCGAAGAAGACGACGACGACGACAACTTTTAATAAGAAAAGGGAAATGACCGTCGAGGAATCGAGCCAGTACTCCCTCATCGTCCACAAAATTCCTCTCGAATCGCCCGTCGATGCCTCCAAGACAACCTTGGACATGGGACACAATGACAGGGCATCATTCTCGTTAGGCTTTGGTGGTGCCGACACCACGACAAGATATTCGCAGGACCAGATGAACGGTTGGACCACACCAAAAACTCCAACCAACGGCAACGCCAGGTCGCCTTATCAGGACAAGATATCGGAAGATGGAGGCACCGTCCCGGTCCTCTCGACCACTCCAGCTTCGCCGAATGGAACCATTCCCTCCCCCATGGCGTCGCCAATCGCTGTAAAATCCGTATCCGAATACGTGGAACCGAAACAGCCGCCGAATCAACAACTATCCACATCATCAATACCCAATTTCTCCCCGAAACGTTACTCTTCTCCCGCAAATCTGATATCCGAACAGGCATCCGCTTCCGGTTCCAACCTACCCATCCGGGACGTCTCTCAATTGAAACACCGTCACACCTTGCAAGTACCCAAACCGAGTTCTGGTCACTCCCGACACATCCCCGTGCACTCGAGCGCTGGGATTCTAGCCACCAGCAGCCAGTCCGATGACATCATGGGATCTCTCAGAGATAGAGATTCCATCCAACCTATCAACCCACCCCGTCGCGCATCCATATCTTTGGGACGGCGACCGTCTAGATCCGTCTACTCTGACGGTCATCTGGACGAGATACCCCAGGACGAGGATTCGCAAAAATGGGCGGATGCGATCCGGGCGAAGCGAGCGAGCAAACGTAAGAAGAAGGAAGAAGAGGTCGAGGATGAGGTTCTTGTCGGAACAAAAGTCGACATCAATCATTCAAACTATGTTACCATGTACAACATGCTTACCGGGATTCGTTTTGTCGTACGTACCTGCGCCCCTCATGATTTTTTTTTTTTTTTTTTTTTTTGGTACCGGAAGAACCCGTCAGTCTACTAACATCTCGTAGGTTTCACGATGTAATGCCAAAGTGGATAGACCGTTAACGGATGCCGACTTCGACGCAGCACACAAATTCTCCTTTGACATGTGAGTGGTCCAAAAAGAAAACCTCAAATCAAATCACAAAAAACTAACGCCATTCTAGAATGGGTTCGGAGCTCACGCCGTCAGCAAAGTACGATTTCAAATTCAAAGATTACGCTCCTTGGGTGTTTAGGCATCTCAGAACCAGGTTCAATATCGACCCGGGTGATTATTTGATGTCATTAACACACAGATACATCCTCTCGGAGCTAGGTTCGCCCGGAAAGAGTGGCAGTTTCTTCTATTTCTCTCGTGACTACAAGTACATCATCAAAACTATCCATCACGGCGAACACCGATACCTACGAAAGATTCTCCGGGACTATTACAATCACGTTACGCAATACCCGGATACCCTGATATCCCAATTCTTCGGTTTACACAGAGTCAAGATCCCATTCGGCCGGAAAATCCATTTTGTCATCATGAACAACATCTTCCCGCCGCATAAAGACATTCACATGACTTTCGATCTCAAGGGATCCCACATCGGTCGGGAGTACAAGGAAACCGAAGGCCAAGAAAACCCCAAGGCTGTCTTGAAAGAGTTGAATTGGGAGAGGCGTAACATGCACTTGTGTCTAGGCCCTCGGAAACACGAACTCTTTGTGCAACAGGCCAAGCTCGATGTGGCGCTTCTCCAACGCCTAAAGATAATGGACTACTCGTTGCTCGTTGGAATCCATGATATGGCCCGAGGCAATAATGATAACCTTCGAGAAAAGAACCTTCAGGTTTTCCAACCGGGTGGTTCTCAGAACGATGATATGGGACCGCATCCCCTCACGAGGACGCCATCAAGATTGGAAACTGCTCGGAAACGCGCCGAGATGAGAAAACTTATCAACAGCGAGGTCCCCGTGAGTCTAGAACAGAGCGATCTACCTCTTCCCGATGAGATTATGGCCGGGCGCAAGTACGTACAAACCTGTAAATCCCTCTTTCTCAGGAATTGATAGCTAACCGCGATATCACAAAAATAGCGACCAAGGGCCTCGAAGCATCTTCAACGGAGACGAACATGGGTTCCAAGCTACGGACGCAAATGATGACCCGGGAGAGGTCATCTATTACCTTGGAATTATCGATTGTTTGACAAAGGTAGACCAATGTTCTTTATCACTCATGAGCCTGACAACTGGGGCCATCCCTGCTGACATCCTCTCCTTAGTACACCACTATCAAACGGGCCGAGCACTTCTGGAAAGGTCTCTCACAGGACAAGACAGAAATATCCGCTGTACCACCACAAACATACGGGGACAGATTTTTCCGATATATCTCAAAAATAATCTCGCCAGCTAGCGCTACCGATCGCGGAATACCCCCAGCCGGCGCCCCTGTAGGCAACAACGACCCTAGCGACGGGGCGGAAAGAGGACCGTCTCTGGAGCCAGGCGTCCCCGATCGCGTCCTGACAACTCTCAGCTCGCCGTCATCGGAACGCCCAAATCAAATGATCTTACCTGTCGTCGAGGAAGTCGGTGAAGGAAGTACCGGTCGAAGTCGAAGTCGAAGCGATAGCCCAGAAACAACTCACCACCACCATCATCCCAACGAAGTTCCAGACGTCCAGAGCCGCTAAAAAAAAGTTCTAGACCCTTTGTTAAGGCGTGACGAAATACGACGTAACCAAATCCTGCTGTTTTGCTTATTCTTTTGCTCCTCTTCCTTCGGATACCATTTTCCTTTGTAACTCAATCCTTTGCATTGGCACTGGCACCCCTTTCCGGTTTCTCGGGCCATTTTTCTTTTTTCTTTTCTTTGTGACATTATATTATTTGCATTGAGTTCATTTTCCTGGGCTGTTGTTCTATTTTGCACAATACGGTATTATCAGCTGCCCTCACGTTCCACGATGCTTGCGCTTTTTTTTCCTGTTTCTCCCTTCTCCACGGAAGTGCTTCTCTTATCTGTTGGTTTTATCATGCCCAGAAGTTGGGACAGGTCAGTGCTGCCTTCCTTTTGTTCCGGATCCTGTCTTTTCATTTTTCTCTTTTTGTTCCTTCCCCTTGGAAGTGCGATTTATTTACTTTTTTATTATCGAGCGATTAAACCTAGCAAGCGGTCTAGTGTTTTTTGACTTACTACAAGCAAAAAACGATATTCCCGTACGCTACTGCTTTCTGTTACGGTTTTGGGTTTTTTTTACCTTCCGTTGTTCTACTCAGTCTCGACGTCACATCCAGTAGATCTCTCCCTCCCTCCATCCTTTTCTTTTGTATGTTATTATTTTTGAGGCATTTGGTATTGGAAAATTTATAGCTTTGGTAGCTTTTCGACTAAACTGGTTGGTCTGTTGACGTCAAGTTTGGTTGATTGATGCCGTTGATGGACAGTTTCGGGTTTCTAGCTAAAATTACTTTTTTTTTTTTTCATTGTTTTAGTTTCATTTTGTTTATATATCATTTTTTTTCATTTCTTATTGGACATAATAGATGCTTTGGGGGAAGTGTAATTTGGTTATTTCTTGGGGGGTGGTATGTGTATATAATTTTTTTTATTTTTGAGGGGGGTGGTGAGGGGAATATATTTGGTGAATCTTGATTAATTTATGATAAAAATTCTTGTGATGTATTCACGCTATTGGATTCGGGGCTGGATTTGAGTATTAGATCTCATCATGGAATCTGTATCAAATGATATCAATATGGCGACTCTTGGTTCAAACAAAATAGTATACTAGAGGTATGCTGGCTGATAAGCAAGTTTTGGATTGGCAATATAATTATATAAGCAAGTAGATTTTGGTGGATAATATGGCCTATAAATCTGGAGGTTTCAGCTATAGCTATACTGCAGAAGGATGTAGGTTTTCGTCAACATCTCATCCAAAAAATAAAGTGAAGGCAGGCTGGAAACGAGACCATGAATATTCTTAATACTCTATATTCGACGAGATTCTAAACCCATGAAAAGAAAGCTCCAAACGAGGCTGAACATTAGAAAATGAAAATTAAAGTGTAAATAAAACTTCATTGCTTAATCAAAGTAAATGGTATCATGAAAAGACCTATTCGTATGACCAGAGTGACGAAAAACGCCTTGTGAAAGCAAAATTATCAAAGCAATATATCAAAACCAACAGGATTGAAAGAAGGCCAACACGAAAGAAAATGTAAAAGGATAAGCAAAAGATGAAAGCTCCGCTTGCGCCGGTGTAGATGTTTTGTGTACCACCATCCTCCCTCCCCCCCAAAGATTTAATACTATTAGATTAAAAAGCGTCAACCAAAATATCGCATAAACACCTCCCAATTCCTTTCTCCTTCCCTATCTGCTACTGCGAACAATACATTCCGAAACCACCCTTCAAACTCCGACCCGCGTCCTAATAGCAAATCCTTCCAGATCTTACATACTTCCTCGACAGGATTCCTATATGATCCACACCCGAACGGACTCAGACAGATATCACTGATACCCTGATACGCTGCCATCCTTAATATCGCCCGCATCTTTTCCTTCTGCAGCTCCTTCTCCTGCGGAAAGCTATACGTTAACCCGCTCTCGTCAACCTTCGGCCGTCTCACCGGCGCCACAGATATGACCGCAACACTCCGCCACTCCTTCTCATCCCACAACTGATACTTCTGCTCCGGTCCACCCCTAATCACAGCAACCGTGGGTGAAAACAACCCACCCCGCTCCGGTAACGGATAATGCGCCGCCGGCGCGCCATCGTCGCCTGTTATAAGGGTCTGCACGAGATTCGACCGTCTCGCTAACGCTTCCTCAGGCGCAAACACCGCACCTTCCCATAGTCCTCCTGGTGTCTTCTCGTTTGCGGTGTTCAGTACAGCCACACGCTTGGGATACCCGAGCCGGTCGGAAGATTGCATGCTCAGCGCTACGTCGACGGGATCGGATGAGGCGATGACCGCTATGCGCGGCCATTGGCGGTCGTTGTAGGGACCAGGGTGTGGTAAGGGTTCTGTGACTTCGTAGCAAAGGGAGTAGGATTGGCCGACCGATGCGGAGATGCAGTCCCACAGATCGCGGGTTTCTGCGGAGGCGGATAGTGCTCTGTGGCGGAGAGTTGGCATCTTCCCTCGCTCCCTATGACACTGTAATTTTAATTTTAATTTTTTTCGATGTTTCGAGATGTCGCCTTCGCGATGTGGAGTGTTTGGAATATGTGTTGCTTGTTGTTGGTTTTCCAGAAAAGGCAAGACCCCGGTAACCGGCAGGGAGCGACAAGGATCAGGGTGATCTCGTTTGGTGATGTCACCGTGCGTGACCGCGGCACTTGTGTTTGAGTTTCAAAAGGCGAAACCTCGGCAGAAAGAGCCAAATCCCAGAACGATGGCGAGTAGAAGAGAGAGAAAAAAGAAAATGAAGTTTGTTCGTTCGGGTTGTTCGTTTCCCTTTAACAAGATACCTGTTGTGGAACGAGGGAAGGCAACTGGGAAGGGAAAATCCTAGATCTCAGATCCAAGTAACGCTTCCGGATCTAGATATCTATAGTGTCGAAAGCTAGATCGATTTCTCTATCGGGGTGACCGAAACCAATGACCACGAGTTAGCAGGTCCGTTTCCCTTTTTTCTGTAATCTTCGTCAACCTAGCTCATGGAGATGTTCGGTTCTTATTTATCCAGCATTACCTTGATCCGTGCTAGCGTCCGACTAGCTTCAAGCAAAAAGATTACTCCAGTTTTCAACTTCTAGCTGACAAAGAGCTAGTAGTCTAGTAATGGTGATTCTGAATAAACGGTGTTGGTTCGAATGACGAAGATAGATTTTTAATCTTTTGTGGTCGAACGTCGTAAAGCTTTCTTTTTATTGAAGAACACTCTTTTGTAATCGATGTTTTGATGGAAAGTACTCTAGTATTATATAGAACGTAAAGGCTATAAGAAACAGATCGATACTTTCATATCAGTCTTATTACTTTGTAGCATCCGTAATATATTGAAAGCGGATATATGGAAATGGATGGATTTAAGATTTACCTCCAAATCTGTAGCTCGATTCGATCGCACAAGCTCGAATAGATGGATGTGAGATGTACGGACGATGATGGGTCCAAACCTGGACTTCGTCACCGGCTTATATACTTCTCTCTCGCATGAGGCGCTTTTTTGGTTTTTTGGGACTTGACTGTGTGTGGTCCGGGTCCTCAACTTTATGGATCAATACGGAGTACCGTAGCTAGCTAACTAATCAGATGTGATACACTCACTACACTAATCTACACCTCATCACTTCACAAGTTTCTGCTCCTCCCGTCTCCCATTTGAGATCGCCACGGATATAAACCCATTCGAATCTACTATGGTTTCGGTCGAAAGTAAAACCCCCTGTCAGGTATCTTCGCCGCATTACCGAAGCGCCACACCACACGTCACTTTTCTGGCCTGTGAGTACTTCTCAACACGCTCAATCTGAGAAGAGACCAGGATCTTGATCGAAGAACAAGTCTCCACTCACACCCGAGGTACCTGACCAGAGGTTTTACTTATCCCTCATACCGTAGTATGGAACAGAACAGAAAAGTAGGCTGAAATCGATCAAGATAGGGTCATAGGGTCATAATGGCTCAATTTTTTTTTTTTTTTTTTTTTTTTTTTTTTTTTTTTTTTTTTTTTTTTTTTTTTTTTTTTTTTTTTTTTTTTTTTTTTTTTTTTTTTTTTTTTTTTTTTTTTTTTTTTTTTTTTTTTTTTTTTTTTTTTTTTTTTTTTTTTTTTTTTTTTTTTTTTTTTTTTTTTTTTTTTTTTTTTTTTTTTTTTTTTTTTTTTTTTTTTTTTTTTTTTTTTTTTTTTTTTTTTTTTTTTTTTTTTTTTTTTTTTTTTTTTTTTTTTTTTTTTTTTTTTTTTTTTTTTTTTTTTTTTTTTTTTTTTTTTTTTTTTTTTTTTTTTTTTTTTTTTTTTTTTTTTTTTTTTTTTTTTTTTTTTTTTTTTTTTTTTTTTTTTTTTTTTTTTTTTTTTTTTTTTTTTTTTTTTTTTTTTTTTTTTTTTTTTTTTTTTTTTTTTTTTTTTTTTTTTTTTTTTTTTTTTTTTTTTTTTTTTTTTTTTTTTTTTTTTTTTTTTTTTTTTTTTTTTTTTTTTTTTTTTTTTTTTTTTTTTTTTTTTTTTTTTTTTTTTTTTTTTTTTTTTTTTTTTTTTTTTTGTTTCTTTTGTTTCTTTTTTCTTTTTTTCTTGTTGGAGATACTGTAGAAATGTAAGGTGTTATGGAAGTGAACAGCCCCGAGGTTGGGTACGTTGTATTGGAGCTCGAATTGGGGGGGCCCTTCCACATACCCAAGCCTCGATTTCTGGGACCATGATCAACACCTCTCATGATCCGACATAACAGAGCTGTTGCTGGTGTTTTCTTCGGCGTGCCTACCCACAGGGCGCGGGTGCGTGGAGCAAGCCAGCAGAATCGGGGAGCTTATTTCTTTTTTGGGGGGTTTCCCTTCACCATTTTTGTTTTTTTCTCCCGCTTCAGGGCACTCCTGCCATTTAACAGAGAAAAAAGAAAGATACTCGGTAGCGTAAAACGCCATCAGCACGGTATCCTCAGACACTAACCAAACACTTTCGGTCCTCGCTCATCCGATTCCCCATTATCGTGGAGAGTTATTATCCACGCTCTTCTCCTCGGATTATCGAATGTACCGTGTATCAGATATCTCGAGCTTGCGCAATTCCCACAATGATGTCAAGGGACAAACCGATGAGAATTCCAAACTCGAAACCGGATCTTTTTTCCCCTTCCGTTGCGTTTCTCCATTTCGATGCAATGGTGTCCTCGCGTTCATCTTCATATTGAGATCGATCTGAATTATTTTTATTAAGAAAAAAAGAAAAAAAAAAAGGGATATATATCACTCGAAGGAAATGGAGCGAATGTCCAACACCAAGGTGGGTCTGGCTAAACATTTAGAAGAATCTAGGCCCTCCGCCAGGTTACATGCACGAAACGAAAAAAAGTAAATTACGTCCAAGAAAAAACTGCGCCCGAAGGACAGGGTCCAATCAATGTGCTTCAGTGACATTGCATTGCTTTCCAGTGTTTGGAGAGAGCTACTTGTACCGTAGCTGTGTAGCAAACATATTTTCAATTTCGGATTCTTCGTGCTTCGCGGCTTATTTACGAGATAGGTTCCATTCGAGTTTTACATCCAGCAAATCGCCCACGCCCGCGCTCGTATGGCGCGCTCTCAAATGGTGACCAGAAGGGTTGAGTAAAACCGAGTTTGTGACGACGAGGCGTCGAAGGAATATGCAACCCTTGATGGAAAGGGACAGAGTTTTGAGAGGGCTCTGGCGTGGCGCTAGCTCTGTATCTCTTGCTGCAGCGAGGAGAGAAAAGAGGGTCCACTTAAAAGGCAGGAACTGGAAACTGTACATACATGTACCCACGCGGTGTGTGTACATGGCACAGTAGATTTCCAGCAAGATTTGAGAGGCTTTTCCCAACCGGTTGGATCTTGGTTTCTGTGTCCTTATTACTGCTGGTGAGGGAGGCGTTTTCGTTAGCTTCGATCGTGAGGTCGTGCTTCCCATCAGCAAATAGATCGGGCTAACCTCAAAAGGCAGGATCTCAACATAAATCTCGATCTATGGGATATGTTTCAAATCGTCCCTTTTTTTCTATTTCGTCACAGGTCCGGATCTCTGAGTGAGTATCTTTTTTGAGCTTTGCTTGAGGTAGCCAGCTTTTGTACAGATCCATCCACTCTGTTTTGGTCAGATCACAATTGCAAACTTGTGATATATGTATGCATGTGCCTCCTAGGTAAATATATTTTGCTTTTCGCGCAAGCAAGCGATGACTCACATCATAAGGTCATATCGGTGTCAGTTTTAGGAGTCAGCACCGCCCGATTGATATTATGTTTTACCTTTGCTAGCGCCCAAAAAGTACTTGAGCAATTGAGCGGATATTTATGTTACATGTGCAAGTTAAGTTACAAATCGCCGAAACTCGCAATAGCTGCATTGTGTCGATTACCTTCCCTTTTTGAAGCTGCGAGTTAATTTTTTTGTAATGTAAGGACGCATCTCGGCTATGAGTTAATCCCATATTTAGATACCTAAGCTACTTGTGTAGGCATACTGGTGCAAGAAGTCTAAAAGCTTTGAGTACCGGCTCGGTGAAACCACCGATTTTATACATACTAAAGGGATATTTTACGTAGATCTTCCACCTGGAACGAAAGTAAGCCGAGGTCGATCATTTAACCTGTTTTGAGAGCGCTGAATCGACACATGTTTCTGCCGAAGAGGCTAGAGCATCCATTGGCAGAGGGGGAGGGAATTTGACGGACCCGCCATGATGTGTTCGAATTCGTTCGTTGGTGTGGATGAGTGGGGCTCCAAGTTGCTGTTTACTGAAAAAACAAAACATAGTTTAATAATTCTTTACTATTCATTTATTTTGTTTGGAGGGGAGGGACGAGATCTCGTTGCGAGATATGGATCTCAATTATCTCGACTTCGGTTCCCGATTCTCTGGAACGATAACCGAGCCTGTTTGGGATACAGTGGTTTTTCATTCGCTGCTCTCTCTCGCAATCACATTACCCACACACATCAATTTTGGGAATATCTTTCATGTACATGTCGTCACACCATAGGAGATGTTCGATTCGTTCTTAGTGTCTTCCACGCTGAGGTCATTGGTGACCGACGACTGTCAAAAAAATGTCGGGGTCCGCTTTTGAGGTCACTTTGCGTCTGGAATAAAGGGATCGAAGGGTCCAGGCCCGCGGCAAGGTGGGATAGCCTAGCAGCGCCACTCCACTCCACACCTCGTACTTTGTAACTTTCTTTTTTTCCCTTTTACGTTTCGTAAAGAGGTTTGTTTCCGATCCTACATTTTTGTTTCAGGAATCATATTTTGTTAATTCTATTTTATTTTTCTTTATCTCTTGAATTGTTAATTGACAGCGGGACCAAGACGGCTTGTGAGAAGGGATGGAGTGAGAGTTTCGTCAACATGTTTTCTGACATGATTGACCGCATCTGCGGCTGGAGGCGTTCGGGTTCACGTTCGGCACCCCCTGGTTAATATCCCGGGCCATTGAACAAACGATCTTCTTTTTACCGCCCCCTCGATAATCGACGTGACGGTCTTACTTGAAAGTGATTGTTTATCTGTCTTTTGAGTCTTTCCGGCTTATGTATATGTAAGTGTTGGAAAAGTCCAGTTATTGCGAACCGTGTCTCTAAAGCAAGACAAAAGAAGCGATGTTTTACTCACTTCTCAACGGAATACAACATTGGCAGACGCCTGTGCTCCGCTAGACGTATACTACTTCCACTCTATTTCTCCAGGTTTTAAAGGGCGCTGACTGACGTGACGTAGTGGAAACTAAGTTTCTCTTTAGTGCCTCTTGTTCCTCGCAATCTGATTCGACTCGGAGAGAACATCCGCTGATTGATTGATCGTATGTCCGAATATGTAGACTAGAATCAAATCGGGTTAAAGCTGCTTTGAGTGGCCGGAAGTCGGTTTCTTCCTTTTCCGGCGAAAGAAAAGCCAATAAGGGGAATGTATGAGCCACATGTAGTCTCTGCTCTTCGGACACGTCATTTGTCCATTCCAATCCTGCAATCTACATTACTGAGCTGCAGATGCCGTGTGATAATCTCCTCGTTAAGGTTAGCGAGAGGACGAATATAACAAAAAGGAGTAGAAATATCTGCCTGTGCGATCGTTGCAGAACGTCAAGTTACTTTTAATAACAGCCTTTCAAATATCTTAGTAATTTTTGACTCGGAGTTAGCTTCATTGTTCCTGCTCAGGTAAGGCTTTTTTTCTGGCTGTTTCTGTTTTTCTCTGTTGCTCGCGAAATACTACTATATCTGGAAATCTCCGGACGCCGAAATAGTTTTCAAGGTTCCCGCATGAGAGATAGGAGCCTGAGGCGTCGAAGAAGGATGCACGAGTGCGGAGTAGGTCGTCAAGTATGGTGATTGGACAATCCACGAGATGTCTCAGATCCAGAGATCCCAGATCTAAAAAGCCAGGATCTTTAGATCTTGTACTTCGTTCCTTTTCAAAAAAATTCCTCCCCTTCCCTGAAGCTGCATTTGAGTTGAAGAGGAAATTATGTAGCCGCTGACGCCCGGGGACCCTCCTCCTCTTCTCCTTTGCTTCCTTTCTCTTCTTCGCCCCCGGCACGTCACTGATCCGATCGATCGATAGCACGCCCAGACGTTAATGTGGTAAAATCTGATTCGACGACACGCAGTCGAATCGAGCTCGCAGGCGTTCGCCTGTAGCTGCGGGAGATCATTCGAAGTATTGGCTGCGAATTGACAAGCCGGGCACATCCTTACTCGGTACCGAAGGGTGAGCATGGGCTTGCTATTGGCTCTCGCCAGGTGCTCGGGTCCTTCGATCATCCTAAGCATTCCTTATCGGCTATTTTCGCCAACGTTCATCGCCGATCAAATGCACTTGCTGAGATCTAGATCTATCAATCTATCTCTCGATCGAGATTGTCGAAGGAGTTTGAAATCTTGTACCGTGAACGTACTCGAGTACGTACCTCCCGAGGAGGCCTGCAGGGGGGTAATATCCGAACGAGTTGGCTGGTTGGCGAACTTTTTTGAATAATTTTCTGTCGATTCGAATTTCTTCGATTATTGATACATTGACGCAGACGTTGAGGTTCAAAGATGCATTCATTGGTGCAATACACTTTTGTTCTATTTCTGAGTATCATGACTTGTGCACACCTCAAATCTTTCGAGGAGTTCCTTTGAAAACACCTATCAGATATGCGGTATTTATTAGTAATCAATAGAGTCAATCTTATTAGAATCTGTAAAATAACAACTAAGACTCTTTTAACTCGAGATCTACTAAGCTAAGCTAAGTTACAGCTACCACTAGTTGAGCTAGCTACTTGGGTATTTAGGTCTTATATAAGTATTGAAGCAGAACAAGGAGTATACGAGCTATTATTGAAAGTACTTGAAAGTATACCGAGCTCTGTATATTGGAGCAAATTCAGGCCCGGAGATATCGTACTAACTCGATCTCAACCTCGCCATATGGATGCAGACGAATATCAAGGGGCGAGCCGGTGGATAATGCGCGGGAGCCTAGAAGTGACCATGGGATTCTACGGTTCAGGCTCTCAAGCTCCTTCTAAGACCCTTCGGGACCCTTCGTTGGTCCGGGGGATATACCTCAACGCCAAACATGAAGAATGCTTGAGTGATGACGTCAGTGGACGTCAAAGCAAAGTCTTAACTTGCAGGACTGCAGATTGAACCAAAATTTAAAAAGTGAGATATCACATTTATTTTTTTGAATTTGAATTTGAATTTGAAGTTCTGTGGTTGCTCGGGCGCTGCTATAATTGGTTGTCCAAGCCAGCTTATAAGCGTTTGAGCTAGCTAAACCGAGTGGCTAGGTTGACCAAAAGGAGCTTTTGATCGTCAAATTTTGAACGTTTACAAAAACACCACACGCCCGAAATTATTATACGCTGCATGCTTCTAGACGGCAAATACCATAAGATCCGGTAGCCGGTGAGAAGCGTGTAGAAAGGTAAGATGCAGAGCTACTTCTTGAGATTTGAAATTTGTTGGCGCTTTTGCAAATTTGCCAGCTAGGAGAGCTAGACAGGTTGGGCAAACCGGAACCTCGCGAATCTAAACGGAGCTCTTCGCTGTAGTATTTTCATTTGATCGATCTTCAGCGCTGCATATTTACATTCCTTCGATTTAGCCTTTCGAAATTATTGTAATATCTCACATTCTTTTGTAACAAAACAATCCCGGTTTATTAAAATCGTGAAGCTGGTAGATCTGGTAGTTGGACGCAGGTAAGCGCAAGGAAGTTAGGAAATAATCAAACTAATGCTATACGAGCTGCGAGCTGCGGGCGACCTTCCTGAGATCGAGCTAGTCCGGCGTTGTTGTCATGTGGCGCACACTGAGAAGAAGGCTTCCGTCCAATCGCCTTTGTTAATTCGACACCGCACTTCGCGATGTGTTTAAATTGATGTACGCCAAGAGATCTAGACCGTCGACCGGGTAAAAAAGACCACGCATGTGTCGATATTCTTCGTGAGGTGTGTATTTGGACATATTGGTACATTTTTTGGCGGGATTCTGTTTAAAGACGGGTTTATCATGGTACACAAGTACGAGATGAAGCTGCCCGAACGGAACGGGGAAACGGTAAATGTTGAAGTCTAGTTAAATTAATAATGCTAAAATGATGATTTTGAAGCCTTCTACGTGGACTTGCATATAAGCATCTGTACATCATCCGTCTGCAGATCTGACGGCAGATGGTCTTAGTATGCGATATGTATTAGCTCTGATTTTGATATTGTGGTTCTCGAGGCTAGATATTGTACCATTTGTAATACTTCAATTATACTTGAAGCACTATCTGTGGACCATGTGAAGAGATAAAAATAGAGCGGCGGTTCCGGTTTTAATATCCCTCTACATAGTGTAGATTTGACGAAACCAAGCTTGTTTCAAGCTGCTGATTGAGATAAATGCCGGGATCGCATCACCTGAAGACAGCTGCGTAAAATAAAGATAGCTGAAGCCACCGGTTACGCACATCCGACTCCGCCTATAACCCGCAGGTTATATGGCCAATCCCTTCCTATTCTGAATTCTTCCGTGTTTGAGTGTCGCAGCTAGCTTGAGAGTTTGAGGAATGCGAAGTCATGGTCTCGGGACGTTGGAACCAGGTTGACTGCCTGTTATTTGCCCGAGTTCGTTAACTTTCTTTCCATCCAAACTTTTTCCGCAACAACAAACAACCGCGAAAAAAATATACTTCGCAATTCAAAACACTCAAACCCTCAAAACTAAGAATCAGCCCAGCTGGAATCCGTCCCAAAGCCGGGGAAGCTCGGCCGCTCCGAAAAAAAACGCCAGTGATGTAAGTGAAAGCTTCCCCGGAACGAATGGGGATAAAATTCTACTTCTTTTCTTTTCTAAAGGGAGCCTTTTCTGATGTACTGCATCACGCGTGTAACCTATTCCTCTCTCCAAAAGTGGGATGGCGCGGGATGTCCCCGAGGCTCCATCTGGCTGAAAATATCCAACAAAACCTCAATCGGGTATATACGTGTGATAGCTAGCTCGTTAGCTACTATCTGGTCTGATCGATCATGTGTAGCTTGGATTCGAAAGAGTTCACGCTCCCCTTTTTGGATATCGTCGTTTCAACTAAACACCCTTATATAGTCTCAAGGGCGCTGATCTATCCTTTTGGTACTTTCATTTGTTATTTTTGGCCATTGAGAAGAGGCTAATATAATTAAATCTCGAGATGTGATCATTATGCATCAATTCACGGAGTTATCTGCTCTCGTCTGAGCTATCTATAACTTGCCTCCATTGAACTCGGCGCCGTTTTGTTTTATCGTCCGTGCCCTTGCCAAACTGGAATTCCTTCCGGAAGGATCTACAATGCATATACTCTCTTCATATGCCCTGCTCCCTCTGAAGCTTCTTAAAAAAAATTTCGAGGTCCCCGAATTAATCGCCGTCTTGGAGCGAGCGAGTTCGGTCTTTCGGACCTTAACAAAATTGGGGGGTAACAAAACTGGCCAAATCTTTCACACACGAGCTGTATTTTGCGAAAAGGGAAACAGAGAAGGTCAATCATACACTTCTCGATCGATCGAGATCTAGACCCTGATCTCATACATTCCACATGCATGCACATTCACTTTACTCTATCTCAAATTTGTATCCGTAAACGACCAAAAATGAAATATGCACGACGCTAATCCTTTCCTTTAGAAGCATATCAAAAGAGTCGAACTGAACTGGTTTCGGGGAGGAGTCTCTGGATATCAAACTTACGGAGGCACACTCGTGTCCTCTGAACAATAATGCCCATCAAACTGCCCGCGATCCCAAATATACTTCGTCAGTGTATTAAACCTCACGCTGTGCGGTCGTGCATCCGTTGTCTTCAAAAACAAAGATATACCCGTAAGTTCTCCAACTCACGGATATTGACATCCCGCCGAGAAGTTGAGAACGGGGATGGAAACACCACAACGGGTGATGGAGATATCTTGAAACGTGGATCTGTCTCCGCCATCGATGCTTCAAAAGGTAGATGGACCGCCGCTCCATCGCTCACCGTTAGAGAACTACTCGCCGCCTCTACGTCTGATAGTGCGAAGGTGTACGGATGGGTGTTATCAATTCGGAAGATGAAGAATGTTGCCTTCGCAACTATCAATGATGGGTCGACGACGCAGACCGTGCAGGTTGTGCTGACGCCAGAGCAGACGAAAGGGTATGTTTACCCGCTTTGTTCTCTGGAAGTGTCACTTTAGTTAATTTTGATGTTGATATCAATGCCGTGAGTTAGATTGACAATCGGCACGGCAGCAAAGATCATAGGATCCTGGCAGAGTTCTTTGAAGGAAAACGCTCAACGTCGAGAATTGGTCGCCACAGAAGTGGAGGTAGTGGGAGAATCCGATCCGGCTGTGAGTAAACTTTACGACAACATCACAATCCATAACTACGAATCATGACAGCATTGACTCGATGATATGTAGACCTACCCATTGCAAAAGAAATCACACACCTTCGAGTATCTCCGCTCTATATCCCATCTCCGCCCCAAATCCAACACCTTCAAATCCCTCCTCCTACTACGCTCATCCGCCATCTGCCAAATCTCAAACTTCTTCCATGAAAACTCATTCCTACAAACCCACCCACCGGTAATGACATCCTCAGATTGCGAAGGCGCCGGTGAGGTCTTCGCCGTGACGCAGGGTGATAGAACCCCGTTCTTCTCAGACCCGGTATACCTCACCGTATCCTCGCAATTACACCTCGAGGCGCAAGCCCTAGCTTCTTCGAGGGTGTGGTGTCTTGCCCCTACATTTCGTGCTGAAAAATCGGATACAGCGAGACACTTGAATGAGTTTTACATGTTGGAAGCGGAGATGGCGTTTGTGGACAACGTACGACAGATATCAACATTAGTAGAAGAATTGATCAGATCTCTCGTGAACGGTCTGCACAAGGATACCGTACTCATCAACGATTTATTCAACAGGAGAGTAGGCGAGGGCGAGCTGGACGCTAAAGCTTTAGAAGAGCGGTGGCGGATGATGGTGGATGGAGACTGGAGTGTGCTATCATACACTGATGCTATCAAGGCGTTACAAGATGCTGTTTCCAACGGAAAGAAGGAATTCCAGTTTCCCGTCGAGTGGGGGATGAATCTCCAATCCGAACATGAGAAGTATCTGCCAGAAGCAGTTGGAAACCCCGGACGACCGGTCTTCGTGACCGATTATCCGGCAAAGCTGAAACCGTTCTACATGCTTCCCAACGAAGAAGGAGAGGCCAACGCAGCGGGAGATCAAAAGACGGTAGCATGTTTTGATCTGTTACTACCTCAGGTTGGTGAAATCGTCGGCGGGTCGATGAGGGAGCATCGATACGATTTCTTGAAGAGGGCAATGGATGAGAAGGGGATGAGCGAGGAGACGAAGCGGCAGCTAACTTGGTATCTGGAACTGAGAAGGTGGGGGTGCGCGCCGCATGGAGGGTTTGGATTGGGATTCGATCGATTGCTGGCCTATCTTGCCGGCGTGGAGAATATTAGGGAGACCGTGGCGTTTCCGAGGTGGTATGATAGATGCTTATGCTAGTGTTTGAGGAGTCTTTTTCTCTTTACTCCCTCCTTCCCGACAACACTACGATACTAGTACTAGGACGAGGAATGGTACTTGTATCAGATTAGGATTTAACACCGTTTTGTAGGTTATGACGGTGGTGGCTGTATATAAGATATGCTTATGGGAAAATACCGTTTCCGCGAGAACCGATTCGGGATTGTAGAGCCGCGATTTGGGCTTCAACAATCCCATCTTGGCATTTAGGGAAGCTTCGAAGGGACATTTAAGGGTCCCACGTTGGGTTACGGATACTACTTGTGCATTAAAGCCTATATGAGATTGCATCATATGCCGACTTCGCTCTGAAGGAAAAGAGAGCTAGAGAGGAATGTTAAGGAGGAACCTTAAACGAAAATATCACCTCGCTAGATTGGATATCGGATCTTGGATTTCGTCATAATCTTGCCGTGTGGAATCGAAATTCTGGTTCGGAATCGTGTTAGACCTTCCGGATGGTATCTTTTTACATACAAAGGAGTTTCTTTCAAACTTTCTTTTTTGAATCGAAGGAGCTTTTTTTTTGGAATATATGTACAGTGGCATATTTAATCTCGGGATAACGGCAATGGCGGTGAGTCTTTGAAAGACGTAGCGCTGTTCGGAATGAAAACCGTCTTCCATATCGACAAAAGTCTCCTGGGAATTGACGGTGATACCACTGGACGGATTATCATTTGCCACTTTTGGTTTTGAAATTGAAGCTGACGCGTGCGAGACTTGTTATTTCAACCTGAAGAGAAGACATTTCAACGGGAAACGTTTAACAATTTTTTGGAACACCATATCAAGATACGGAGAGAAATCCAGGGTAGAAAAAAAATTAAATTAAAAAGTTGGGAAACTCGTCGACTGATACGACAACCGCTTTTCGCACAAGCTTATACCCACTGCATTTAGAAATTATTGCAATTGTAAAAGAAAAACCCCGTTAACCGAGAATGGAGGTTTATTGAATTTTGTTCACTTCGAGAAAGATCAACTTTAAGGGTTCAACCTTACATTCGGGATACCATGACATATATCGACCATGTAATAACGGAGAAAAAAAGCGAAAAGAGTATTAACATGTCAAAGCCCTATCACATAGGCAAATGCCGGCAATATATGCAAATATACTTTAGTACTTAAAAGTGTGCGGCATTGATATACGATATATGCACGAAAAGCCAATAGCCATCACGAATTCGAATGCGAATGCAACCCTACTGGTATACTATAATTGCAACTAACTACTGCAATTGAAACCAAACTGCTTGGCACTGGCCTCGCTCGAACTCGTAGCATCGAGAAGGGGAGAAAAACAAAAAAGGGTTAAAAGAACTTCTAGCAACCCTTTCGAAGAATAATCCTTAGTCGAGTGGAGCAAAGGGCCAATTTATGCTCAAAAGAGTTTTAGAGGGTATACGCAGGGTATACGCCTCCAACGTCATACCCGGTGCTACATGTGGCATTTTAGGATGCGAATGCCGTATCGAGTTGTTTGTGTGGTCTGCTCGGTCGTCACACAACACCGGAAGATCGGCTCACAGCAGCATGCCTCGCTCTTTTTTTCCTTCTTTCTTTTCTTCTTCCTCCCGTTCGAAAAGGAAGACCAAGAAGACAGATTTGACAAAAATGGCTGGATACGACCAAAAATGCGACTGGGTGAACGAAAGGGGGCAAAAGTAATATAGTAGCAAAGTGTATATTTGGGCGGGTCTGGTAGGTAGGCGGTGTCCCAGAACTAGGAATATAATGCGGCGGGTCTCAAAAAATGTATATATGGGATTATGTGCAGGTCATGATGCTTGATGCTGATGCTGATGTTGATGCTAATGCTGAGAATCTCAATATCGATATATCCCGAGCAATGAACGAAACAAATATGCCAAATACCTACTTCCCATATCCAACGTTGTCAATGTAATGCAGGCGAAATGCATCTGACTGACAAAAAAGAAAGGAACCAGCCCGGTGAAGGAAGCAATTTGCGCATTAATGCATTTCTGGTAGATGGTGTGGGAAGTCCCCGTGCATTTAATTACTTTTTTCTTTCCTCCCCCGTTCGACTTATTATTTTCAGCTGGACCCGAGAAAAATCACGCAGCCTTCGCTTGGGCTGGATGATTGGCTCGCAGGCCCCAGGTAAGCTTAAATTAGCGTGGCAGAGCGATCCGCTTGTGGATAAGCAAAAGCCAAGTAAAGCCAAGATGGAGTCCGGAATTGGCCCTCGTTTTCTTTTGGAAATTCGGAAGAAACAGGATTTTGATCAAGAAATTCATTTGTGAGGTGCTGCGTGACAAGATCCGTGGCATGCTTGGGGACAACGAGGCTGAAACCGAAAGACCCTTCCTCGTCTTAGGTAAAATATGTAAAATACGGGTAAGGGTAATCAGCAGATTTGTGAAGAGACTGGGTAATATAATTGCCTGCTCGGATAACTGGCAAGTGTTAAACGTCTTTTTTTTCTTCATGATGAAAAAGGTGGCAGGTCTTGGGACACGAATAATTTTTCGAATTGATGGATAAAAGATGCCGAGAAAAATAAAAAATAAAAGTAAATAGATAAAAATAAATGAAAAAAAGGGAAGAGAGGAAGAAGAGACGAGAAGGGAGAGGGGATGCTTAAGCTTAAACTATTTCTATAAACTGTGGTCCGTGTTTGCATGTAATATGAAAATATATCAAGTTAAAAAAAAAAGTGCCGTCGTTGGCGCGGCATATTCTGTTCCGAGTAACCGGCCCCGCCCAACCTTATCGAGGCATATCGATGATCGAAACAACTAAGGGCATGTCCCAGCCAGTTCCATGAAAGGTCGACGAAGCGAGGAAGCTTACGTATATTCGTGGTAGACTTGCTTGCTAGCCTGTCGGTGGTAAGCATGGGGTGGAAAAGGAAAGCCTCCAAAAAAACGAAAAATGACTGGGAAAGAAAACGGAAGAAATTGGTTCTAACTTTTTTTTTTCCCTTTGCTTCCCACCTTGTCTGGTTAATTAATTGTCCAAATTGCAATTAATTGGGCAAGACGGGGCACAGCCTTTGGAAGCCAAGGTACCAAGACGCTGCCGAGTGGGATCCTTGGGGCATCTGGGTAATATTCTTTCCACCCCTCGTTTAAGATAATAGTGCGTGTGGAAATTAATTGCAAAAGCATGCTATACTCTTCAAAGGGTGTCTATCACGATTGATGCATATTGTTGACAAGAAACTGTGGATCTGGGAGAGCGAAAAAGAGAGGGAAATTCCGATAGATAAAACAGATATGCCCAAAGAGAACGAGGATGCCGAACGGCGGAGAAAAACAAAAAGACATACGCAAGCAGGCATGGCTAGCGCCCCCGAATGAGTTCAAGGGATCGGTAATCGGATGATCAAGGAAGAATAAAGTTTGGAGGACATGGTCTTACACATGTAAAGGCGACTTTAACCTTAAAAATGCTGTACATGTCTTAAAAGTCTTGGGATGTGAACATGTTTTCTTGGGAGCAATTCCTGGCCGGGCAGTTTTTTCCTCAGCTGCCAAAAGTAGTACCGGAAAAGCAAAAGGAAAGATCGAATAGAAATCATTACCTCTTTCTTTCTTTTCTTTTATCCTTCATATATATAGAGAAGAAGAGCCAAGCCTGGGTGTTTCTTTGTTTCTTTTCCTTTTTCTTTTCTTCAGTTTTGGTAGCATCTTTATATCGTATTTGTTGATATAAGGCCGTCGCCGTCGGATAAGAAACTTAGCAGTTTCTGGGCTTCTTTCGACGAGAAGAATTAATTGGGCTCAGAGATATCAGTCTCATTCGAATCATCGTCCACCCATCTCTGTCCCCTCTTCCCCATCTTCATCTTTCCTTCCTGTCTTCTTCTTCTTATCCTTCTTCCCTTCTGACTCTTTACCCGAGGCGAGTATTTGATATCTATCATACACTCTCTGAAGAGGAAAGGACGAGAATAGCACCATCATCGTCGTCCGTTATCAATATCAACACCATTATCAACGGCCCCCCATCCATCGTCATCTGTAACTTTTTGGTGGAGATTGTTATCGTTATTATCAGATCTTTGAAGCATACCCACTTATACCCGAGTACCTCTGATAGATACTTTTACTTATATATATTTATATATCTGGATATTTAACCTTGCCTCGAATCCCGTTGGTCATCTTCCCACCCCTTTGCTGGTCTGCTTGCCCTGCCCGTCCGTTTGCGAATCCGACTGGGTTACCCTTCCTTTCATTCCTGACCATCCCATCCCATCAATCCATCCACCCCCTCGATTTACCGATATTTGGGTATTGGATATATCATCATACCTGCTCCCGCTCACCCACTGCTATAATAATAATAGCAGGAAGCAACGTTTCCCGGGTTTCTTTTATTTTTCTATTTTTTAGTTTATATTTTTCCTTTTATTTATTTTCTGGGTCTTAATTTCAAAGCCGCCGTCCCGGTGGATACTCAAAGTACACTTACGAATACGCCCGTCCCTCAACGGTAAACTTTTCATCAACTTTGAGCGGAGGCTTCTCCGAACTCACATTTTTTCACCCACCACCACTACCACCAACATCGCTGCTAGCGACTAGTAGGATATCAGCCGACCCAAACTCGCTCTGCTCTGCCCGCTCAATCGTACCTACCTTTCGAATATCATATATATAGCATAATATCCCCCCGTAGACTTCCAACAGTGGCGTCGGAACATACCATCAAACTGAAATTTACCAGCTGGAATTGGACTTGTTCTTCACTGATTGAATCGTTCTCTCCGAACACTCACACCCACATTCAAATCTCACCACGCGACCCACGGAAAGCTATCGTTTTAGCGGCAGGGACTTCCTGGAGATCTCGATCTGACGATACTGTGCGAGAATAACAAGCGAGTAAGTTTAATCCCGACCTTTTCGACCTGAAATGTATCTTTTCCACCATCTTTTTTACCGCTCCTCTTCCTCCCGCCGGCTTCATGCGACTTTGATTTCTCTTTCACCCGTAGCGGGCAAGATCATCTTGGCGAGACCAGTCTGAAAGATTCCAAATTCGTAGTTCGCAGCCGAAGAGGCGGTGGAGGAACTTTTCCTTGACTAAGATATGATGCCTTTCTTTCTCACGTAACATGGGACAACAAGACGGAGACTAACTTGTCATGCTTTAGCTCGTTCGTAGACCTCCTCTCGAAAGCGGTACGCTAAAGGAAAGGACCCTTTCTATCGCATATACGCTTATATATTCGATCTGTCTTGGTAGCAGATTAAACGTCGCTTTTTTTTGTTTCTTTTACCCTTTCTTTATTTCTTTCTTTTCTTTTCTTTTACTTGGGTATCAACATCCTTTTTTACTGGAGAGGCAGCCATGATGGAGACATATCATGGGCTGGTTCGCACGCCCATGGACGCGATAATACTCTTCGAAGCATGCGAGCAAGGCTTACTCCCACGTGTCCAACGCCGGTTATCGGAAAAAGAGCGACAGAGTATCAAATCCGGCAGCATTTTCGTTTGGGATGAGCGGGAGGCCGGTATGAGGAGGTGGACTGACGGCAAATCATGGAGTGCTAGCAGGGTTTCCGGAAGCTTTTTGTGCTATCGCGAGATGGAAGGCAAGAGGGGCGGTGGACCTACTTTCCCGTCGATGGCTCCCACGCAGAACGGCAAGTCACCGGAAAACGGCAGCGACAGCGATTCGGACGGCCGTGATAGACTCGCCGAAGGATATCGATACAAGCCGGACGGTCTGATGAAGCAGTCGTTTAGCATCACCACGTCGACAAACCGAAAACTGCATCTCATCAGCTACTACGCACGATCTCAGAATATGGACGGTTTGAAGCCGCCATCAGCGGATCCACAACTCAACCATATCGTCCCTCGACCTGGAATGTACCCCGAACAGACCTTGTTGGACCCTAACACTCAGCAGCAGGTACCGGCGCAGCCTCCAAATATGCCCACTGCCCAGGCTGTCATGCCCGGCGGGGCTCCCAGATCGATGCTCACATCGCCGTTCTCAGCCTCGCAGACTCCCAACCAAGCTCACGTCCCGCCGGATATGCAACCTCCGCAGTTACCGGCGGTCAATCACCTGCAGGCCTTTAACTCGCATTCACCTCATGCACCGAGTCCCTACGGATGGCCTCCGAGTCCCATATCAACCCCACCGACCAACTTTCAGGCCAGTCACGCGTATGCATCGCCATCTCTTCCCGCTCCCTTAACGAGTCCCCCTCCAGCAAACACAGCCGTTACAAAATCGACATACGAGTCCTCAGTTTCAGCTCCAGGTGGATATTCAATGATGGGATCATCTCTGCATTACGAACAGACGCATCCGACACTGCAGCCCCTCCAGTCTCCCCTCCCGCATCGTCCATCAATAGCTTCATCAACCCACCTGCAGGCCCCACCTCATTCGTCGCCACGACTCTCAAACTTTCATCACAGCCCGCTGCCACTCTTGCCTCCCGAAAACTCACGATATTCGTCACCAGCGTCGAGCGCCGCTGCAGGCTACCCGAGTCGAACACCACCTCGCCCGGCGGAACCGTGGGAACCACCAACAGCCAATTTCAACCCGGAAACGTTGGGAGCGTCGTTGGACGTTCAAGATATTCCGAACGAGAAGCTCGGGTTTGGCGAGGACGCGAGGGCTCTCAGACAGCTCGACAAGACGTTTATGAGAGTTTGAATGACGATAATACGGGACCATATTCTTTGCTTGTTTTTCCTTTTCAATATCTAAATATGACTGGGAATATTTTTCTTTTATCGAAATATGGAGGATGAATGCCTAATGGAGTGGCTATCTGTCTGTATGTTTTGGATTTGGATATAATATTGTGAAACCCAGGAATTTTTTTTTTTTTTTTTTTTTTGTTTCTGCGAAATAACCTTATTTGGCTCAGCGTGCACGGCGTTTTGAAATGATGCTTCTTTTCTGAATTTTTTATAAATGACTTGGTTTTGTTTCTTTCGCTCTGTTTGGTCATTCTGATATCTCTTTTTCTTGGTACTACTACTACTGGATCGGATGGGTTCCTTTTCTCTATTTGCAAATGGTTTTTTAAATTTGCAAAACGGCGTATAACTGTTAGTCATTTGTCCTTTCTTCGAATTGCTTTTACTGGTCTTCTTCACACGTTATTCGGTTGTAATGGAACATGCTCACCATGTGGAGAGATTTTATATTATATCTTATCATCCTTTAAATACACGAATATATATAAATTGGAACTCGGTCCACCTTGATATAGAATAGACTTTGTATTATTTTACCGGATTGCTATTTTGACGATATAATAATGTTGGCTGTAGTATGATTAACAGCCAAGCCTCGCTCGATTTCCGGTGGCAGTCCGGCGTCGTGACGTCGCCAGGAGCTGCCCCCTTTCAACAACCCATCGCTCATTTCGACAACCGCCTCCTTCAAACCTGCCTCACCTTCAGCACCGGACTCACCAGATCTTCTTCTTCTCTTTCGTTAGCATATATTAGACACCTACGATACCCGCTAGCTTTGGTTTTCGAATTATAGTTTTTCGTTGGATGTCCCCGTTACGTTACGATTTTTTCTCTACAAACAGACCAGAACAGCAATACGCCATACAATTATTTTACTTACTTAATCCAAGTCCTGAATTAGCCAGAAATACAGCATTCCTAAAAGGACGCCAGTTTAGCCGAACGACTCTAATACCATAATTACAATAATACTTCCGCAGCTTCCCTCCCCAAAAAAGCTTCCGGACTTTTTTTTTACCCATCTCCCAGTCCGTATTACATTTTAAGACCTTCGATGCACCAACCGCCGTCGACGTTAATAATAATCGACATTTAATAAAATAAATAATCACTAAAGAGCAAGAAAGATCGAAGAGTAGCTGGCTGGAATCTCTGCAGAATCGAAAACACACGCAAGGGCAGCAAACGCATCCGAACATCCGATCTTGAAAAAGGAATAGAAACCAACGATGCCCCGGCGCCGTCGTATCCGTCCCGCGTCAGCCCTCGAATCACTCTCCCCGGTTTGGATCCTCTCACAAATCTTAATCCTCCAAACGGCATTCTACTCCGTCGCCGCTGTTCTATTCCTCTTCACTTCTTTGGTCCTCGGGTCGGCGTTTTCCCTCGATCTAGTGTTTTCGTGGGTACCCCTGCAAGCCGACAATGCGGCGGGCTGGACTTTGGCGATGGTGTGGGTTTGTAATTGTCTTACCAGGTATTTCCACTTCCCCCAGAATTACTCCCCTACCGTGCCGTACCTATACAAAATGCTATCATGTAGTTATTTTGCATGCCGGGTTTTTTTGAAACCGTACTAATGTGTATGTTTGAATGAATTTTGTAGTGTAACATCGATAACCTTCCTCGTCGGCCGCTCGAAATACGTCGTCGACTTTTCGTTAACGATACATTTCATCCATTTCCTCGTCACATCGCTCTACTCCCATTCGATACCGCAGAGTTGGCTCTGGTGGGCCGTGCAGTTCGGGTCCGCAATAATCACAATCACCGTTGCGAGCTGGGCTTGCCAGCATCGAGAGCTGAGGCCGTTAACGATCGGTGTGGGTGGGGCCGCGAGGGCTCGGGCAGCGGTGGGAGAACAGGCGTTGGGGGATCATGAGATGCAGCCGTTGAAGAGTGGGAGGGCTTTACCTTGACCTTTTCTTCTTTTTGTTTCTCTTCATTCTCCTTGGGTGGTAAAGGGAGTTTTTTAGAGTTGGTATTTTTTATGGGTATGATGGATGTATGGATGGGAGAAGTTCTATTGTAATATATTCTATTATTATGGGGTTTACTTTTTTTGATTTTGAAAATTGGCGTTTTTGGGTGATGCCTTTTATACTTATATTATTCTTGTGGATATATTTCTGATCGAGAGGACTGGCATTATAGCTTTCTTTCTTTTTCTATATATATAGCGGGTTCGGGTTTAATTTTTTAATTTTTTATTTATTTTTTTCATTTGGCAGGAGGGTTTTATATATTATATATGCTACTATATATGCTCGTGTCGCAAGAGCGAGAGCCATTCCCTTTGTTTACACCGCAGCTATATATCATTTACAATACCGCTATCAATTCAGCGGGCATTGAGAGACACATTTCCTTTGCTTGTATAATTATCTCGAGAAAAGCCAAAAAAAGAATGAGAAATTTTGATAATAATACACACCCGATATACAAATACAAAACCCAACAACTGTTTCAACCATACCCTCTCCATAGATACTTAGCTCACTCGGTATATGCCACACGGGCTACGAAGCTTTCGAGCCCCTCTTCTTCACCCTCCCCCCATCATCAATACTATTATTCTTCTTGAACTCCTCAATCCCATCTTTAGCTTCATCAATCATCTTCCCAACTTTCTTATCCAAATCCTTTAAATCCAACCTTACAAACTCTTCTTTACCCTTCCACTCCGCCTGACTGGCCGCGTATCCCTCCCCTTGACTAGGATGCGGTGGGGGGTCAGTGATCTTTGTTACCAGATACGCCGTTGAAGCCTCAGCGATGCCGTAGACCAGTATACCCATGAGTGGAATTCGGAGGAGAAAGTAGAATCCGATACCGAAACCTAACAGTACGCCTTGTCGTTCCCTGTACCACTTTTTCTTTTGGGCTGCGGTGTAGGGTATCCGTGTGAAGTATGGTTCCAGCTTTATATTCCCATGTTAGATTGAAAATTACGAAAAGCGAATTAAGGGAAGGGTATAATTGGGAATATATGACGTACCAACTGTCTCATCAAAGTCCTCGACGCGTGATAAGCTTGTAAAACAACCACGATCCGTTTCCGTGGTACGAACAACCCGGCTACGAATACCCCAATCGCCGGACCGATTCCGACGGCTGGATGCACGGAAAAGGCGGAGGCCGCGGGTAACACCAATTTCCCCGCCATGGGCACCATGGATGATAAATACACTACTAAAGAGATAATACCCTTCTTCGCCATCCCCCTCAGAAATTCATTCTGCATTGCCCCACCACGCTTATCACCACCTCTGGTTTCGTTCGCTTTGACACCCTTTTCCCATAATACTAGATTCTGGTAATATGGCGGTCGTAGATTCTGGGGATGCTCAGAGGAGTGTTTCCTGAGATATGTCACGTCGACCCAGTTTAGCGACTCCATGAACATTTCGTCAAGGGCGGAGTTTTGGAGGCGGAGGGTGAGAGTCATAAGGAAGAAGGGGAGTTGGAGGACGTTTTTTTCGATGAAGGAGAGGGTGGAGATGATATAGTCGTCCCAGGAGGCGGTTTTGAGGTCGACGAAGAGGTTGGAGAAGGTTAGGAAGATGCGAACAGCAAAGATCTATATTATATATATATACATATCCTGTTACTATCATATTGTATATAAAGTGAGTGTATTATGAGGGAAAACGTACGGGAAGGTCGAGGATGAGGCGGACGAGAAGACCAGCTAGGACGGCGAGGGCGGCTTGTTTGTAGTGTCTGCTTTTGAAGAGGTTTGGATTTTGGAGTGCCCTGTAAGCTATATAAGTATAATGCTAGTTAGCTATCTTTATATCACGATGGAGTGAATATATAATGTGTAATACGGGGATACGTACCACCCACGACGGTGAGCTGGGCACCGCGAAGGACGAGACCGGGATCGAAGCTCTGGAGGGAGTCGATGGCCTTTTGTTTGAAGACCTCGGGGGTCATTAGAGTTTTGGATGACGCCATGGTCGTTAGAATATATTTGATCCCGATATCAATATCAATATCGATATCGATATCGATATCGAGAGATGAGAGATGAGAGATGAGATGAGGTTGGGTTAAAGTGCCGCAAAGGGTGGGGAGGACGTCATCGCTTCACATGTTTTCTGCCGCACAAAATTCGGCCGCATTTTTGTTTGCCAATCACCACCAACCCCGGTCAGCCTGGAAAAAAAATTAGCCCGAAACATCCCACTTTGTGCTGCCATCCTCTCTAATCGGTTCGAATTTCAATTCTTCGAGATACTTTAGATGCATCAGCGGTGATGCTAATTACTTTGATTCAGTCTTTACCATCGTCGGCATCTTATGCATTTGTCGCTGCTTCAGCGTGGGCCCGTAGTTGTCGTCGTCGTCGTCCAGGCTGGCCGACCCCGATATATTCTTCTTGATCACTCGTTTCTAGGACCCGATATCACCCATCTTCTTCGATTTCTGCCGTCGTTGATTGACCTTATCTGATCGGTTGATTCTATTCGAGTATAGCTCACCGGACGAGACGGTAAAGACTCGCATTCGAATTCGGTATTCGAATATTCGATATTAAAACTACAACCCAGTGGATATCGATAAATCGATACATCATGAACACACAAATATTACGCCGCTCCGGTGTACCCGTATTCCGGCGCATCACAGGTAGATCATATTCTACGGGCCGGTCGTCGTCATCGCCATGCATTCTCTGCTCTCACAATCTCAAATCCACACCATCCCGGACGATACCCTTCAAATCCTTCTCACACCAAAGATACTCATCCTCATGGAGCGCAACTCTCAACAAAGCCTCAGAGCTTGTCGCTGAAGCCGCTCCCTCATTCACCCTAAACCCAGCTACGATCGTAGCCTCAGAGATGAAAATGCTCACAAAAAACATCCAAGACCTGCTGAGTTCCGGCCACCCTTCCCTCGATAAAGTCGCAAAATACTACATTCGCAGCGAAGGAAAACACCTACGGCCCCTAGTAGTCCTCCTCATGGCTAGAGCTACCTACAATTGTCCTAAAATAGAAGAGGACGGAACGAAAAGGGACACCATCTCAGCTAGCATCAACGTCCCCATCACCTCTCCGACGATACTACAAGACTTCAATCCCTCGTATTCAGGCAGCACTCTCACACGCTCAACAGACTCCCAACCCTTCTCGAGCGATATTACAACACAGATATCGCCCTCGCAGAAGCGTCTGGCGGAAATTACGGAAATGATCCATGCCGCTTCGTTATTACACGATGATGTGATCGATAACGCCGAAGCCCGCCGGGGTAGTCCTTCTGGAAACCTAGCGTTCGGGAATAAAATGGCAATCCTGGCGGGTGATTTCCTTCTAGGCAGGGCGTCGGTGGCGTTAGCCCGATTACGGGATGCAGAGGTGGTGGAATTATTGGCTACAGTAATCGCGAATCTAGTGGAAGGAGAGTTCATGCAATTGCAGAACGGCACCGAGACGATTTCACAAAAATACTCACCCTCAGCCTTCGACTATTATATTCAGAAAACGTATCTGAAGACCGCTTCGCTCATCTCGAAGAGTTGTCGGGCTGCTGCGATTTTGGGGGGTAGTACGAAAGAGGTCGCGGATGCGGCTTACCTTTATGGGAAGAATTTAGGGTTGTCTTTTCAGTTGGTGGACGATTTGTTGGATTATACTATTACCTCGCACGATTTGGGGAAGCCCGCACAGGCTGATTTGAAGCTGGGGTTGGCGACGGCGCCGGTGCTGTTTGCATGGGAGCAGTATGAAGAATTGGGACCGATGATTAATAGAAAATTTTCAGAGGCTGGCGATGTTGAAAAGGTATGTAAATTTCTAGTTTATATTGATCATTTGGGTTGAAGAGAGTTACTAATGATGTGATATCAGGCGTGGTCGTTTGTTCAGAGTAGCAACGGATTGGAGCGGACGAGAGAGCTGGCTGAGAGTTTCTCGAGAAAGGCTATCGAAGCTATTAGCATATTCCCGGACTCTGAAGCTAAAGAGGGATTGGAGCAGATAGCTAGGAAAGGTTTGACTAGAAAGAAGTAGTAGCATAGCTACTCACGCACTATCTTTTCTCGTGTGTATATCTAGAACGAATTTCCTTTCTCAGGTGTATATATAATTTTATATCCTTTTTGGAATACATACATTTTTTTGGTATGAAGCTTTTGTATACATCAATCTTACCTATCCAATACCTTTACATAAATAAGTTTACTCAATATCTTCCTCAATAATAAGAACAATTCCAATATTATAATTGAGATGGTTGTATTTTATAGACGACATTTGAGTGCAACACACCAAAACGCAGCGATGATTCATTTCCCAACCTCACTTCTTATCCCACCTCTCCAACATAGCTCCAACATCTAGATATTATTATCATCTCTCCAGCATATCTAGATATCAATTATACCCCAATTGAAGACCATTCGAGATGGGTGAAGGTCAAATCTTCTTCGCCGCCGTCCCCCCTTCAAAACCCCGCTCCAAACTCCCTCCAACCGTCGTCTCCCGCTGCCTGACCCTCTGGTCCTCAAACCTTCAAACCCTCATCCGCCTCCCCGATCCAACCTTCAAATCCAACCTCACCTCCAACGCTAACCCTTCACTCGCAAACTTCATCCAATCCTATATCCTCCACGATGACATTCTCTCAACCGACCCAGACGAGTGGCTGTACCCATCGCCCTCCTCTTCCTCCCCAAAATCAAAAGAAGCAATCCATATAAAACACTCAATATACACGCTCCTCAAACGAGCAACAGAGCTAGGATGCACCACCTCCATCCTCCCACCCGGCCGATCGGTTATCAAACTCGCCGCGTTACTCTTCGCAGAAGGTGGGAGTAGGACGCTTCTCCGTTTACTCCACACCCTTTCCGAATCCACAATACGAGAATCACTCCAAGCTCAATTGAAAGCTATATCTACAAGCTTATCCGAGCTAGCTGGTGGGAAGAGCACAGATAAGGAGGAAGATACAGCGTTACCACAAGAGCTGAGCTACTTCCTCATGACGTGTCCGGAAATCGCAGGCCAGGTGTTATCAGAGGAAGTGCTATTCGAGAATCTAGCCCTAGCTTATCACCATTTAAAAACGAGTAGTGGCGGTAATGAGAAGGATATAGCTTTATTAGAGGAAATACGACGGCTGGCGTTCACGGCGATAATAGCATGCACGCAATCCCACCCTCCGAAGTTATCACAAACCGTCGATTTTATATTCAACCTAACCTCCAGCGCCGAATCACCCGCCCAAAAAACATACCTCACCGCAATCGTATCCGAAACACCACTACTAGCACGCCTAACAGCAGTCGACGCTGGATCCCTTAAAAACCGATGGTCTACCATCCTACAAAAGCTGGGCAAATTTGAATCTCCAGCGGGGAGTAGCAGCAGCGGGAAGAGAATATCCCGCCTACCCAGACGGAAACCACGGTTAAAAAAGTCCCCACTCAACGATAACGAAACGGTACACCATCTCCACGAATTGAAAGAACTCTTCCCGGATACCGACGCCGGCGTACTCGCCGCGATACTAGAATCGGTAAACAACGACATCGAAGCCGCCACAGTCGCACTTCTAGATCAACAAACCCTCTCACCCTCCCACCCACCACCACCACCGCAAGATGACGAACTGGACATGTTATCCGCCCCCACCTCGAGGTTATACATGGGAAAACGAGATCTCGGTGGTACAGCGGATGCACTCCTCGCAAACCGCTCCGCGGCGCCATCCAAGCAACAAATACTAGCAGCACTGCAAGCTTTCGACTCGGATGATGACGAACGAGATGATACCTACGACCTCGACGACGTTGGCGGCGCGGTCGACACGACGATAGCAGATACCGAAGCGAATGCGGTGGCTGTAGGAGCGGCGGGCGAATCGGATGAACGGGTACTGTTCTCCGCTCTCGTTGCCAACGCTGGTGTGTTTGCGCGAGATGCGGTGACGAGACGGAGCGAGGAGAGGAAGAAGTTACGGGAGACAACGGGGATGAGTGATGAAGCTATCGAAGGGTGGAAGATTATGCTGGATAGAGACGGTGGGAAGCGGTTACGGCAGTTGGAGATTAGATTTGCCAGAGAGCAGGCTGTAGCTGGAGCTGGGGAGCAGGCTGCTATCGCTCGGACGGCGTATAGGAAGGGTGATGAGGAGGGGGATACGGATGGTGAAGCTCCGAGGGGGCAGCACAGAGGGGGGAGACGGTTCGCGGGACCGAATGATAGGGTTATACGCGGTGATCAGAGGGACCATGCGCCTGTTGTTTCGGAGGGGAAGGATGGGCCTAGGATTGTGAAGAAGACTTCAAAGGCAAGGGGGGAGCATAGTCGGAAGGTGCAGTCCGCGGCGAGGGATAGGCAGCGGACTAAAAAGATGGCAAAGGGGATGTAAAGTCATTATATACTCTATTTGTATAGCTGTAATGCTTTGTAGAGGATTAGACTTCGATAAAGTGAATCGATGGGCTTTATTGGACAATTATAGCTTATTCTAATGTAGAATGTAATATTGATCGGATGCACGATGCAAAGGTGAAGAAGATGCATTAATGGGTATTTGTAAGAGCAACAGTAAAAAGGGAAGAAAGATATATCGTATGCCTGCACGAAATGAAAAAAGATCATGATACCTACCTGCTTTTGCGATGCGGTGCTATAGCTGGCGATATTGTATTTACCGCATCTGCATTTCCAAACCTGCCAGCAGGTCATACCAACCTCTCACTTCTCTGCAACTTGCGGTCCAACACTCAACCCGACCAGATGAAATAACAGCGGCGTTCCCTCCACTGCCCACCATGCAATTCCTACCAGCCAACCGTCAGTCCAAGCTTCGATATATCATTGAATGTATCATCAAAAGGGGATACATACCACCGTAAACCAACAGCTTTGTAACAACCTCAACATCATACCTAACTCTGGGCTTCTCAATCCGACTCAACATATCCTGCTGCTCTTGCTGATATGCCTCCTCATCTTGCTTGGCACTCTTCTCCTCCCTCGAGGTCAAATAAACCGGCAACCCCCCACTACCACCGTTCGCATCCCCCTGCAATCCCAACGGCGACCTCACAGGCGAAGTATTATTCGACCCATCACCGTGCCCCAAGCTCTCCCTCCTCTTCCGCTCCCTGAACGCTAAAGTCTCATACGCATCAGCCGCGCTCTGCGGTCCCACCGAATCCGACCTCCCGCGTCTGATCATCCCGGGCAACCGTCCAATCGAGGGGATAGTCTCATCCGGCAAATGCTTCGGAACAGATTTATACTCCCTCGCGTCCAAAAAGTACCTACGCGGCAAAACCAGCCCTATCCGTCCGATAAATCTGAACAGCGGAGGTAAATACTTCAACAGCACACTCTTCGCCACCTCCCGCCACACAAAGATGACGGCCACACCCATCACGAACCGTAGCAGGGAGAATAGCAATCCCACGGAATGAAAGGTATATGGCACCGTCGCGGGCACAGGAGAGTTCCAACTATACGACGTCTTGGAGTAATGCCACTGTCCGATTTCCACGCCTATAACCACACCCGCGAACGCAACCCCGTCGTCAAAACATGGACACGGATCGGCTGGTTCCGGGTGGATCCGTACGAATAATAGGATACCAAGCGTGATGGTCAGCGGTGCGGCCCAGGTGCCGTACCAGACCCATTGGTTGACAGCAGGACCGTACAGCCATTCTCCTAGCGCTAGGATAACGCCGAGGATGGACCCGATTACGACGTCGAGGAAGCCGTGCATGCCGCAGTATACCCGGCCAAAGACGATGGAGGTGGCGTAGAGGGTTGCGAGGATGATGTAGATTAGTCGTTGGTTGTCGGGGAGGGAGGGGTTATCGCGGAGGATGAGGAGGGAGTAGAGTGCGACTGAGACGGCGTTGGTGCTGTGGGTTGACGGGAAGCCGTATTCCAAAGCTGCTGAACCGGACTGTAATTTTTAGATTAGAACTCTAGGCTCTTACTGTTTTATGTGTCTTTGATGTGAGGTACTTACCATTGTGATGCGATGTAATGGAGGAGATAACGGTCGTGGTAAGCTAGCAATGCAACAATCAGCATCCATAGAACCTCAACCGGATTGGAGTGGAAGAGCGACTACCAGAAGAAATCCTTCATGAACCCGCTAAAGAATACACCGGAAGCCAAAACCCTCACCAACCTACCCCCATAATCAGCATCCCAATCAATCGCAACCAGAACCCCCCAAACACCTCTAACGATAGTGGTTGTAGAACATACCCGCTCCCAAACTCAGTAAACCCAAACCAGAAACATATCGGCAAAAATATCATGAAGAAAGTATGCGTGCCCAGATTGGCGGTCCAGGCAAAATAGGTATCGAGCGGATCGGACCGTAACGAATCCTGTATTCAAAAAGTCCGGGGTAGGTGAGTATACATTCAAATTTACTCGCAAATGGCGCAAACTAAGAGAACGAACCTGGAGGGAAGCAAGGTACGGTGTTTCCCATCGTATCAGCGGGAGAAACTTTTGTCGCAGCGCATATCGCCATCGTGGGAGTCGGATTTTATCTATCCACAGTGTAGAAAGTGATATGTAAACGGCGAAAATGATCAAACAGGGATGATGACGAGAACAGTAAGAGGGGTCAATTACAGTGATCGAGCGGCCTGAGGCCCGCATCGAGGTCACCCGAGGAAGCCGGCATGGTGGAACTCGGGGCGAGGCGCTGTGGCGATGGTTTGGAGCTTGTCGACGTCGAACAACGAGGTAACGTTGCGCAGAGTGGAAAAGGACGGGGAGAGGTTGTTCGACTGGTGGGATGGGAAAAAACGTCGGCTTTTTTGGGTTTTGAGAAATATCAAACAACCTGGGTCTTACCAGGACAGGAAGCTCTATGGAGCTATTTTCAAGTCTGAGGGGGAAAATTGTTACACTACCCAGGTCTATAAATCTTTAGTAGGATATAAAATGTACAGTATGAGAGGCGATTCTAGCATTTGCAGCTTAAATAGGACCTGTGCAAAGGGTATCGACTCTATCTATCTATCTCCTTTTAGATTTGAATTCACTGTCTCTAGTATCTATCTAGCACACAAAAAACGAACCATCGAAAATACTAAATGCCACCCATAGCTTCTTCGCATAGCTCAATTAATCGCCAAATCACAGAAATTCAATTGTACCGGGAGGCTTCTGCGAAACTAAAAAGTCGAACCGAAGTCAGCGCATGTCTATCAGTAAAAACGGCAAGCCCAGCCACACAGCCGAGAACAAGAACATCCTCGCCTCAGGAAACCCATAAAATAAAATTCAGAAAAATGACGTACCATCGTAGAGAACCCTGCATACCCCGTCCACCTCGTTCACAATCCGATTACTCACGTGCTTCAAAAACTTGACATCGAAATCATACCAATCCGCCGTCATAAAGTCTGTTGTCGTGACCGCTCTCAGCGCAATGATTTGTTCGTACCGCCTCTGGTCGCCCATTACGCCGACCGCTCGGGTGGGTATCAGAGCCGCGAAAGCTTGTGAGATTTTCCTGTAGATTCCCGCGCGCTTGATCTCTTCGATGAAGATGTTATCCGCCTTTCGCGCTATTTCTACTTGCTCTTTTGTGACTTCTCCTAATATACGGATGGCGATACCCGGCTGTAATCATATGCAGTGTTAGTTTTAGCAGTCCTAACTGTGGAGGGCTATATGTATATACTTACCCCAGGGAACGGATGACGCCACACGAGGTCATCAGGAATACCCATCAATGTACCCAATTTTCTAACCTCATCCTTGAACAGCTCACGAAGCGGCTCGATGAGCTTCAATTTCATATTCTCCAAAAGACCACCGACATTATGGTGAGTTTTGATAGTCTGACTCGGTCCTTTGAAGCTGATGCTCTCGATAACATCAGGATACAGCGTTCCTTGAAGAAGGTAATCAATCGCTCTTCCATGCGACGCGGTAAGCTTCTCAGCTTCCCGTTGGAACACTTCAATGAAAGTATTTCCAATGATCTTCCGCTTCTTCTCCGGATCATCGACTCCCGCTAACTTGGTCAAAAACTCCTCGCTCGCATCTACCACTGTTAGATTGATACCGAGATTCGCATTTAGTGTTTCCAGAACCTGCTCGCACTCGTTCAACCGCATGACGCCGTTGTCGACAAGAATAGCGTGGAATCTGCTGCCGATAGCCTCGTGCATGAGCTTCGCTGCGACGGTGGAATCAACCCCCCCGGAAACAGCGCCGATAACGTGGCTCTCCGGTCCGATTATAGTTTGAATTCGTTGGATCTCCTTCGAGATGAACTCTTCCATAGTCCAGTTTTGCTGGCATTTAGCAATCTTGACGGCAAAGTTCTCGAGGATTTTGCTGCCGAACGGGGTGTGTGTGACTTCGGGGTGGAATTGGATGCCGTAAAGTGGAATTTCCTCGTGAGCCAGACCAGCCCAAGGAGCGTTCGGACTGCTGGCAATGGTTACGAAACCAGGAGGGGCAGCGGAGAGCTTGTCGCCGTGTGACATCCAAACCTATTCGAACAATTAATCCCAAGGTTCTCGAAATTTTGATTACGGGGTCAGTTAAACTAACATTAGTATCAAGATCCACACCGTCGAAAAGAGCATCAACGTGGGGTGCTTTATCGGAGTGTCGTTCAACGTGCAGAATCGAGTTTCCGTACTCTCTCTTTTCACCAGCGGCTACATTCTTGCCCCTCTGCCATGCGATTTCCTGCAAGCCGTAGCAAATTCCTAGAATAGGGACCTGTGCATTATATTAATACACTTCTTTTTGCGAGAACTAGAGAACAGGGCGGCTTGGAGAACGTACATTAAGGTCAAAAACGGCGGGGTCGGCATGGGGAGCACCCTCAGCGTAAACAGAGTACGGTCCTCCAGAGAAAATGACGGCTTTGGGTTTCCAGGTGAGTTCGGCGATCTTTTGGGTACACGGCAGCATTTCAGCATAGACATTGATCTCACGGAGTCTTCTTGTGATCAAGTGGCTGTATTGGGAGCTATCCACGGGTGCAATTGCATTAGCCTATAATTCAGGTTTAGACGGAAGATGAAAGAGATAGTTACCCAAAGTCGAGAATCTATCATTGAATCGCACGGAATGTAAATGTTAACCAAGATGAGTTTTTGAAACGAGCGCAGTGATAAACCGAAGTTCGAAGATATCGTTTTGAAGGTGGCATACAAGCACGGTGTCGAAGAGAGCCGAGACCTAGAAATTGACATATAACCGCAAATCATTAGTTTCTCAATATCGCATAGAGTATTACAAGATGGATAGGAAAACTTACAGCTTCGGGTCCAGACCCAACTGTCATTTTATCTTCGGCTGCCATTGTTTCTGACGTAGCTTTGTACGAGAGTCAAACAAAGAATCGAATTGAACAGCTTTCGATGTAAAATAGAATATTATTGAAATGGAACCAAGATATAACCCAGTAGACGAAGAAAATGCTGGATGAGGGGCGACGGCGGGGTGGTTGACCGACCCGAGAAGAAAAGAAAGAAGAGAAGAGAAAAAAAATTTTGGGATAAAGTTTCGGCGGTGAACCAAAACGAGCGCCGACGACGAGCTCTCACAACCAATCAAACCATCCAACATGCTGCAACACAGTCCGATTTCTCTAACTAATACAACTTGTCTGGGAGTCTATACATTCAATCGATCGAGGTTGATCAAATTGGTCAGATCGAGATCTCAATGTTGGTCTGCAGCGCTGAACTAGTAATATATGCGCATATGCGTATATCTACATACATGGTCGCTTTAAGCTTTGAGTGCTGAGTAGTAGTATCCGTATACTTAGAATCTCTAATGCAGCGGTATATAGTCAAAGCTCACCGTTCAAGCATCTAACTTCAAGCTCAAGGTTTTACCCCTGAGGCTCAATTGATCAACCTTAGGAATTGAATTTCCTGGGGATACCAAGTATATACGCTTCCGAATATAAGTTCGAACCTTCCTTCTCAATTGCTTCTTCATCTCTTCCTAGATCCATCCTCAAAATTGTTTTTATCTAGCATCAAGAATTCTTATCCCTTTGATAATCGTGATAACAATCCTTCTTCTCCAACATACATTGTTGTATTTATTCTTATCAATTTTTGAGCCTGTCTTTTTTTCAATAACCACCACGGGGCTTCCATTTCCTCTTCTCCAACATTCATTATCATTTTTGCCGTTATCTATCAGCTCTTTGCACTATAACTAATCGGATCATCAAGCTTAAGCCGGGTAAGTTCGATATTAGCACCCCAAATGTGGAGCCAGATATATTTATGGTCCAAAGGGCAATCGTCTCTTTTAAATTGTATGTATTACAAGTCAGTAGCTCTCAAGAAAAAATATTATACTAACTTCTCATTTAATTTGGAAAGATCTCATCCGAGATTAACTATTTTGTGGCTAGAATACGTACTACCAGTATGACTACTAATAAAGATCCTAATTACAAGATTAAGGAGTCCAGTAAAGAAGATACCAAATTCTGATACTCTATCTAACTCAATTACTGGGGTTGAATTTTAAGATACCATACAATATATGTAGCTTTCTATCGCTATCAATAATTAGTAATAGGTAATTGGCAATCAACTTTCCGTTTCTCTGTTTGAATTTTCAAAGGTCCTTTGAATCTTCTTGCAAATTATAAATACAGCATCTTTATATATATTCCCCTAAAAAACCTACCCTAAAAAAAAAGATAGACTAGTAGTTTCTAATACATTATTTATTTAATATAAAACCCTTACCTACTAGACAACTTTTGTGTATTAGTTATTAACTCTTTAATCTCTAATTTTTTACCATTTACTTATCTATGTTCTCAAGTATTCTAGTAGTATTGTTAAATATTTATTTTACTTTGTTATATTTTAGTTACATTATAAGTTATGATTAATAAATTTTTTTTATTTAAATCTTTTTTAAAGTTTATCTCTTTTGACTTAAAATATAAAGATAGATAAAGATTTTTAAATTTATAATATAAAGATATATACTATTCTATTGTTATTATATTAAAGATATTGTCTGATAGTAATAGTAAAGCAAAAAGGGAAAACCAGCAAAAAAGCTGTTCCCATCCAGACTAATATGACAATTTATTTAAAAAAGTAAAAAATAGCTAAGAAAAGTCCCCTTATTATAATAATTAAATGAATTTGTAAAATTCTTTGTTATACTTCTAGTACAAGTTAAATAAAATTTATTCTAAATAATCAAAATAAAAGTGATGATTCTTCTTATAAACTACTAAGTATTAATAAAGAAGATATAGATTATGTTAACAATATATTAAATACCAATTTTTTTATTGATGATTTATTGAAAATTTAGCTTTTTTAAGGCGACTCAACTGTAGTACTTAATAATAATAAAAGATTAATAGATTTTTAAAATAAAAGTGACTGGGAGAGGGAGATGTAGAGACTCAGAGATCTTGACATAACTGTAGAGATTTTGACTGCGTTCAAGAACAGAGTTAAAACATTTTACAACGACTAGAAGAAATCCCAAGGTCTTGAAGGGGGGCCCTATTTCGTACCCCAGCTAGAGTGCGACATGGGGTGGGTTAGGTTGGTTTCTAGATAGTCGAAACCACCCACAAATCAGTTTTTAGATAGTTAAAACTATTTATAAATCAGTTTTTAGATAGTAGAAACTATTTACAAATTAATTTTTAGATAATCAAAATTATTTACAAGTTAGTTTTTCTTTAAAAAAAAAAACTAAAGACAAATTTAAAAATTGTTAAAATTATAAAAAATTGTTTTATTAAGAAACTGTAGAGCTATAAAAAAAAGTAATTATATTTAAATTATATTAATTTATATATAGATCTAAACGTTTTTTATATAGACCTATATATAGAATAATATTTTTATTTTTATTACTTAAATTAAGAGCTGAGAGGTTTAAAATATTAAATTAAAAATTTTTAAAGTAATTATAAAGAAATAAAAAAAAAATTAATTATATTAAGCTATTTTAATTTAAAGGTTTATAATTATACTCAAATTTTATTTTTTGTTATTAAATATATTCTAAATAAATATTATTATTTTCAGTATTAAGATTTTATTTTTTAATAATATTAAATTCTCAATCTCCATATTTTTTGTTATTTTTTCAAAGTATAACTTTAATTTATAAAAATTTTTTATAATTATAATGGCTTTAATTATTTTAATATATAAATAGGATTTTCTTTAAGTTATAATATTTTTAGTTTAGCTAAAAATTTGTTTTATATTAATAAAAGTAATTTGTGTACTGAATATATTTTGTACTATTTATAATAATATGGGATATTTCTATTTATATATCTTCTACTAATTAATTGGTAATAAATTTGTTTTAACTTAATAAAAAAATTAAAATTAAAATTAAAATTATTTTATATGTGGAATAACAATAAGTAAAAATATTATTTTTAAACTTACTATTAATTAATTGATATAAAACTCAGTTTTATTCAAATTTTTATTATTTTTTGTTAATTTAAAGTGATTAATAACTTGGTAATCTAGTTTAAAAAAAAGAATACTATAGAACTTTTTGTCTAGGTTAGATGGGTGAAAACAAAAAAATTTTTAAAAATTTTTAAATTGTTTAATAGTGTTATTTAAAATTTTTTTATATATATAATTTTTCTTATAATATTGTAAGAAGTTGTTATAATATTTAATTTTAAAATTCTTACTCTAATCCTTTGAAGCATAAAAGAATAATTTAATTTATAGGTTGAAAATAGTATTAAAATTGTATAATTTATTTTTTTTATTATTAGTTTTATTATAATATTTATTTAACTTCTTTTTATAATGTAGAAGAAAATCTCTAAATAATTTTTTCTAATTATTAAATATTAGTTTAATTCTTTAAATATATTTTTTTAAATAATTAAATAGTTTATTATAAATATACCAAATATTACATATCCCAGACTATTTCAATTTAAAAAAAATATTTGTAAATTTATAAAAAGATTGAAAAATCCTAATTACAAATCAGATATACTTAAGTTCCTCTTTAGTAAAAATATAATAGCTCCAATCCTTATTTCCTAATAATTAAACTTAATTTTTAATAATAGGGGTCAGATGTATGAAATGGGTTAACATTAGCAAAATAAAATTCTAGTAAGTTAGTATATTTAAAAATAATCTAATAGTTGGGATTAGTTTAGTTATATTAATTTTTTTTTTGTAATCATTTTTGGATTTTAGACTTAAGCTAGATAAATTTAAATTATTTAAAATAATTTAATAAAACCATAATTGTTTAATAAAATATTTAAATCTAAAATTGTAATAATTATATTTTTTTTAATCATTTTTTATTATAAAAGATTAATATTACTTTACAAATAGAAAACTTATCATAGTGAGTAATCAATGAAATATAAATAGTAAATCCTTTAATTTATTTAATTTCTTAATATAAAGTAGTTTTTGATTAAAATTAGAAGAAAAGCTTTTAATACTATTAATAAAAATGTTTATAACTAATTAAATAATATGAGTAATATAAGATAAATAATTTTATTTGTTATTTTAAATAAGGGAAAACTTAATTATTATATTTGCTAGATTCTTGTTTAATTACCAAATTTTATTTTTATTAAAATTATTATCAATATCTAATAGCTTATAGTTTTTAAAATATTAAGTAAGCTTTTTAATTATTGTTTTATTATTACTAGTGCTATTAGTGGTAATAATGTATAACTTATTTATTAAATTATAAATTTTAATAATATTAGTAATAACTTTAGCAATATAAAAATTAATATATTTTTTAATTAAATATTTAAACTTAATTAGTACTTTTTATAAATTTTAAATATTATTAACCTAAAAAGCCATAATAATAATAAATACCATTTTATTTAGAAAAATTCAAGCATCCAATAAAAAAGATATTTTTTAATTTACTGGAATTTTTTTTTTAAAAGTATTTATAATATTTTTTAGTTAGTTTTTAAATGTAATTTTCAATTTTTTAACAAATAGCATCTTAATATCCAATAATAATATATCCAAAAGATTATAGAACTATAGATTATTAAAAAATTGAAATAAAATATTATTATTTATTATTAGTTTGAAAAGTAGTTGTTTATAGTTTTGTTTTGAGAATTTCGGCTGTTTATCTTTTTAATAATTTAAATTTTAAATAAAATTAGATTTGTTTTATATGTGGAGTAATGCTAACCTGTTTATAGCATAATATGACTTACTGCATTGAGCTTAGTAAATGAGGAGGTAATCGATTTTTATCCGGTTTTTTTTGATACCTGCTTGTAGCGATTAGAGTGCAACATGGGTTGGTTTTAACCCAGAAACCAGCGGATTGGGTCGGTTTGAGAGGGGTCATGGAAAACCGCTGGGTGGTTTAATATGGGTCGTGGGAAACTACTAAATAGTTTAATATAAGTTGTGGAAAATTATTGGGTAATTTGATATAAATCATAGGAAACTGCTGGATAATTTTTATTTAAATCAAAAATTATTCAAAAACTGATGGTTTCTTATTTATTAATAAGAAATTAGGTTTTGATAAGGATTATTAATATTAGTTTATATGTAGAATAATATATAGACTTTTTTAAAAAAAATAAGCTATTAAATATTTGAATAGTATAATTTCCTGTGCATATAATTTTATTATTAAATTAATATATAATAAAATGAAAGTATCAGATTCTGAGAGTATTAAATACCAAATTCTATAAATTATAAATATAAAAATAAAAATAAATCAAAAAATATATTATTATAAAAAATTAAATATTATTTGTTTAATTAAATATTATTAACTTAAAAAACTAAAATATATATAATATAATAATATAATTTATTATTTTTATATATAATAATTTGTTTATTTATATAAATTGTGAACTTATTTATTACTGCGTATTAGAAAATTAATATTTATTATGGATATATTTATTAAAAAAGGGGTACTTATACTTAAAATAGTTAATAATAAAATGTTTTATAATTTTTTATATAATTTTCAAAATACTTTATTTTTATTTTAAATTTTTATTATTATATGCTTGGTTTTGTATAATTTTATAGTATAAATAAGCAAAAATAAACTTAAATATTAGAAAATTAATAAATTTTTATATTTTTTTGATTTTCTAGAAGGTAATTGTTATATTTAGTTAAAAAAAGGAATTATTTTATATATAAAATAATGGTTTAATAATAAACTTATTTTTTAACTTATTTTATTATAATTTTTTGAGAAGTGCTATTTTGGAAACTTTTTTTGCTCTTTGTTAAGATTGTTGTTTTAAGTTTGACGAATTTATACTTGGCGGTAGTTTTCATTTTTGGAGCTATTTTGGTATTTAAAAGGTTTTAATATTTAAAATATGTGATTATAAAATGGATTTACAGGTTTTAATTTTGTGTAGATTATTAAATAAATTATTTTTAAAGTTAGGTTTGATTGAAGGTTAAAATGTTAAAAATAGGTTCTTATTATATTTATATAATAAGGTTATAAATTTAGATTAATTTAAATATTAGATAATTTTAAATCCTGAAACTGCAATATACTATAAATAATATATTAATATAATTAATCTTTTTGTTTAAAAAATGTAAAATACTGTATTTGAAATGGTTAGTATTGGTTGTTTGCTAAATGTAAGATTTTGTATTATAAGATTTTATATTATAAATTTTTATTAATATAAATTTATATATATTTTACTTGAAATTTATTATTCTTTAATATATAATATTAAAAATGTGTTTTTGTATAAAGAATATAAGAATAAGCATATAAAATAAATAATATTAATTTATTTATGATAATAAAAAAACTATTTTGAATAAATATATATAATATTTTTAATTAAAATAAAAAAAAGAGAAGTTTGTTTGGGTTTATAAAAAAAAAACAATTTATAACTAATTTTATTTTTTTTAATTTATTTATAAATTTTTTTTTTTTATATACTTAATTTCCTAAATAAAATTAAATTTTTTTATATTTAAACTAATTATACTGAGTAGGATTGTAATAAAGAGTATATATTTTTAAAATGTTATTAAAAAAATTTAATATATTTTTTCTAAATACTACTTATTAAAAAAAGTTTAAAAAATTAAAAAATAAATAAAATAAAATAAAATTGGATATTAAAAATAAATTTATGAAAAAGAAATTTGTTGTTAAATAAAGATTAAAAAAAAGTTTAAAATTTTAAAAATTTAGTGTTGTTAATTAAAAAGTAGATCTTAATAAATAAACTAAAAAATATTTAAATAAAAATTTATAAAATAAAATAATTAAAGTTTATATTATTTAAAAGAAAAATAATTTTAATAGTTTATTATCTTCCTTTAAAGAAAATTACTTTACTTTTATTAAAAAATTTGATTAAAAAGATTGGTCACCTATTGAGTGAGTTTAAAAAATTTAATTTAATTTAATTAAAAAAAACAACTTTTCTAAAATTAGTTTCAATTAATTTTTGAATATGGGTATATCTAGAAAATTTTTAAAAAATAAATAATTAAAAATAAGTTAATATTTAACTTAATGGGAAAATTTTGAAAAAAAATATGGGAAAAATGATGTAAATAAAAATGATATAAATTTAATAAATGAAATTGAAGAATCTATAAATAATAATAATAATGATATGGGGTATTTAGATTGAGAGGTTTAAAATTAAAAAATTAATATTTTAATTTTTTTATATATTTAGGAAATGATATATTAATACTTTAATATTTTTGATGAAAATGATTTAGATTTTAGTTGAAATAAATAAATTTTATTTTTTATATTTTTAACTTTTTAAAATTATATTAAAAAAAAAAAGTTACTTTACATGTTATTCTACTTATAAAATAATATATAAATATTATAAAAAAAATTAAATTAAACTAAATTAATTTAAACTATTTTAAATTAAGTTAGTAATAGTAATAAAATAACTTAATTTTGTAATAAAATTCTTTTTTTTTTTGTGATAATCTTTTTTTATTTTATTTAATTTTTTTAGAAAAAAAATTAAATATAGTATCCTTCTAAATTAAACTTATAATTTCTGATTTATTAACTAACCTCTAGTTGATAGCCAATTGTAAATTTATTATTTTTATAATTGAAAGCAAAAATAAAATTAAAAATTAGTAATAGTTAATTAATTAGATTAAAACTTAATAAATAGCAAATAAAGATAATAAATTATATTGGATTTTAAATTTTAAATCTTTTAAAACTTCTTCTATTTGGTAAGATTTTGAAAAGGTTATTTGTAGATATACAAGAAAATTATATATTTTGTACCTAATTTGTGATATATCTCTTGCACACTTTTACAGTGGTGGTAACGGGATATCGTTTATAAAAGGGCATCTAGAATCTAGTTGTTGCAAGCGGGTGTCGAGGAAAACTGGACAAAAGTCGATTACCTCCTCATTTACTAAGTTCAATGTGGTAAGTCATATTATGCTATAAATGGGTTAGTGTTACTCCACATGTAGAACGAATCTAATTTTATTTAAAATTTGGATTGTTAGAAAGATGAATGGTCGAAATTCTTAAAATAGAATTATAAACAGCTACTTTTCAAGCTAATGATAAGTAATAATATTTTGTTTTAATTTTTTGATAACCTACAGCTCCACAATCTTCTAAATATATTATTACCAGATATTAAAATGCTGTTTATTAAAAAATTAAAAATTATACTTGAAGACCAACTAGAAAATATCATAAATATTTTTAAAAAAAAGATTTTAATAAATTGAAAAGTATCTTTTTCATTAAATACTTAAACTTTTCCGAATAAAATAGCATTTATTACTATTATAGTTTTTTGGATTAATAATGCCTAAGATTTATAAAAAGTATTAATTGGGTTTGAGTACTTGATTAAAAAGCACACCAGTCCTTATATTACCAAAATTATTACCAATATTATTAAAATTTATAATTTAATAAATAAATTATATATTGTCACCATTAATAATGCTAGTAATAACAAAACAATAGCTAAAAAACTTACTTAATATTTTAAAAACCATAAGCTATTAGATATCAATAGTAATCTTGATAAGGACAAAATCTGGTAACTAAACAAAAATCTAGCAAATACAACAACCAAGCTCTCCCTTATTTAGGATAATAAGTAAAACCACTTATTTTACATTGTTTATATTATTCAATTAGTTATAAACATTTTTATTAATAATATCAAAAGCTTTTTTTTTAATCTCAATTAAAAATTACCTTATATTAAAAAATTAAATAAATTAAAAGATTTATTACTTATATTTTATTAATTACTTACTATAATAAGTTCTCTACTTATAAAATAATATTAATCTTTTATAATAAAAAATGATTAAAGAGAGTATGATTATTATAATTTTAGGTTTGAATACTTTGTTAAATGATTATGGTTTTATTAAATTGTTTTGAATAATTTAAATCCATCTAGCTCGAGCTTGAAATTTAAAAATGGTTATAAAAAAAAATTGATATAATTAAATTAATTTTAACTGTTGGATTATTTTTAAATATACTAACTTACTGAAATTTTACTCTACTAATGTTAATCTGTTTCATGCACCTGACCCCTATTATTAAGAATTAGGTTTGGTTACCAGAAAATAAGGATTAAAGTTATTATATTTTTACTAAAAAGGAATTTAAATATATTTAATTTATAATTAAAATTTTTTAATCTTTTTATAAATTTATAAATATTCTCTCTAAATCAAAATAGCCTAGGATATATAATGTTTGATATATCTATAATAAATTATTCAATCATTTAAAAAAATATATCTAAAGAATTAAATTAATACCTAATAATTAAAAAAAATTATTCAAAAATTCTTTTTTATATTATAAAAAGAAATTAAATAAATATTATAATAAAACTAATAATAAAAAAAATAGATTATACAATTTTAATACTATTTTTAACCTACAGATTAAATTATCCCTCTACACTTCAAAAAATTGAAATAAGAATTTTAAAGTTAAATATCATAACAACTTTTTATAATATTATAAAAAGAATTATATATATAAAAAAATTCTAGGTAATGCTGTTAAACAATTTAAAAATTTTTAAAAATTTTTTTATCCCTGCTTATTTAATCTAAACAAAAAGCTTTATGGTATTCCCTTCTTTGAACCAAATTATTAAATTACTAGTTACTTTGAATTAATGAAAGATAATAAAAATTTAAACAAAGCTGAGCTTTATATTAATTAGTTAATAATAAATTCAAAAATAATATTTTTACTCACCATTACTCTATATATAGAATAATTTTAATTTTAATTTTAATTTTTTTATTAAATTAAAACAGATTTATTACTAATTGATTAGTAAAAAATATATAAATAAGAATATTTTATATTATTATAAATAGTATAAAATATATTTAATATATAAATTATTTTTATTAATATAAAATAGATTTTTAGCCAAGTTAAAGATATTATAATTTAAAAAAAATCCTACTTATGTGCTAAAATAATTAAAATTATTATAATTATAAAAAACTTTTATAAATTAGAGTTACACTCTGAAAAAACAGTAAAAAATATAAAAACTAAGAATTTAACATTATTAAAAAACAAAATTTCAATATTAAAAATAATAATATTTATTTAGAATATATTTAATAGTAAAAAGCAAAATTTAAATATAATTATAAACCCCTAAACTAAAATAACTTAATATAATTAATTTTTCTTTTATTTCTTTATAATTATTTTGGAAATTTTTAATTTAATATTTTAAGCCTTTTAGTTCTTAATTTAAATAATAAAAATAAAAATATTATTTTATATATAAGTTTATATAGAAAATATTTAGATCTATATATAAACTAGTATAATTTAAATATAATTTTTTTTTTTTATAACTTTACAATTTTTTAGTAAAATAGTTTTTTATAATTTCAACAGTTTTTAAACCTGTCCTTAATTTTTTTTTTAAAGAAAAACTAACCCATAAATAGTTTCAACTATTTAAAAACCAACCCATAAATAGTTTCTATTATCTAAAAACCAACCCATAAATAGTTTCGACCATCTAAAAACCAACCCGTAGGTAATTTCGACCATCTAGAAACCAACCCAACCCGCCCCATGTCGCACTCTAGTAGCGATTAGATTCTAGATGCTCTTTTATAGACAATGTCCTATTACTGCTGCTGTGAGGGTGTGCAAGAGATATATTATAGATTAGGTACAGAATATGCAGTTTTCTTGTATATTTACAGATAACCTCTTCAAAATTTTATTAAATAGAAAAAGTTTTAAAAAATTTAAAATTTAAGATTTAATATGGTTTATTATTTCTACTTACTGCTTACCAAGTTTTAATTTAATTAATTAACTACCACCAATTTTTAATTTTATTTTTACTTTTAACTGTAAAAATAATAAATTTATGGTTGGCTATCAACTGGAGATTGGTCAATAAGTTAGAAGTCATAAATTCAATTTGGAAAAACATATTTAATTTTTTTTTAAAAAAAATTAAATAAAATAAAAAAAGATTATTATAAAAAAAAAAAAAATTTTATTATAAAATTAGGCTATTTTGTTACTATTACTAGTTTAGTTTAAGATAGTTTAAATTAATTTAGTTTAATTTAATTTC